>BSBK01002973.1:600000-1065000 GCA_027943335.1 Chamaecyparis obtusa | reverse complement strand
ATTCTTTCAAAGAGATTAGCAAACACAATCACAAAAGGTTCTACTCAATGCAACAATTCCCTAGCTCCTTCAAGAGAGAAACAAAACATGAAATCAAATGCAAAACATAATGATAATACCATAATAATCAAATGCACTCAATCTCTCCATGATCTCTATTGGTTCTCTCCTTTGTGTTGTTGTGATTTCAAATTTTCTTTTTGTTTGATAGCAAAAAGATTCAAGAAATGTGGTTAACCAAATTATGAAGAATTAACTCCACTTTATAGAATTTAGGATTTCGAATGGACATATCAAATCAAATCAGACTGATTAGAAACGAGTGGATAGGATTAATTGACGTTGAATTGATTGGACAAATAAATCCGACTAATCAATAGATAGCTGAGAGATTGACATAATTGATTTATGAGTTAACAAATTTGATTGATAGATGACTAAATTGATTGGATATAAGACTGAATAGATTGAATAGTTAAGTATGGTTGGGGAGATAATTGGATAGATGACTGAGTCAGATTGAGAGTTAGTGACAATTAGGGAGGTGGGACTAGAAGAATAAACTAGAATTAAATAATTATTTAACTGTGCATGAGGAGGAAATAAATAAAATATTAATTTTTCTTATTTTACATAATTAGTTATCTTTGGGGGTAGTGAATAATTAAATAAATTAACAACTCATTTAACTATAGAAGGAACTATTAGTAAGTTAAACACTTAAAATAATTATTTTGGGCTGTGGGTGAAAAAAACAAGAAAGTTAGTTAAATTAAATAATAATGACTATTTAATTAAAATTGAGAAAATTGATAAATTAAATTATTCAATTATGAGAAATTGGAATAAAATATTAAGTTTAAAATTTGAATTTGAAGAAAGACACAAATTAATTAAATAATAAAGATTATTTAATTAATCAAGATGAAAATTAGTAAAATATATTTGTTTTCCGATAAAAAGTGACCCAGGTCACTAAATTTTTTATTAGGATAAAGGAAAAGAGTACAAAAACATCCAAAAAATAGGATGTACAGATGCAAATTGTAGATCGTATGAGTCTCAACCAGAAAAAGATAGTGAAATCTAAAAGAGAGCAAAATGAATCCACCCACCAACCCCCATATTGGACAAGCCAATAATAAGTTTAATGATACAATATATTTGGCAATATGCCAAAATACCAAAGTGACATCAACTTAGTGCACATAGTCTGACCGAGAGAGTGTAGAACTGAATCAAGCACTGCGAACCGAATCAAGCACTGTTGGGTAAAAGTACAAAGGTGTGTTACACTTTAGACCAACTTATCAACACAACTAAATTTAAGCATTTCTAACTATAAATTAGTTTTGGTCAAACATATGGTCTAACTAGACTCATTATAGTTAATTTAGATACGCGTCTTAACTTTTCAGATTGGAAGTGTCTATTGAATGCATATTTTAGACAACTTTGCATGTCGAATTTTTTTTTCTTATAAATATTTCAGAATAGTAAAGTTTCAACTACTCCTACTCCTTTTATTGATATTTTTTTAAAAATATAAAAATACACTTTTGTAGATCTATAAGTGAACTTTTCTAAATATATATTTTTAACATTTTAATTACGTTTTATATTTCATATTTATTTTTTATTGAAAGCATTCATCAGGATAAAAATATATGGTTGATTATCTTGTCATGGAAAAAATAGTAAAATTTATTTAAACTTTTTGGAAAAAATATTCAATGTAGTAGAGGAAAGAATCTATATTAAGAGAATACTATTTATTTCCATTTTGGATGAATAGTTAAGGTAAAAGGTGAATGGAAAGAGATATATTTTAGTACACATTAATTTTAATTTTGTATTTAAATATACATTTATAAAAATAGTGAAAATATATATTCATGCACTAAAGATTCAAGTTATCTATACACAAAAAAAAATGAATAGAAAAAGAAAAAAATACTATATAAAGGTTGATGGATGCTATAACTTTGATTTCAACATTTTGTTAGCAACTGAATTTTAGTTTTATTTTATTAAAAATTATATTTTTAATTTCTTTTTAAAATTATAAACATAGAATATATTAAAAACTAAACATTTCATTAGTTTACATCATTTAAAAATTCTCAACATATATCCCACTTTTTAGTGATTCAATTAAAAAACTTGAATCGGTGTTAGCCATTTCCTTTATAAAAGTGTGACACAGCTTTGTACTTTTACCCTGCTGCTAGAGTGAGAATGAGAGAAGCTCTCATCCAAAGAAACCAAGCTCAAAGTATCAACCACCAAAGAATCATTTTCAATAGACAAGTACAAAGTATCATTTGAGAGATTAACATGAACATAGTAAACCCCCTCAGTAGAAGTAGAAAACTAGAAAGGATGAATTGCTAGCACATCTGAACCATCACATATTGGAGGATGTCCCAAAAACGTGTAAATTTCCAAAAAATGATCAAGAGCAGAAAACACCAAGTTAGGAGAAAATGATTTGATAAATCTTCTAAACTCTTCAACTGAATCTATAAGTGATCCATCCTATACACCAAATCCCATAGCAACAAACAATTCTTGAAGATGAACATTAACCATAAAACTGGAAAAACTGATAAAGCCACCAATTGGAAAAGTCCCATTCCTAAATTTATGAGAATTAAGAAAGTAATCTAGCATATTTTTCTCACAAAGGGATGGATTTATAAGTTTAATAGCAATTGAATGAACAAGTGAAAGATCAAGACAAATATCTATTCGAACACTTAGAAATATTGATGCAACTTTAGTGTATAAAGTCGAAGCATGAGAATCCAACTACTCTTTACCAATCAAAGTTTGGACTTGACATCCCTAGTATGAGGACAAGTTAGTAAAAATACTGATACCAAATGCTCAATGTTGTATTGAGCATCCTCCCTAACTTCCCAAGCAAGCCGAGGCAAGTTTATTTTGTGTTCCATACTTAAGCAACCAGGATAATCAACAAAGAAAGAAAATTTAAAACAAACTTTGCAAAAGTCGAATACTTATTTATAGGACTTTTAAAAAATCCATATTAATATTAATGACTTCAACTGACCAAATGAGAAGCTTAAACCACACACACAAAATAAGCATGTACAATTGATGCAAATCCAAAATGTTGTCCTCTGAATTCCTCAAACAAGGAAATGAGGTGGTCATTGTACACACTAATAGACAATTTAAAAAATAAATAGAAAACTCTAAGGAAAATACTAACATCACAATAATAATAATAATAATATCTAGTTGAAGCATGTAGAATTTAATGAGAATAAGCCATCAAACTACCAAAGTTATTCACACAAGTAAATGACCTCAACAACATAGAATGAATTGTCATAGAAAATCAACTTGAAAGCTCAACAAAACCAATAGATCATAAAGAACATGAGAAAACACTCCTCACACATGCTAAATACATGAATACATGGCCCTGATACAAGAAATCATAAGGAACAAGATAAAAACAAGAAGATATCTACCCACTTCTGTAAAGTTAGTGACCGAATAGATAAAACCAACAACACAAGACAAAATATCAAATGCTAGTTAAAAAAAATGAGTCAAAAATGAATAGTTATCATGTAAAATAAAGGAGAGCCAAGGCTAAAATGATTTATAAAGCACAAAAAAAAACCCCAAGTATTTTTGGAAACTCACATACCAAACAAAAGACTACAAGGACATGAATGAAATGATCTACTTAAATAAGAGGGTCTAAGTGGTATGCTTCCATCTCAAAAGAGCCCACCATTACACCTCAAGATAAGGGATATGAAGTATCATAATGCTAGATACATTTATAAGGAAATATGAAAGTAGAATCAATCATTGTGATAAGTATCTCATGCCAAGTCCAAATATATTCATACCATCACATAACTCAAAGACATATATGTCAAAAAAGATTCAAACATTATGATAAAAAAATAATCCAAATTATGGGATATAATAGAAGACTATAAGTGATGCAGGGGCATTCTAGGATACTCGGTGAATCTGAATGGAGGTGTGTGTTTTGATTTTGTGTTACTCGGTTGTAGCTTTAACTGATGGTCTCAATTATTGAAGGAAGCTCAGTCACTAAAGGAACTCGGTGGAACCTCTAGTGCTCGGTGGAACTTGTGCTTGGTGATGCCTGTGTTGCTTGGTGTTTCTTGGCTTGGTCGGTTGTTTCATTGGTGCTCGATTGTTTCTGGTTTATTGATTGGAGTTCTTGATGATTTGGTTGGCCAACTTGGTGCATTTACTGTTGGTATCTTTTTTTGTATTCTCCTATGTAGATCTGAGGCCGACATGGAGAATTTAATTATTGTAGGGCTATTTGAGAGCTGACTTGTATTGCATTTAATATTTATTTGTAGGAGTTAAATATTTCATCCAGCCGACTTGTGGCTAAAGATTAGTATTTAAGGAGTGTTTGGGTAGTTGTTTAGGGGTGGATTAGATTGGAGAGATAGCAGTTAGATCTGAATCCTATGAGATCTTGAAGATCAGATTGATTTAGATGATAGTTTGTAATATCAGAGCTAGTGGTTGTTTACTTGGGAATAAGGAGATTGCTTGGTGGCTTGCGAGCTCAAGTTCAGATCTGCCTTAGGGTTTCTATCAGTTGCTGATTTGTTTCAGAGCTGGACTAGTTGGAGTTGGATTGGATCTTGTTGATCTTGCATAACTATTTCTGATTGTAATTGGCCCTAACCCGAAAGGCCTTACAGTCGGGCATGTTAAATGAAAATCTAAATTTGAGCATATCTGGTTGTGTTATTTCACTATGTTGGTAGTTGGATGCAAGGTTGGACTGTTCTTAATTGGATCCACCATCCTTGACTGCGTCAGGTGGTATCAGAGCGAAGGTTGTTCTTGAGCGAAGGTTGATCTTGCGAAGTTGACCTTGTTGGCAAAGAGATCGTATGATCTGAGTTGTAGATCCGTGACACTAAACTTGTGGAATCTTGACCTAGTTGTCTATGCAAGGTGGTAGGCTGATCTAACTTGAAAAAAACTTGGAGGTTGTCACAAGGTAGTCAGTGTAGGGTTTTGTTGCTTTGAGTCTTCTTATATTTAAGGATGCCTCTGAGAAGATTGGACCCTAGAGCAATTACAGATCTCTGTGATGCTATGGAATTGAAGATTATAGAGAAGGTGAAATCTGATTTTAGATCTAAGATGGAGCTGATGAAGAATGACATGATCACTGAGATCATGAGAGATGTTACTGGTGTACCTCAGAATGTTGGTACTGAAGATGGTTATGAGGAAGCTGCTGAAGACTTTGAAGCTGCTGGATCTAGTGGAGATGACTAGAGAGATAGATTTGGTGAAGACATAATTGGTGGGTTGCATAGATCTGGAGCTCGGTTAAGTAATAGTTACCAAATGGAAGTTTCTACTTTCTCTGGTACTTTGAAAATCGAGAACTTGTTTGACCGGATTGGTGAATTAGAAGATTTCTTCGAGCTGGAAGAAATTGAAGATCCTCTTCAAGTGAGATTGGCACAAACTAAGTTGAAAGGACATGCTGCTCTTTGGTGGAAAGAATTACAAAGAGATAGAGAAGATGAAGGTGAAATGAAGATCAATCGGTGGAGGTTGATGGTGACTAAGTTGAAAGCTAAGTTCATACCTATTGACTATGATCTTGACTTGTTTAAGAAGTTGTAGGATCTGGAGTAGAAAGATTTGACCGTTGAAGACTATACTGAGTTCTACAAACTTACTATTTGGTTTGGACACAGAGAACTCACTAATACATTTGGGGGCATTTTGCGACGGCTATGTGTCGCAATTGCAACGGCTATCTGTCGCAATAGCCACACCCATAGACGTCGCTATTTTTTAGTCACAAATTGCGACGTCTATGGGTAGCCGTCGCAATTGCGACTCCCTCCCGTCGCAATGTCGCTAAGATTTGTTAGCGGCATGGGCGTCGCCCCCCGTCGCATGGCGTCGGAGGGTGTCACAATTGCGACGGGCCTCCCAAGCAATTGCGACGGGTGCCTGCATCGCATTACGATGGGCTCCCGTCGCAATTGCGACGCCTGTGGGTGGATAAAAAAATAAAATTATTTAATACATTGCTAATGAACCACATTAATGCTTTTTTCTTTCAACAAATGAGGACAGCCACTGTAAAGACAACATGATAATGTACACTCACTATAAGGATAGTCACAAATGAGGACATCTCATAGTGACTGTCCCTTGTGTAATTGCCACTTGAATGTATTGCTATTCAGCCACATTAATGCTTTTATTCTTCAACAAATGAGGATAGTCACTCTAAAGACAACATGATAATGTACACTCACAGTGAGTGTACATTATCATGTTGTCTTTACAGTGACTATCCTCATTTGTTGAAGAAGAAAAGCATTAATGTGGCTAAATAGCAATACATTCAAGTGGCAATTACACTAGGGACAGTCACTGTGAGATGTCCTCATTTGTGACTGTCCTTACAGTGAGTGTACATTATCATGTTGTCTTTACAGTGAGTGTACATTATCATGTTGTCTATACAGTGACTTTAGAGAAAATAACGAAACTAATACAATTGCAATACGGTGGTATTTAGAACAAACAGAGCTTCACAACCATCAAAGAAGAAAAAAGCACATGCATATATCGAGTACTCCTCAATCAGAGAGATAGAGAAGAATTCAAAACATACCCAGACTGAACATGGCCATACCAAGACCAGCATCAGACAATATTCTTATTGACTGCTCTAGGATAGCTGGCATTTCAACTTTCCATCTGCAAAATAGATTATAAAAACATGAAAATATATCAGAGATGTTTGATATTGATACAAAACAACACAGATTCATTTCTTCGTACACCTGTATATCATAAAAATCCTTGCACACTTCGAAAAATTGTATTGCCTTTTACTTACTCAAAAGTAATTTACATAAAGCAGTCATTTGATTAACATGGATCCTAATATTCACAAGTACATGGTCATGTGCTCAATCGTAGCATCTTATAGATTTAGATCTGTTCTCTGAAATAATTCAATGTTTTGTTTACAATCCACAAAAGAAATATTTTCCCTCATCTACTTAATCCTAAACAAAAGGCCATATAGCAATATAGATAGAACTATATAATAGAAACCATAAACAATGGTAACCTTAGCAGCAGCAAGAAATTGTTGCAAAAACTTTACCTTATCATACCCAGATTGTTGCTTTGCCTGGCGGAGGGAAATTTGATCAGTAAAATTGACACAGAGTATGCTGTCTCCATTGTCATGCTGGATAACAAAACACCAACTTTAATGGGCATGTACTATCCCTTGTGTAATTGGCACTTGAATGCATTGCTATTGAACCACATTAATGCTTTTTTCCTTCAACAAATGAGGACAGTCACTGTAAAGACAACATGATAATGTACACTCACTGTAAGGATAGTCACAAATGAGGAAATCTCAGAGTGATTATCCCTTGTGTAATTGCCGCTTGAATACATTTCTATTGAACCACATTAATACTTTTTTCCTTCAAGTGGCAATTACACAAGGGACAGTCACTGTGAGATGTCCTCATTTGTGACAAGGACAGTCACACATGAGGACATCTCACAGTGACTGTCCCTTGTGTAATTGCCACTTGAATGTATTGCTATTCAACCACATTTATGGGCCTGTTTGGACCACGGCACACAATAGCATCTACAAAGAAGAATATCCCAGGTGTAACAAGTTGTAAGAATATACCAACAGTTCTAAGAAGTTCCCTAGCACATAGTAGCATTTACAGAGAAGAATATACAACATGAGGGCAGCCACTGTAAAGACAACATGATAATGTACACTCATTGTATGTGTACATTATCATGTTGTCTTTACAGTGACTGTCCTCATTCAAGTGGCAATTACAGAAGGGACAGTCATTGTGAGATGTCCTCATTTGTGACAAGGATAGTCACACATGAGGACATCTCACAGTGATCGATTGTCCCTTGTGTAATTGCCACTTGAATGTATTGCTATTGAACCACATTAATGCGTTTCTTCTTCAACAAATGAGGACAGTCACTCTAAAGACAACATGATAATGTACACTCACTGTAAGGACAGTCACAAATGAGGACATCTCACAGTGATTGTCCCTTGTGTGATTGCCACTTGAATGTATTGCTATTCAGCCACATTAATGCTTTTCTTCTTCAACAAATGAGGATAGTCACTCTAAAGACAACATGATAATGTACACTCACTGTAAGTGTACATTATCATGTTGTCTTTACAGTGACTATCCTCCTTCAAGTGGCAATTACACAAGGGATTTGTGTTTTCATTTGTGTTTTCAACAGCGCCGTAACCCTCCGCGAAATCACATCGGGATATAAGGGCAAAACAAACAAGAACGTTGTCATTTGTATTTTCAACAGCGCTGAGAGAGATAAACAAACTTAAAACTCAGACTTAAGAAAGATGAAGGCAATGCTTCAAAAGGCCGATGCCCTAAACACGGGAAAACACAATACCACCATTAAACGATGTCCTAGTCACCGTATCAATGCTGCCAGCTCCGTACCAGTATGCTAACTGCTCACTTTCATCCTGTGATAAAGGTAACTTCATTAATCATACTTGAAATGGCAGCATACGAACTAAAGCTGATGAACATTTATAAACTAAAAGTTTAAAACTACAGATTACAAATGTAGTAGTTTCATACGAAAAGAACTTGATGTCTGAAATTTACCATTAGAAGTATCCAAAGGAATACCACAGTACTGTTGAACTTGGAGAATCAGAGATGATCTACACAGCAAGGTTCAACAGCTGTAAGGACTGTTACACCATCTTTAGCATTTGAATACATTTTCTCCTTGGCTTCTGGTGGATCCTCAAAGACCCCCAATGACGTTTTCCCTACAATTATCAATTGTCTGTTAGTATGAGATATTAACAAATAAGCATTAATCACAATATTAGGCAAACAATGTTCTTGATGTCTGAATCTAAATCACAGAAAGCTCTAATAAAGCAGTTCTCAGTTTCACATTAAACCAAGTTTCAATTTCAAATGGTTATAATAATTTTTGCAAGTTATAAGTAGTTGGTTACAGTATATGACATAAAAAGAAAAAAATCATTTCTATTCTTTTCTTCTTTTTCTCTTTCAATGAAGCTTTTGCACCACACAAATGCATACCAAGAATTTCTCAGGAGGTTTCAAGACCATTGCATACCAAATTTCTTCTCTGTAGATGCTACTGTGTGTCATGCTCCAAACGAGCCCATAAATGTGGTTGAATAACAATACATTCAAGTGGAAATTACACAAGGGACAGTCACTGTGAGATGTCCTCATGTGTGACTGTCCTTGTCACAAATGAGGACATCTCACAGTGACTGTCCCTTGTGTAATTGCCACTTGAATGAGGACAGTCACTGTAAAGACAACATGATAATGTACACAAGTACCGTGAAGGTAGTCTCAAGTTAGGGCTGTTTCATTGCATACCCGAAACAATGAAGACGTTACGGTCCACAAAATGTTTGTGCTTGAAAGATGAACAAATAAAATTAAACTTCTAAATAACCAAAGCCGCTAACAATAAATTCAACACAGATATGTCCTCATTTTTGGGTATTTTAGCTCTCTAACAGCTGAATACTAGATTACATAATAATGACAAAAGAAAAATAAACCCAACGTACTCAGAAATTGTAGCTATGATTTCGCGGATGGAATCTCTCTCGGCGCTGTTGAAAATACAAATGACAACGTTTCTCTACATTATCATGTTGTCTTTACAGTGACTGTCCCTTGTGTAATTGCCACTTGAAGGAGGACAGTCACTGTAAAGACAACATGATAATGTACACTTACAGTGAGTGTACATTATCATGTTGTCTTTAGAGTGACTATCCTCATTTGTTGAAGAAGAAAAGCATTAATGTGGCTGAATAGCAATACATTCAAGTGGCAATTACACAAGGGACAGTCACTATGAGATGTCCTCATTTGTGACTGTCCTTACAGTGAGTGTACATTATCATGTTGTCTTTAGAGTGACTGTCCTCATTTGTTGAAGAAGAAAAGCATTAATGTGGTTCAATAGCAATACATTCAAGTGGCAATTACACAAGGGACAATCACTGTGAGATGTCCTCATGTGTGACTGTCCTTGTCACAAATGAGGACATCTCACAATGACTGTCCCTTGTGTAATTCAAGTGGCAATTACACAAGGGACAGTCACTGTGAGATGTCCTCATTTGTGACTGTCCTTACAGTGAGTGTACATTATCATGTTGTCTTTAGAGTGACTGTCCTCATTTGTTGAAGAAGAAAAGCATTAATGTGGTTCAATAGCAATACATTCAAGTGGCAATTACACAAGGGACAATGTCATGAGCCATGACATATTGAACTTAGTATAATAATAAAATGATTAGATGATATATAATAATCTATTATTAACGGTATATAACAATAATATATAATTATTATCAACAGATAATAATAATAATATATAGTTAGCATAATAAGTAATATGTTAATTAAATAATATTAAAATATTAATAAGTAATATAATTATGATTATAATTATAATATAAATTAATAATAAATAATTATTAATAAATTATATATATTATATTATAATAATATATTAAGTAATAATATTAAATCAATTATTGATATAATAATTTTAATATATAAATAATATTAATAAACCTCTCAATATAAAACAATATGTTATCACTATAATAATATTTATTATAATATTATTAATATTACTAACATCATTAATTATAATATTTAATAATAACAATAACATTAATAATAATAATAATAATAATAATGTTTAAAGCAATATCGAATATCTGTAATCGATATACATCTAAGTTAAACATCTGCATTATCTATCACGATGAGGAATGAAGAAGTGATACAACAATCACTAGTCATTACACATCGATACCATGAGAGGATGATTAATGAACCGAATACTATGAAGTCAAGATCAACATGATATGAATAAGGGATAGGTCGCTATGTGTTTCAGAAGATGTATTGATAAGCAAGAAGGATAACCATTCATATATTATAAATAATCATTAATTGCACAAGTTTAGACAATGACATATCTGATAAAGCAATATCAAACATGAAGACCCGCTAGCAAATATGCACCATCACTTCCTATGTTATCATGAAAATAACAGAAACTAGATTGAATTCTACTATCTATATCAATAGACACCACATAGGAGGATATCGACTAAAGGATTGAAAGATTATCGATTGTCTGAGATAAACCACATCTTGTAGAAACACAAAAGCATCAGTGATTATATCACAAGCTATCGATGAATGAGGCATCAGTCGTGGATAATAAGTACAATGTATCCTTAAGTATTAACAGGAATGGAAGTCAATTTGAAGATCAAACTCCACTACCAACAATCAACCAATAAATGGACAATTATCAGAAAATGATATCGACTTATATCAAAGTAGAAAGATTGGATATAATCATAACAATATGGGATAAAGCAAGAGTTAATATCGATTGACTAAATACTAATGATAGTTAGACCAAACTAATACAAAAACAGTGGATGTTAACTACTGGTTGCACTACCAATTAGTGAAGATTACCTTCATAAAAAGATTTGATATTGAGTCAATCTGGGAGTTATCTATGATCAGAAAATAATGAAATAATATTATGCGAACTATTGGATTATGGAAAGGTGTGATTAACAAAGGGACATGGAGGAAGAAACAAGACACGTCTCATTCATAGCATCTCTTCATTTGTTAAAGACAATATAAGAATGCATTCTCGTCAGTCACTCAAGGCATCATTGGAACTTTATTTACTTATCCATATTTGGATATACTCAATAGAGCATCTGCCTTTGGCAATTTGGTTTCAAGTTTATCATTGCAGATCAGAGACAGCACCATGATTGCACAGATAGAAAGGATAGTCAGAAACAACATCAATATTTGAAGTTGCAAGGATATAATTCAGAATCTGAAATAGCAACATATCACTCATAGCGATATTACACATTTGCATAATTACATCATCATATCAGACACAACAAATACATTGCTGCAAGCAATACTTATTGATTGTATATCGATATTGTTTATATTAGACATAGCATCATTATACTATCACTATAAGTGATAGGAAACATCATATTCATAGCATATTTCATATCATTATATCCGACAGTGCTATTAAACATATTGGTATCAATATCATCTTGCACACATATTGTGATTGAATCTGAAATAGCGGTTGATATCTTAAGTAACCTCCATTACTTAGTTTAATTGTAAGTATCTGATAGAGTAAGTCTGAGAAGTGGAGTAATTGTTCCTATTTTCCAAGTTAGCCAAAAAGGGGACATTACAGACAATCACTGTGAGATGTCCTCATGTGTGACTGTCCTTGTCACAAATGAGGACATCTCACAATGACTGTCCCTTGTGTAATTCAAGCGGCAATTACACAAGGGACAGTCACTGTGAGATGTCCTCATTTGTGACTGTCCTTACAGTGAGTGTACATTATCATGTCGTCTTTAGAGTGACTGTCCTCATTTGTTGAAGAAGAAAAGCATTAATGTGGTTCAATAGCAATACATTCAAGTGGCAATTACACAAGGGACAATCACTGTGAGATGTCCTCATGTGTGACTATCCTTGTCACAAATGAGGACATCTCACAATGACTGTCCCTTGTGTAATTCAAGTGGCAATTACACAAGGGACAGTCACTGTGAGATGTCCTCATTTGTGACTGTCCTTACAGTGAGTGTACATTATCATGTTGTCTTTAGAGTGACTGTCCTCATTTGTTGAAGAAGAAAAGCATTAATGTGGTTCAATAGCAATACATTCAAGTGGCAATTACACAAGGGACAATCACTGTGAGATGTCCTCATGTGTGACTGTCCTTGTCACAAATGAGGACATCTCACAATGACTGTCCCTTGTGTAATTCAAGCGGCAATTACAGTGAGTGTACATTTGTGACTGTCCTTACAGTGAGTGTACATTATCATGTTGTCTTTAGAGTGACTGTCCTCATTTGTTGAAGAAGAAAAGCATTAATGTGGTTCAATAGCAATACATTCAAGCGACAATTACACAAGGGACAGTCACTGTGAGATGTCCTCATTTGTGACTGTCCTTACAGTGAGTGTACATTATCATGTTGTCTTTAGAGTGACTGTCCTCATTTGTTGAAGAAGAAAAGCATTAATGTGGTTCAATAGCAATACATTCAAGTGGCAATTACACAAGGGACAATCGATCACTGTGAGATGTCCTCATGTGTGACCTTTGTGAAGGCAAGTGCCAATTTGTACCCAAGTTACCAATATTGTGGCAAAAGTGGGAATGAAGCATTTAGGGGTCAAATTGGGCAAAGAAGTGTAGAAGTGGCCTATGTGAGGTCTAAATAGCATAACTAAGTCATGGTTAGGGTCTTATGGTGTTTGAACAATAAGTTTTGAACCAAAATCCCAAAGGTTGTAACAAGTTGTTAATGTTGTCATTCACAACATTGACAACATTTGTGCAAGGGAGCATTTTCGAGTAAGATGGTTATGTAACTATATGAAACCATTGAATTAGGCATCAAATCAACTATAAGAGGCCTCCATCGATCTGTGCAAAAGGTTGGGGGGAAAAACATTTGGAATTAAGAAGATTTGTAGAGTAACACGGTTTTAGTGAATTCTTGAGTTTTTTTGTTTCTTTGTTGTCAGTTGATTAATGGATTAGATAGCTCGCAGTGTCTATTGGAAAAGTTAGTACAAGTTGTTTTGTTATTCTGTGTTGTGTTTTTTTTGAGTTTTGAAGCATTCCAACTAGTTTGTTAATTCTTTTGTTAAGTACCCTATCGTTGGTTTGAACCAGGCAGGTTGAACAAATGGAGTCTTAGCTCATCATTCCATTGTCAATTTTGTACGGGCTCTTGGAATGGGTGAGGAGACTCCATGTACTATATGTTTGGAAGGAGGGGCCCTGGGAAGCTCATTTTCTATGTTTGCAATGATGTCCTAGGTGAGTCAGTTGAGCACAGTTAGGGATGACAAATCATTACAAGAAGATTACAACAAGTTGAATGCATTGGTTGCTTCAACTAAAATCTCATGGAGAGGTAGACACACATCTAAAGAAGCCCCAAGTCAAATTAGAAGATTGGGTGAGTTTCTTTGGTTGCTAAGAAAACAAACTCTTAGTCAGATTGTCCAAGTTGTGTCAAAATACTTGTTTTCAGGCATGGCTGTAGGAGTTGGTGTACAAAAAATCTAGGAGGAGAAGACCTTAGATATCTTGGAGTTCTCAATAAAGGGCATCTGAATCCTAAGCCCTTTAGGTGGCTTAATATAAACAAAAAGGCTTGACAAAGGCCTAATTGCTAGCAACCTATTTTTGGGTGCAATTGGCATGGTTTGATGAACCAGATTGAAGTACTGATGAAAAGTATAGGTGAAGGAGTAATATTGAAACCAATAGAGGTCCTAGTGGCCAGCCTCTCCATGGAGTAAAGTTCTAGTTGAATGTGTTTCAATTTGTGAAGACAAGACTAGGAGTGTCCTAGTAGCTGGATTGGTATTGAGCAGAGTTCGTTGTATTTCTTGTTGGTGTGCACTAGTTGAAGGAGTGGGATCTTGGGTAGAGATACCTAAAGAGTGTAGGGATAGTTAAGTACCCTATCAAGTCAAAACATTGGCCTAAAGAGACCCTAGTGAAGGATAGGGAGTGAGCAAGACAAAGTGTTACATCAATTAACAAGATCATTTTTTGGTAATTGTGTACATTATCATGTTGTCTTTAGAGTGACTGTCCTCATTTGTTGAAGAAGAAAAGCATTAATGTGGTTCAATAGCAATACATTCAGGTGGCAATTACACAAGGGAATATCACTGTGAGATGTCCTAAGTGTGACTGTCCTTGTCACAAATGAGGACATCTCACAGTGACTGTCCCTTGTGTAATTGCCACTTGAATGAGGACAGTCACTGTAAAGACAACATGATAATGTACACAAGTACTGTGAAGGTAGTTGCAAGTTAGGGCTGTTTCATTGCATACCCGAAACAATGAAGATGTTACGGTCCACAAAATGTTTGTGCTTGAAAGATGAACAAATAAAATTAAACTTCTAAATAACCAAAGCCGCTAACAATAAATTCAACATAGATATGTCCTCATTTCTGGGTATTTTAGCTCTTTAACAGCTGAATACCAGATTACATAATAATGACAAAAGAAAAATAAACCCAACGTACTTAGCAATTGTAGCTATGATTTCGCGGAGGGAATCTCTCTCGGCGCTGTTGAAAACACAAATGACAACGTTCTTGTTTTTTTTGCCCTTATATCCCGATGTGATTTCGCGGAGGGTTACAGCACTGTTGAAAACACAAATGACAACGTTCCTTTTTTTTTTGGCCCTTATATCCCGACAACGTCGCAATTGCAAGTTAGGGCTGTTTCACTGCATACCCGAAACAATGAAGACGTTACGGTCCACAAAACGTTTGTGCTTGAAAGATGAACAAATAAAATTAAACTTCTAAATAACCAAAGCCGCTAACAATAAATTCAACACAGATATGTCCTCATTTCTAGGTATTTAAGCTCTCTAACAACTGAATACCAGATTACATAATAATGACAAAAGAAAAATAAACCCAACGTACTCAGAAATTGTAGCTGTGATTTCGCGGAGGGTTACGGTGCTGTTGAAAACATAAATGACAACATTCTTGTTTTTTTTGCCCTTATATCCCGATGTGATTTCGCGGAGGGTTACGGTGCTATTGAAAACATA
The DNA here is from genome assembly GCA_027943335.1 of Chamaecyparis obtusa. Lineage (NCBI taxonomy): Eukaryota > Viridiplantae > Streptophyta > Pinopsida > Cupressales > Cupressaceae > Chamaecyparis > Chamaecyparis obtusa. The sequence goes on along the minus strand of BSBK01002973.1, from coordinate 1,049,142 downwards.
AATGAGAATGTTCTTGTTTTTTTTGCCCTTATATCCCGATGTGATTTCGCGGAGGGTTACGGCGCTGTTGAAAACACAAATGACAACGTTCCTTTTTTTTTTTGCCCTTATATCCTGACAACATCGCAATGGCAACGTTGCCAAATGTATTGTCGTCGCAATTGCAACAGTTTCGGGCTATATTTGAAAAAAAAAAGCCAAAACCGCATGACATTTGCCTGCCGTCGCAAATTGCCGTCGGAATTTCACCCCAAATGTATTAGTGACTTGGTAAGGAAAATGTAGCTTGGTATGTGAATGGTTTGAGATTCAATATTTAGGATGAGCTTGGTATGCTGAAGATTGATTCTGTTGATGATGCTTATTGGTATGCTCTGAAGGTAGAAGATAAGTTGAAAAGGAAACAAGATAGTAATCCCCGAGGGAAGGAAAATATTGATCACTCTGTGAAGGATAAACCAATTGTAGGAGATGAACAAAAACCTGTAGAACCGAAGAAGAAGACAAACAAAGTTATCTTTAAGGGTACTTGTTATAGTTGTGGTGAAGAAGGACACCATTCTTTTGAGTGTACACAGAAGAAGCTTGGTGACCGACAGACTGCTATGGTAAATGAGAACATTCAAAATGAACCTGAATCTGAGAACTTGTTGGTTCGGCGAACATTGCTCGGTACAAAGGAGGAACCTTGTTAGAGGAGTAACTTGTTCAGGACTCGGTGCAAGTCTAGAGGTAAAATTTGTGATGTGATTGTTGACAGTGGTAGTAATGATAACCTTGTTGCCGAGGACATGGTTCATAAACTCTATTTGAGTAGAATGAAACATCCTTATCCTTATAGGATTGGCTGGTTATAAAATGATCATGCTTTGGAAGTGAGGAAACATTGCTTTGTTGATGTTCAAATTGGTTAGTATAAGGATCTTGTGTTATGTGATATTGTGAAGATGAATAGTTGTGATATATTTCTCGGTAGACCTTGGCAATATAATTGCAGAGCTATGTATGATTGTGTCAAGAATGTGTTTACTATTGAGAAGGATGACAGGAAGTTTTCCCTGATGCCTTTGCTGGATACATCACTTAGTAGGAGTCTGAGTATTGGTAGCCGAGTTGAGTTGGTGGATCCTGAGAGGAATGATGATCAGTATGGAGAACAAGCCTATGTGTTATCAAGGAAAGGTTTGAAGAGACAGAGGAAGCAGAAGTGGAAGAGTATGCAAGTTGAAAAGTTGGAGGACTTGTATGTGAAGAACCAGTTTGGGGTTTATGTGCCGAATCTCGAAAAATGTTCTTCCAGCATATGAGAACATATTTTTGTAACTGGGGTGTTTGATGTAGGGGCATTCTAGGATACTCGGTGAATCTACATGGAGGTGTGTGTTTTGATTCTGTGTTACTTAGTTGCAGCTTTAACCGATGGTCTCAGTTATTGAAGGAAGCTCAGTCACTGAAGGAACTCAGTGGAACCTCTGGTGCTCGGTGGAACTTGTGCTTGGTGATGCCTATGTTGCTCAGTGTTGCTTGACTTGGTCGTTTGTTTCACTAGCGCTTGATTGTTTCTGGTTTACCAACTAGAGTTCTTGGTGATTTGGTTGGCTAACTTGGTGCATTTAATGTTGGTATCTTTTGTTGTATTCTCCTATGTAGATCTAAGGTCAACATGGAGAATTTATTTATTATAAGGCTATTTGAGAGCCGACTTGTATTGCATTTAATATTTGTTTGTAGGAGTTAATTATTTTATCCAGCCAACTTGTGGCTGAAGATTAGTATTTAAGCAGTGTTTGAGTAGTTGTTTAGAGGAGGATCAGATTGGAGAGATAGCAGTTAGATCTGAATCCTGTGAGATCTTGAAGATCAGATTGATTTATGATAGTTTGTAATATCAGAGCTAGTGGTTGTTTTCTTGGGAACAAGGAGATTACTTGGTGGCTTGTGAGCTCCAGTTCAGATCTGGCTTAGGGTTTCCATCAGTTGCTGATTTATTTCAGAGCTGGACTAGCAGGAGTTGGATTGGATCTTGTTGATCTTGCATAACTGTTTCTGATTGTAATTGGCCCTAACCCAGAAGGCCTTACAGTCGGGCATGTTAAATGAAAATCTAAATTTGAGCATATCTAGTTGTGTTATTCCATTGTGTTGGTAGTTGGTTGCAAGGTTGGACTGTCCTCAATTGGATCCACCATCCTTGACTACATCAATAAGGACATGAATGCAATAAAAGACACATAAGAGGACATGTCCTCGACGTAGCATCCATCTCAATATAGACACATATTAAACCACAAGATAAGGAATATGGAATATCATAATGCCTAAAATAGATATAATACCATAAAGTTGAATATGAATATCTGCACAATCTTCATAAGTAATCCAAAAATGATCATTTATTAGAAAGAAGGGAGGGAAGATTTGAGCTAGAAACCTCCAAATAAGAACATTGTTTATTTATTACTTTCTTAGCCAAAAAATCCGCAATCAAATTAGCCTCCTTATAACATCGAGGAACCTCATATGAGATAAAAAAAATCAAGTTGCAAAAGAACTTTGTCTACCATATATTGTAACTTCTATGAATGAGGTTTCTTCTTAGAAAGGGCATGACATGTTACCATAGAATCACCTTATATTATAATGTCTTTAATTCCTTGGGAAATCCTAATTCCAAACCAAAAGAGAGAGGTTGTAACTCAACATTATTGTTCATGCCCTCTTTTATAGATTTACAGACAACCTTGACAATAATTGCATCTGAATAAGAGATTACCACCCTAATGCCATATTTCCTAGGATTACCCCTAGATGCCCCATCATAGTTCAATTTGAATTTACATCTAGGAGGAGGAGTCCTCTTTTCTTTTATTCTTTCTTTTTGCATTAAATTCACTATAATCCCATGTTTAGGCAAAATTGAGAGAGATTCCCAATTTCTAGTTATCTGATTGTACCCGTGTGAAGAAAAGCATAGTTTTCCTAAATTCTTATAGATATATGAAAGAGTAGTTTTCAAAATGGATTTCTCTATCCAGAACAATACATCAGATACAAAAGAAGACTTATTCCTAAAGATTCTACTATTTCTTTCTAGTCATACATTCCAAACTAGCAAAGAGGGAGCAATGTCCCATAAAGAAGAGTAACATGAAGTTTGAACAAAGAGGGCCATCTTACAAACTGAGATTTTAAATCTGGGCTTAAAGAAGAGGTCAATCCTAGATTCTACAAAATTATTTATTAATTTACATCTTTAAATAAAGAATTAAACAAATTTACCGATTGTGATTTAAATAAATAAATATTTATTTATTTAAATTAAAAAATAGAAAATCATAAAAAATAAAAATAAATTACAAAGAAAAGTTGCTAAGCACAACATACAACAACCAAACTATTGAGCCACCCCATGAAATGAATATAGTTGTACATTGTGATTAAGGTTGGTCCATACAACTTTAGTTTACATGTCTGGTATATGCTTTCACATGTTCAATTTGTGTCTTCTAAGGTAGTTGTGATTACAGTATCTAACAAAATTTTTCTCTATTTTTAATGCTTTGATAAATATCTATACATTATTTCAATCTTCCATATGCTTTCACACATTCCATATGTGTCTACTATGGTATGCAGTTACAACTATAATACCTAGAGAAATTTCTCTATTTATTATGCTTTGATGGATATCCATACACTTTCAAACTTCCATTTTGACTCAAGCTAAGAGAATGGTAACAAGTGTGAGTTCATTAGGTTATAAGATTTCTTCTAGACTATGGAATGTCTACTCTTATATTGTACTCCTTGTCCCAAAGAAAGTGAATAATATGCATGAAAAATAAATATGTCTGTGATATTAAAAAAAAAAAACTAGGGTGTTGACCGATTAGACAAAACAACCCGAAGGTAGCTTTAGCAAGTCATTAAAAAAAAATCAATAGCACATAAACAATTTACCAATCCATAATATCAAAGCAGTCTAGAGATATAAACCGACCAAAATAAAGTCTTCAATTTTTTGAAACTTAAACTAAAATTCCAAAAGACAACTAACAAGTGGCTAAGCAAATAGGCCACCCAAATCCTTAGTGAGGAATTTGAACATGTCCTTATAGTTTCCTTCATCGTTAGAATCTATCCCTGACACCTTCGTCTACAACACAGAGCGTGGTGATAGACACATGCATAACTTGGAAAGACACACCATCTTCTTTTCTAGGTCAAGGATCTTCACCTTTACGACAATGATCTCGATAACAACATCATGGAATTCAGTGCAGATATTAGTTTTGTAGGCATGAGGCCATGTTCAACAAACTAGATGACATTTTTTTGGGGAAAATGGGTGTTGTACACCTTGCATAATAATTTTATTATTGTAATATTTAATTTAGTATGTATGTTGCACCAAGGAGCACCTAGATGGACGTGCAACATGTAGAGATTCCTTTTGAGATATTCTTGGGGCCACTTGATGTTGTATTGTAGCATTGTAATATATTATTAATGTAATTATTTAATATTGGGGGAAACAAATTAATAAAATACCCACTATTAAATGTGGGGTTAGGAGTTAGATAACACATAGTTTATGTACCATTTGATGGTTTTGTATGAGTTTGTCTATATAAAAGAAACCACAAGGGTAGTTGAGAAAAATCTAGGTTAGTGTTTGCGAAGATTGGAAGCATGTCATCAGATGTGTGGTGTAATGCCTTCCTATGGTACCATTTCAGCCCGTGTGCTTTTGTCTTCTTAGTGGATTTTGACGTTTGAATATTTGGACCTCTATGGTATAGTCCCCATGTAGTGGTATAGTGTTATGTAGTGAATTTTGATCAACTATTAAATAAATTATGTATGGAAATAATTGTTAACATTACCAATCGATAAGTTATGTAATGACCTTGAGGTAGGTTATCAGTTTATAAGATTCGATAGAACGTGTCAGATTATAAAGTATGATAATTATTATCTAGACATAATTTAAATAACATTAATAAATAGTTTGAAGAAAGCATAAATATTGTGTTATTGCCAATAATATTAATTTAATATTAGTCTATTTACTATTGTAGATTATGCAATTGATTAGCACATATTAAATATTAATGAGCATTCTAATCTAATTATTATTTTATTGGATTAAATGATTACTTACATTAACGATAGGTGGCGCTGAGTGCCTCTTTCATTACGCCGTAGGCGCTTCCTTTGAAAGGCCTCCGGCAAAATTAACCGATCAACGGTTGCAGTTGGAGGAAAAGGGAACGACTGCCATTGCAGCAATCCTTGCCGTTGGCTAAAAAATGAAGGAAAAGCGGTGCCCAGGCCATTTGGTCTTTGGCCACGTCATTTTTTGGCGCTCAGAAGATTGTTCTGGAACTGTCACTGCTTTAATGCAGTCCTTCCGAACCTCACTTTCCGGATGCCAGCGAGGTCTTCGTTTAATCGGGCATTAATAACTGCATTGCATGTTATTAATGTATTCACCTACATTTGCCTGCGTGACTGTAGATGCCGTGTCCATTGCCGCCTCTGCTGCCGCTAGCGTTTTTCTATAAATACTACCAAACTCTTAAATGTTTTGCAAAGAAATTCGGAGCTCATAAAACAGGAAACTTGAAAGGAAGATTTGAAAGCAGGAAAGTTTAAAGACAGCATAGTGCATACAACAGTTGGCGTTTGAAAAATCTAAGTTATTTTTGCCCATTATCTTCCTCTCTTCGCTTTTTAAAAAAATTTAGTCATTATGCCACTTAGCATGTGGGAAACCAAATTTATTAGCAGAGCTTTTGGTTTGTTTTCCTTGATCGATCTTTGTTTTGTTCCAAAATTCTCTTATTAATGACCGTCTACAATATTCTCCTACACAGATTTTCATTCGAGAGAAGTCCATTATAAAGCAGAGAGTTTTTTTCTCTTTTATTTTGACACACAAAGTATATGGGAGGCGGCGTCTGCTGATTGAATGGCTAGATGATTTTATGATTTCAAAAAAGAAGACAGTGAATAGTAAAATATGATTGGTAAGAAAAAATGGTCAACAATATATTTAAATAAAAAAATGTTTGACTATTGCAGAAAATTTAGAACTGATTATAAATTTATTTTTAAATTCTCAATAAATTTAGATATGATCATATTATTAATCATTTTGTGGGCCATTAAAACTTCTCTTCTGGTTGTGTGCCTTGTCTGCAACCATAAACACTACAATATTTGAATAGCAACCATTTTGTGTAATGGCATTGATGTACTTTCTTAGGACTAAATTTTTAAAAATAGAAAATATAATTGTATATTTTGTAGTTGAAAATCATAAATTTTTTTTGTAAAAAATCACTCTGCCTGGAGCTTAGCCGGTCTTTCTTATGTGCCATTACCACTCTTCGACTTTTTCTCACCATACATGCATTAAAATAACATATAATAAAATGGTCATCTTTAGTATGATTAATTAGAGACAAATAAACAAGCAAATAGATATGCATTAACAAATAATGTCTTCAAATATGATTGGTTACGCTTTAAGAACTGTATTTCGAAAAGAGGAAAAGAAAATGATTCATACTTTTACATTTCAATTCATTTTCTTAGACATGATTCTATGAGGAGAGCTTCTTTCTTTTAAGACAGGCGAGTAATATTCAAGGATACAAGTTAATTTATTATAGCAACATTGATAAATTTAATAAATATGATTTGTAAGGATGAATAAATTCGGAGATTTAATATACTAAATGATTTATAAGGTGGGTTGTCTATACGGTCCAAAAATTTAACATTGCTACTGTTCTGTTCAATATTTGTGGCGCCTTCTTAATGAGTTTGATGCATTCCAAAACTTGCAATTCTCGAGCAAAAAAAAGAGAGGGTTAATCATACGTGGTTGGGTGCACCAACTTGTAATTCTTTCGCATGTTTTAGTGGGCGCCTTCATAAGCCACTGTGGATGAAACTCTGTGCTGGAAAGCATTTCTTTTGGTGTTCCAATTCGAGGTGATGATATTGTAAAAACTACTTGTAAAAGTTTTGCTCAAGGAATGCAATAGAGGACAATAGTTGGTAAATAAACCAAATAAATATGAACTAGGTGGATGGACTCCTCTTCATTTTGCTTCTCAACAAGGTCACGCAAATACATGTCGTTTGCTTCTTGAGCACAGAATTGAAATAGATGTTTAAGATTGTTGTAAAAAGACACCTCTGCACGTGGCTTCATGGAATGGTCACACAGATACGTGTCATTTGCTTCTTGAGAAGGGAGCGAAGCTAGATGTTCAAGACGACAAAAAATGGACACCTTTGCACTATGCAATTAGATTGGAAAAATTTGCAGCTGCACAGGGCGAAGATGTAGTTGTAAATGTCTTTCCAAAATAACCACAAAAAATTGTTGATGTGCTTGATTCAAAAGACATGTCAAGAGTCAGCCCTTTAGATACGATATTGCTACCAATTAAATGAAAGCATTTTTGATTTCTCCAACATTAATATGGCGTACCCATTGCACACCAAAGTGCGATTGCTAGTTTTAAGTATGTCTAAAACGCTTGGACGACCATGAAATACATGTCGTCCGTTCAAAACAAACTAGCGCATTGTAGAAGGTTTCATATTGGATAAAGTAGGGCCCACAAACCGTCACATTAAATCACTCTGCAGGCGCAGCAAGCAACTGTTCCCAAACCCGCCAGTATTACTGCTCCACATCCTCTGATTTCTCAGCGTATCAGTCAACACCAGATTACAGTCCCTCTGCATTTCCACCCTAACTCTCTTGTTCGCTGATGTCAAATACTCGCCCACTTTCAGAGCATCCCAAACGCCATAGTCATGGCTAAGCAAAACCAGAGGCGATACAGGACAGTGTAAAAACCTAGTCTTCTCAACAGGGGAATATCTCGACACCGTTGACAAAGATTTCGAAGCTTGGGCCCTGACAGAATCATGCGTTACTGAAGCTTCACTTAGTGTATTATCAGTAGATTCAGTGTTACTTACATTCAAAGGATTGATAGTTCTGAGTGAAGGGAGGGCAAGTTTGGCCTCGTTATCATCAAGAAGGTAGTAATCAAGCCAAGCACAACCATTTGAAACGGCAGCCCAAGAACAGCCTTGAAGTAAAAAGAGCCTGAGATAGAGAACAGTTGTTCTGAAATCCTCTATGTGAAATAAATCTATTTTAGTCACATTCATCAAATGTACACGAATATGTATAGGCACTTTTGATTCCAAATGGGATAAACCATTGCTAAAACAAACATATTCTTGTCTTCGATGTTATCATCCAAACATCTTTTCCTTAAGAGTTAGACGGTCAAACAATCATTCTCCAAAGTTGCTCACCGATATCTAATATGGAGATGGATGGATTTAAAGTATAAGAAGGGGGTGATAGAGCTAGATGGATGGATAGAGAGAGGAAGATGTGGCTAGATATGGAAGGGGAGGGGAAGATTGAGATATTCATGAATATAGAGTAAGAGGAATGGGAGACAAATAGATAGATGACTATAAATGAGCAAGTCTTATGGAAAGAGACACAAAATCCATTGATGTTGAGACTCATTTGTGCTCATTAAAGGTGTTGACAAACAAGTAGTTTTCTATGTTTTAGTGGCGAGCTTCATGGAGAAAGGCATTGTAAATGGTTTGAGAGACCAAACTACATCTACAAATACTGACCTCCCCTTATTTATCTTCAGTTTGGTTATTCACAGCCTAGAAATACACTCTCAAAGTCTTCTTTTATTTAGATTTAAGAATATAGTGGCCTCACTTCCATCTTCAAATTTTGATGCCATAATATTTCACATATCTCATGTTGTATTTTATTTGTCCAACAAGTAATTGTTATTAGGCTTATAGGGGGAGGGACAAATAGAGATAAAGGGTGTGTGTTTATTAAGGTACTAATTGATCACATATACTACACAAATGTATATAAAAAAGTAGAACAAAGTGTTCCTTACTTGACCTCCCACACCTCTTCGGCGTACCCATTGCACACTAAGGTGCGATTGCTAGTTTATTTTACATTATTCACATAGTTGGGATGCGTGGCGCAATCATGATTTAGAAGTCAAGATTTGTAGACTTCTTTCTAAGTTAGTTTTCTTTTCTTTTTGGAAATATATCCCTTCCTTTCTTTTCGAAAAAGAAGAGATTCCCTTCTTGTCTTATTATCTCTAGTTCTAATATTAGGTAATGCCTAGGATTCAATAGATTATCAAATTTAGTTTCAAAATTTAGAGCCTTAATTTTATGTTAATTGTTCTTAAATAGGAATTATTGAATTAATCAATGCTTATAGGAAAGCTTTCATCTTTATTTGCTTAGAACTTGTATGATAGATTTTGATTTGATTAATTAATTATTGTTGATGAAATTTAACTAATTAGGAAATAAATCTTAGTAAAATTAATGGATAATGAAAAAATTTAGTTATGAATTAGAGGTATACGATTGGTTAGGTCCATTTATGGAAGCATTAAATAAATAAGATTGACCTTGCTTTATTTTGTAGGATTGATGTTGTTAAGACTATTTAGCATTAATCGTACAAATGTTGTTATAAAATAATAATTAAATAAATCATATAATATTTTAATGGTTGTATAACTAAGATAACCAAGATTAATATTTTAGGAAATTATATTCTTTTAGTTACTTGACTAGAAATTATAGATTATTTTATGAACAATAACATTTTAGGATTATATATTGAAATATCGTTGCTTCATTTCCAATTGTATGACTAGTCCTTGTTATAAGATTAATTGTCATTTTGATAGACTATATCGTAAAGTGCAAATTAAGTCCTTGATATGTGTTCCAAGTTGATTAGCTAATGTTCTATGACCATATTAAATAGAGTCTAGAGTTGTGTTTATATAGTTGTGAATTGTTTTAATTAGGAAGTATCGATGGATTTAAGGTTGAACTAGGAAACCAAACCTATGTGGTTAGAAACTTTACTTGACTGGCTCTTTTACTAGTTAGGATGTTTATTTAAACGAATAAAATAGCTTAAGTAATTCTTACTTAGCAGTCTAACATTGTTGTTTGGTTACAAATTTATTTGGTATGGTTAAGTTCTTGTAAGCAAGGAAATAGTAGTTAAAGGAATGCAATAACAAAGGAAGCATTCAAACAACTAAATCAAAACTACATATGTGATTAGACAAAATAAGAACCATAGAACATAAAAGAGCCTAAGAGTGTTCAAACCTTCTTAAACCAAGCAAGATCTCCTTTATTGTGTAGCTTTGTCCAATGGATGAAATGTGTGCTCAAGCTTCAAAGGATGTGATTTGGGAATGATTTTGGCATTATGAGGTTATGGTTGATGTTTTTGCTCTTCAAAATGGCATGATAACAATGCATGAAAGGTGGATGAAAATGAAGGAGAATGAGACTCAATTTATAGGCAAGAAGAGAGATGAATGGACGGTCAAGATGAAAACTCGAGGAAGGGCCAAGATGCATTTGAAAGAGAGCACATGGATTGTGCTTTATCAAATGCATCTCGTTGTGACAAGTGTCACAATGGGAGAGGTTGGAAGAAGTGGGGGAATGTGACCATTTTGGGAGATGAGAGAGGGGACAAATGTGTAAGAGGAGGATGGAGTATGTAAGAGTCATGTAAGATCATTTAAGGTTTACATGAGGTGAGGGAATTGGGGGATGTGAGGATGTGACATGAGGGTTGACTTGGTTTGGCTTAGGATTTCTTAGTCCATGGATTATGATTGTGCAAATGCTTAGGAGGTGATTAGACTTGGATTAGGAGACAAGTGGGAGGTTTAGGAGGATGTGAAGGGAGGAGAGAGAATGAGTGGAGGGTTTGATTAGCTAATCATGGGTCATTAACTAATTAAGAAGGATTAGTATGGGTGAATGGGTTGGGTTGAGTATGAACTACATGTTAGGAGTTTTGTGATGGGTTTAGTTGAGGGTTAAGGTTAGAATTAAATATTCATTTAATTCCAAGTGAGAGGAAAAATAGTTTTATGAATTAATTAAATTAGATAAGTGTATCTATTTAAATTAATAGAAGAAATAGAGATTAATTAATTATCAGACTATAAGTTTGTCATTTAGATAATTAATTGGACTATAGTTAATTAATAAAATTAATTAACTAGGGGATGACATAAATTAACCAAATAATAATATTTAATTAATAGGATGTCCTAGGAGAGAACTAAATAAGATTACTAAATTATGTAATCAAATTTAGGTGTCTACGTTTTTCCCCTCTTTGACATAGTTTTAAAATAATGCTATTTCAAAGATGTTTTTAGCAATAATAGACGTCACAGAGAATGGACTAGGAAGCAGAACTGCCCCAGTTTACGGGCTGGGATGTTAGACTGGGTGATGATTTTGATATGTAGCCTCCCTCAGGAGAGGCAGATAGGCAGTGATATGTTGCGAGCCAAATTTTTGTACTGTAGCTATTTATTGATGGAGGTCATAGTCCCTATGTATATTTATATCTGTACTCTTGGATGGACATGGACTGAGACAAACATTTATTCTTTCATTTTTTTGGGTTGAGATGTGCACTATTCTTTGCCATGATTTATATATACATGATGAGATGAGTGAGATATGATATGTAATGTATGGATGTATGAATGCATATGATGTACTAACATGGATGATGTAGGATGTGATGTGATTTTCTATATACTATGAGACTGACATGTGTGTGATGCAAGATGCAAGGTGCTTGATGTGATATGTGATGATGTGTTTATATGAGATGCATATTCTGACAACTTGTGGATGCAGGATGTGATGTAATGCTTTATATGTATGATTTATGTATATGATGATCAAATGCATTTATGGATGTTTTAATATGTTAACAATGCAACATAAAAAAATGACTTAACAATGCAAGATAAAATGAACCTAAAATGAACCTTAACAATGCAAGATGGTAAATGATGAACTAAAATGAACTAAATGAAAGATAATGATTGAACTTAAAATGAACTCTTAACAATGCAAGATGATAAATGAACCTAAGTGATAATGAATGGAAATGAATTAAATGAGAGACAATGGATGCAATTAAAATGAACCTTAACAATGCAAGATGAAATGAACCTAAAATGATAATGATAACCTAAAACTCCCTAATGAAAGATAATGAATGAACCTAAGATGGATTAACAATGCAAGATTAAAATGAAGTTAAAATGATTTAGGTGACTTAAATGAATGCACGTAGAAGGAAACTGAATAATGCAAGACTAAAATGAAATGAATCTAAGATGAAAAATGTTAATTGGATGCAATATGAAATGAACCTAAAAGAACGAGACTAACAATGCAAGATAAAATGGACTTAAGATGATGCAACGAATTAAAATGAGATGAGACAATGCAACCTAGGATAGTGGCATGAAATGAAATGTATGCGGGAAGGTGAAGGAGAACATGTGAATGTAAATGGAAGGTCAAGGGTGAGGCATAAGGACAAGGTGGCACAACATATCACTTCTTGACTGATCCTTCACTGATGGATAGAGAGGTTGGTGTGGAGGGGGTGATGAGAAAGGAGGTTTTTGCACAATCAAAATCCATGAGTTGGGGACATGAGGTGAGGGTGCATGAGGTGGATAGGTTTGCATCATGACAAGGTGTTTAGGAGGGAAAAGATGGGTGAAAATAAGGATGTGAGGATGATGCTTGTGGGGATATTTTCGAGGATGATTGCTGAGGTTGGGTAAGGATGTGAGTTTAGTTCAGACGATTGATAGGAGGGGGGATATTTAGTGAAGCTTGAGTGCGGGGTATTCTGAAGAAGAATACCACCATGTAGTTTGAGCACTTAGTTTGATATAGAAATAGAAGGGACTAGCCAAAGTTACTAGCAACTTGAGGTCATGTCGCTAGCGTTTCATAGGACTGACGTGAAAAAGACATGCAAGGGTTTCCCCAGCATCACGCATGCACCCGGAAGGGAGCCTAGTGGAAATGATGCAGGGGAACCCACAAAAAAACAACATTTACCAAGTGCACCAAGTAATCTAGAAGATCACATGTGAATCATGCAGGGGTCATGTCCGATTGACTCACATACAGAAACAAAAAGTGCAAAAGACCTTTCCCCAGAAAAATGCCTCTTGTCGCAGTGCACCATGATATAAAGGATCATAGCGCCTTTGAGGAGAATAGTCAACTGAGACATCAAAACCAACCAAAAAATCTAAGCAAACATTACGAAATCAATGTGATAAGACCAAAAGATGTCCCTTGCCAAAAGAGATCGACCGATTGTGGGTGTTTTGATTAGGTTAGACATGGAGGAAGGATGCATCCTACAAGGACCTGTTTGGTGGGTTTTTGACTACAATTGGAATTGTTGATGGGCAAACGAAGAACATTCAGAGAATCACAGTGACATGGGATGCTTGTTGAGGAACAAAATGTTGATGTTGTGGTCATGATGGACCATGTGTTTTGCGATCAAAAGGCATTGTGGGGAAAAAAAGATGATATGTACAAGACCAGAGACATTATATAAAGCGGATATTTACAAAAGCTCAGGCAATCAGGATAGGTCAAAAGATGACAAATATGTACAAAGCTCAGTGTGCAGGTATAGGTCATGCCCCGGTATATATAGGAAGCTCAAGATGTGGGATAGTAGATCTCATTTGCTGATGCAATGAGGGTGACACCTTGGGAACAAGGGATGGCCGAAATGGGATGGCAAGTGATAGCGAGTGGATTTTGATGGAGGAAGGGGAGTTTAATAGATAATGATACAGTCCATTATGTGTGGTGCCTATTTCCTAGTTTTCACCAACATACTTACCCAAGGTGCCTAATTGCCAAGTTTTCACCATTGGGCAGTTATTTTCTCTTTACTTTTTTTCATTTTTTTGTATTTTTACTAATTTTTTGCTTTTTTTGTTGATTTTTTCAGGATCATATAAATGGTTCAAACATAGAACCACCTCAGATGTATGATGTTAATGGGATCATTAAGGGGCTCCCCTTTAGGTGTGGATAATTGATAAGCTCTGGAGCCGAAGCAAGCTGTCACTACATAGGGACCCAACTAGGTGGGCTCAAACTTACCTTTCTTCTCATGGTTAGCCTGTACTTTTTGGTTCTCTTTTAGGACCATGTCTCCCACTTGGAACTATCAGGGGTGCACCTTTTTATTGAAGCTCCTCTTGAGGCAATTTTGGTACACGATCAGGTGATCATAGGCCTGTTGTCTCTTTTCATCTAGTAGATCCAATTGGGTAAGGCATGCCACATGGTAGTCCTCATCCGTGATGTAGTTCTTCATGGATACGCGCAGTGAAGGGATTTTGACCTCAATTGAAAGAACGAATTCAACACCATATACTAGGGAGTATGGGGTGGTGCCTATGGGTGTACAAAATGAGGTGCGCTAGGCCCAGCGAGCGAGATTAATTTATAAATGCCAATCACGGCCAGAATCATTGATAAATTTTTGTAGGATTTTTAGGATAGTCTTGTTAGTTGCCTCAGCTTGACCGTTTCCTTGTGGGAAATATGGGCTAGAAAAGTGTTGGTGGATGGGAAACTGGGTACAGAGGTCTTGGACATGCTAATTTTTGAATGGAGTGCCATGATCTGTGAAGATGGTGGAGGGGATGCCGAAATGACAAATGATGTGGTAGAGGATGAATTTGGATATTTGGACACCTGTAGTTAGATTGAGAGGAATTGCCTCGACCCACTTTGTGAAATACTCATTGGCCATTATGATATACTTGTGTCCATCAGATGAATGGGGTGTAATATGTTAGAATAACCGAGAGGGGGGTGAATTAGTTATCCATAGTCCCAATCACAAAATGTATATCCAAAAACAATTTACTAAAACTTCTACAACTCGGTAACATAAAATAGTATTCTCTCTGTGCTTTTACCGATTACCAGTTAATAACATATAGTGATTACTGATCAAATCCAATATGCAACATGTAAAGTATGAAAACAAACAATCATCACAATCAACACATAACACAAGAGATTTAACGTGGAAACCCTGTAAAGGGAAAAAACCACCTGGGACCAGCAACCCAAAAATTGTTTACTCTTCTAAAGTGAGGTCGGTGAAGACCCAACCCTGTTAAAGGTTACAAACACACTGTGAGGTGTGACCTTGTTAGAGGATTTTAGACCAACCGTTATCGTCCAACCAACATTCACTATGGGGTTGACAGGATAACAAATGTACACTTTATGAATGACATTACAAGACTTTCTAGTCCACTATGTTAAGAGATTTATCTGTTTACAATGGTTAAAATGTAACAGCAGTTGATCTGATTACAACACAACTTCAATTGTAGATTATCAGATCTATGTTAAGCTCATTCAAATCCTCTGATCAATATATCAATTCTGTTTCAATCAATATTCAGTAACTTACTATTGCTCAATTATAGCTTTCTGACGCTCGGTAATCTCTCTAGTTCGGTTCTCCTTAACCAGTTTGATCAAGCATGCATGAAGCTTGTTCACATGATATCTCTACATTCTCCTTCTTCCGGCATGAGTTTTATAATGAAATACTAGTATCTTAAATAGACAAGTAAACCGTTTTAATTCCATCCATCAGATTTTGCTGCTTAAACCTTCCTCAGCTGATGTGTTAGTAACACATTTTATTTCAATCCCTTAGATCTTCTTCAAATTATTTTAGCCACCGATCTTCCTAACAAACATTATCTTCACCTCTGATTATGAGGTACTTTACAGCTCATTAACTTCCATTGGCTAAAATAGTCATTTAGTTCTTTTCTTCTTCTTGGTTAACAAAGAAATGCATCGGTGAACACAAGCTCAGTTTATACTATGCTCGGTATACACTACACTGCGTTGGTGTATACTAAAATGGTTCTTTAACCGACCATACTACTTTGTGCATTTTTTCTCTATCCTTCATCATAGATGAATGCAACATAATCAAGTCAATAACATAAGGTCATAGACTCAGTCATAAGTTACCCAATGTATTTCTTATCCTTATCTTTCATATCCATCTTCCTCATGTAGATATATATATTCTTCATCTGTTTTCTTCTTCTTCTATAGATGTTTGGGTATAGTAACTTACAAGATAAGTATTGTCAAAACTAGTTGACATCAATGAAAATATATTACTGATTTAATCATCTTACATATCTAATAAAAAACTCAATGATCTTAAATCATAGATCTTCAAGTCATACAGTTTATTCAAATCAATTGTAGTTCATCAATCGCTCCCTTTGACATTGATGGAAACACAAGAAATATGAAATATGCCATACACATACCAAACATGTATTCTACAACTTTGTCAACAAATGTTGTAACTTGGTACAAACTCTCCCTAGCTTAATATGTTTAATCACTACGTTACATAAAAGAATTTGCAAGTGCAGACTAACTTCTGCAGATATGATCTTCCCAGCTGGCAGGTTTTCTTCTGTTCTTAGTAATTGATCTTCAATGCTCTCCCTTTTCTATATCTCTCTCTCTCTCTTTGTCTTTGGCTTCATATTCTTCATATTGATCTCTCTCCCTTTGACAGCAATGCCAAAGAGCAATAAAAACATACAGCTCTGTAGTAGCCATGTAACTCTCTATTGTCTGGTGCATTCTCTGTATCTTGGTATACTATTATGCAAATATGTTCCAGTACTTCAACCTTTCACAACCTTAGATAGAAGTCCAAAGTGTGAACTCTGCTGCATCAACATGTATGATCTTCTAATAAGATTACGCTGATGCAACCTCCAGATCACCTTAGTGACCGGTAGATAGGGGACAAAACCCAAGTCTAGTCCTCAAGTATTCATATGTATCCTTCAATAGAGGCTTTGTAAATATGTTAGCAAGTTGTTCTTTTGATGTAACAAATTCTAGCTTCACTTGCTTCTCTTGTACTTGTTCCCTTAAGTAGTGATACTTAATAGATATATGTTTAATGCATCATTGGATTCTTTGAAATATTAATAGCACTAGTGTTATCACAATATATAATCACCGACTCAGTGATTACCTCATTCATACCTTCTAACACTTTCTTGATATAAACAATATTTGAACAATTAGTAGCAGCAACAACATACTTTGCTTCTGCTATAGACTGGGAAATACAAGCCTATTTCTTACTTGTCCATGTAACAAGTCTTTCACCAAAGAAGAATGCTCCTCCGGTGGTACTCTTCCTATCATCCACATTTCCAGCCCAATCAGCATCAGTGTATACCTTAAGTTCAAACTTGCCTTTCTTAGGATACCATAGTCCATAATCTTTAGTTTTCTTTAGATATCTTAAGATTCTTTTTGTAGCAATCATGTGTGATTCTCTAGGGTTTGTAGAAAATCTAGCAACTATTCCAATAACATGTGCTATATCAGGTCTACTGTGAACTACATACATTAACTTACCAATCGTGGATCGGTACAGTTTTTGATTTACCTCAGTAGTTCCATCTTCTTTAGTCAGTTTACATCCAGTAGCCATCGATGTTCCCACAAGTTTAGCATCTTCCATGCCAAATGTCTTCAATACTTCCTTTATATATTTAGATTGTGTGGTGAATATACCATCATTCTGTTGAATCACTTATAAGCCTAGAAAGAACTTAATCTCTTCAAACATAGACATTTCAAATTTACTTTTCATTTCATCAGCAAATGACTTACAAATATGATCTTGTCCTCTAAATATTATGTCATCCACAAATATCTCAGCAATCAAGATAGTATCATATGAATTTCCTTTCATGTACAGATTACTATTCTCACTTGTTCTAACAAATCCAATACTCAGCAAATAGTTATGCAGCCTCTCATACCAGGCTCTTGGTGCTTGCTTTAAACCATATAAAGCTTTATGTAATCTACATACCATATCTTTATTTTTTGGATCAACGAACGCTTCAGGTTGTTCTATGTAGACTTCTTCTTCAAGTATCCCATTCAAAAAAGCAGATTTAACATCCATTTGGTAAACTTTGAACTTTTTGTGTGCAGCATATGCAAGTAAAATTCTAACTCCTTCTAATCTAGCAACAGGTGCAAAATTCTCACCATAATCTATTCCTTCCTCCTGTGCATATCCCTTGCATACTAACCTAGATTTGTTCCTTGTTACCTATCCATTCTCATTAAGCTTGTTTCTAAATATCAACTTTGTACCAATAACATTCTTGTCCTTAGGTCTTGGTACTAAACTCCAAGTTTTGTTCTTCTCTATATGTTCTATTTCCTCTTTCATTGCATTAACCCATTCATCATTTTCTAATGCAACTTTTACATTCTTCGGTTCATATTCACAAACTAGACATGTACCTTGTCTTGCTTTACTTGTTTGCATGTCAGCTTGTCTTTCTCCAATGCTTTGTGTCTCAGGATGATGTCTTCTGAAAAATATTGCCAGTATCTGATCTCTTCTTTCTTGTTCATCCTGTGCAGGTTCATTTTCTTTCTTGGTAGGTGCTTCCTGCTCGTCGGTTTCTTTTTCCTGTTCCTTGGTATTATTTTCCTGTTGATCGGTTGTCACTGTCTGCAGCGTCGGTAGGTACTCTGGTTGTTCATTGTAATTGAATTTACCGTAGTCTTCTGGTTCCTTTGTGCTTTCCTCTACATTCTTATCATCAAACTCATCAACCCAAACATTAGTACTTCAATCATTTTATTAGTTACTTTGTTAAGACACTTGTATGCTTTACTTTTAGTGGAATATCCTAGAAATATCCCTTCATCACATTTTGAGTCAAACTTTCCATTTCTTTCATCTTTCAGAGTAAAGCATTTACTTCCAAAAATTTTGAAATAACTTACAGTGGGTTTGTGACCAAACCATAACTCATAGGGTATCTTATTAGTGTCCTTCTTCAGTTGTACTCGGTTGAGAACATAAACAGTTGTGCTAACCGCTTCTCTCCAGTATGTCTGAGCAATATTCTTTTGTAACATCAGTGTTCTCGCATAGTCAACTATTGACCTATTCCTTCTTTTAGCTATTCCATTTTGTTGAGGTGTCCTCGGTGCAGAGACCTATCTTTTAATACCATTCTCATTAAAAAATTTAGTAAATTCATCAGAAATAAATTCACCACCTCGGTCAGATCTTAAGCATTTCAATTCTTTACTAGTCTCTTTCTCAACTTTTTCTTTATACCACTTGAACATCTTAAATTCCTCTAATTTTTCTTTCAAGAACATGACTATCATTGATCTAGTATAATCATCAACAAAAAGAATAAAATATCTATCTCCATAGTAACTTTGAGTTCTCATAGGACCACATAGGTCGATATGCACTAACTCAAGTAATTTCTTTGTTGAATAATCTTTGCTTTTGAAACTAAATTTTGTCATTTTACCTTTCTGACATTCATGACACATAACATGATCAGGCTTAGATAAGTTAAGTAGACCTCTAACCTTTTTCTTTTTATTGATCTTAATCATGTTATCAAAATTAACATGACATAACCTTTTATGCCACAACCATGCATCTTCATCTTTCATCATTAAAAAAGAAGACTGATCATTATCAAGATAAAACAAATTACCTCTTGATTGTGTTCTAGTTCCAATAAGTCTTCCTTCATAATCAAATATCTTCACTTTCTTGCTCTCAAAATCAACTCTGTGGCCTGAATTGTTCAGTTGTGCCACACTTAGCAAATTATAGTTTAGACCTTTACCCAATAAGCATTGTCACAACTAATTTTATCATTTATCATTAGGGATCCTTTTCCTCTAACCATACAAGGTGCATCATTACCCATTCTAATAGATCCTCCATTGTGTTCTTCAAGATGGTCAAATTTTTCTTCATCACTAGTCATGTGATGTGTACAGCCACTATCTATGATCCATGTATCATTTTTATTAACCTTAGAGATAAGTGTTGTCTCTACATACCTTTCATCTTCCTCTGAGTCATCCTTCATTGCAACAAATACTACCTCCACATCTTCATTAGTGTCGGTACCAGTCACATCTTCTTCTGTAATGTAGCACACCTTCTTGCCTTTATCATTATTGTCTCGATTGTCTCCGTTATAGTGTTAGTAACTTCTGTCATCATCTTTCCTATGTGGACATCTAGCAGCAATATGACCAACCTCTTTACAATTAAAGCATGCTAAAGTTAATTTACCTCTATATCTTCCTTTACCTTTAGGTAACCTTCTAGCCATAAGAGCTTCAAGTTCATCAAGCTCATCATCAATATTTCTATCACTATCATCATTCTTATTTCTGCTACTAGACTTACCAATCTTCAGAGAAGACATAAAAGCAGATTCAATAGACAGTACAACACTATTATCAAATTTATTCAATTCAAAGGTTGTAAGCTTACCAATCAGATTATCAAGAGTAAGGTTGTTACCAGATGTAGACCTAATTTCATGAATTGCAGATATTCTAATTCCATAAACTGACAATAAGGTTCTAAGAACTTTGCTTACCATTGTCTCTTCACCAATAACACCATCAGATGCTCTAATAGCATGGACTACCTCTTTTAGTCTATTTGTGTACTGCACAATATTTTATCCTTCCTTCATCTTCATATCATTGAATCTTCCCCTTAAGATTTCAGCTCTGGCTCTTTTGACATTCACATCACCACTATAAACTTGAGCAAGTTTATCCCACATATCTTTAGCAGTAGTGCTATCTTCAAATTTGACATCTGTATAGGCAGCAACAATCTCCATCATAGTAACATTATGTTCATGCCTGTCTCTTAGTTGATCAAGGGTCAAGGGACCAGTGGGTGGTGCAATGTAGCCATTCTCCATTAGTGTGAGGGTAGAATTCCAAATTCCAAATACATGCAGCTTCATTCAGCTTTTCCATACTATGAAGTTATCCTTGTTTAGATTCGGCACTTCCCTCTTATACATTTTGAGATCTTTGTGCTGAAGTCCTTAAAACTCTATTCCAAGCAACCAACGCTCTGATACCAATTGTTAGAATAACTGAGAGGGGGGTGAATCAGTTATCCATAGTCCCAATCACAAAATGTATATCCAAAAACAATTTACTAAAACTTCTACAGCTTGGTAACATAAAATAGTATTCTATCTGTGCTTTTATCGATTACCAGTTAATAACATATAGTGATTATCGATCAAATCCAATATGCAACATGTAAAGTATGAAAACAAACAATCATCACAATCAACACATAACACAAGAGATTTAACATGGAAATCCTGTAAAGGGAAAAACTACCTGGGACCGGCAACCCAAAAATTGTTCACTCTTCTAAAGGGAGGTCGGTGAAGACCCAACCCTGTTAAAGGTTACAAACACACTGTGAGGTGTGACCTTGTTAGAGGATTTTAGGCCAACCATTATCATCCAACCAGCATTCACTATGGGGTTGACAGGATAACAAATGTACACTCTATGAATGACATTACAAGACTTTCTAGTCTACTCTGTTAAGAGATTTATCTATTTACAATGGTTGAAATGTAACAATAGTTGATATGATTACAACACAACTTCAATTGTAGATTATCAGATCTATGTTAAGTTCATTCAAATCCTCTGATCAATATATCAATTCTGTTTCAATCAATATTTAGTAACTTACTGTCGCTCGGTTATAGCTTTTTGATGCTCAGTAATCTCTGTAGTTCGGTTCTCCTTAACCTATCTAATTAGGCATACATGAAACTTGTTCACATGATATCTCTGTAGTCTCCTTCTTCCAGCATGAGTTTCATAATGAGATACTAGTCTCTTAAATAGACAAGTAAGCCATTTTAATTCCATCCATCCGATTTTGCCACTTAATCTCCTTTGTTGATTTTTTCGTTTAAACCTTCCTCGGCTGATGTGTCAGTAACACATTTTATTTCAATCCCTTAGATTTTCTTCAAATTATGTTATCCTTCGATCTTCGTAACAAACATTATCTTCAACTCTGATTATGAGGTACTTTACAACTCATCAACTTCCATCGGCTAAACTAGTCATTTAGTTCTTTTCTTCTTCTTAGTTAACAAAGAAATGTGTCGGTGAACACAAGCTCAGTTTATACTGTGCTCGGTATACACTACACTGCATCGGTGTATACTAAAATGGTTCTTTAACCAACCACACTGCTTTGTGCATTTTTTCTCTATCCTTCATCATAGATGAATGCAACATAATCAAGTCAATAACATAAGGTCATAGACTCATTCATAAGTTACCCAATGTAGTCCTTATCCTTATCTGTCATATCCATCTTCCTCATGTAGATATATCTGTTCTTCATCTCTTTTCTTCTTCTTCTACAGATGTTTGGGTATAGTAACTTATAAGATAAGTATTGTCAAAACTAGTTGACATCAATGACAACATATTACTGATTTAATCATCTTACATATCTAATCAACAACTCAGTGTTCTTAAATCATAGATCTTCAAGTCATACAGTTTATTCAAATTAGTTGTAGTTCATCATAATCATGCCAACAAGGTTGAAACTCCAACACAAAAAGGGCCATAGAGGTGCAATGGGCTGTAGATCTTGTGTTGGTGTATGCATCAAATTAGCATGCTACTAACGTTGTAGGTATTTCTTTACAAATTCACAGGCGTAGTGCTCCATCGTCGCATAGTAATACCCAACTCTAAGTAGCTTCTTGGCAAGGATGATGCCACTTGTGTGAGCACCGTAAATACTAGCGTGAACCTCCTTTAAATCCAAGGCGGCCTCATTTGAGTCTAAACATTGGGAGAGGACATTATGATACCCACAATGATATAGGGTGTTGGCTACAAGAGTGTAGTGAGATTCTCTGCAAATGAGGTTTTGGCGTTGGGTGTTGGTGAGGTGGGGAGATATGATACCATTATTTAGATAAGCATGAATGTCATGGTACCATAGGGACTGGGGACCAACCAAGATGCATACCATGATGGAGTCAGTGTTCTTGTAAGCAGGCGTGTGTAGCTACTCAACTAGAAACTCATATTGTGACGCGTCACGGGAGATCTTCAATAATGACCCGATGGTTGCCATAGGGTTAGCTACCTTGTTTTAGAGTCTCGATACCTGTGTGAATTGTATATTGACAAAGTGTTCTTTGAGTTTATCTACAAGCTCTATGTAGGGTAATAGATTTTTGTCCTTTGTTTGAAACTTGTCGAGGACCTGTTTGATAATCAGTTGAGAGTCCCTGAATACTTGTAACTCTATGATATTCCAATGCATAGCTATCCTAAGGCCTGCAATGATGGTTTCATACTCTGAAATGTTATTGGTACACTAGAATCCCAATTTGAAAGACTTGGGGATGTAATCGCCCTAAGGGGTCACAAAAAGTATCCCTTCCCCTGATCCATGTGATGTGTATTATCCATCAAAGTATAGCTTCCACAAAGGTTGTTCTTTGACCATACAAAGATGCTCATCTGGAATTCCATCACTAGAGGGTATGCGTCGACTAAGGGTACTTCAACAAGTTGATCTGCGATAACTTGTCCCTTGATGACTTTTTGATCAATGTACTAGATGTCAAATTCACTGAGTAGCATTACCACTTTTCCATCCGTCCTGTGAGTGTGGTCCTCAAAGTAGGTATTTGAGAGGATTGACTTTTGAGACTAGCCTCACTATGTAGTTGAGCATATAGTGGTGAAGCTTTTAAGTGGAAAAGACCACCAGTGTGCGGATGATATAGTAAATGGCCCTCTCTTTTCCATTGTCATCAAGCTGGGCTAGGGGTGCCACTAGTGCTATGGTAGTTGTAGATATGTACAAAATGAGGGGCCTACCTAGCATTGGTGGCACAAGGATAGGTGAGTTTGCCAGGTATTCTTTGAGGTTCTCAAAACTGCGCTGACAGATGGGATCCCACTTGAAGGTAGTATTCTTTCACAAGAGATGTGTGAACAATTGGCACTTGTCTGCTAGTTGGGAAATGAATCTTTGGACCGATTGCAACTTTCCTTGTAGGCTTCTTAGTTTCTTGAGGGTTCTGGGAGGAGGCATCTCTATAATATATTTCACCTTCTTGGGATCAATCTCTATGCCTCGCTTGGACATGATGAACCCTAACAACTTTCCGGAAGTAACTCCAAAGACACACTTCTTTCGATTGAGCCTTAGGCCATAGTGATGTAAATGATCAAGGAACTGCTCGAGGACATTTAAATATTCATACCGTGTTCTAGATTTTTCTAGGATATCTTCAACATAGTCTTCCATAATTTTATGGATCATATCATGGAAGATTGTGGTCATCACTCTTTGATAGGTAGCTCCCGCAATCTGGAGCCCAACTGGCATCATGTTGTAACAGAATGTGCCTCACAGTGTGGTGAATGTTATCTTTTGTTGGTCTACCTCAGCTATTCTGATCTAATTGTATCCTGAGAAACTGTCCATTAGTGACAACATCTTGCAACCATTCGTGAGATCTACGATCATGTCTATGTTGGCAAGCGGGAAATCATCTTTCAGACATGATTTATTGAGATCTCTAAAATCTATGCAGATCCTTATTTCACCTGAAGGTTTGGTGATGCAATTGAAGACAAATAAAGAAGGAATTGAATCAAGATGATTAGATGACGCAACCTTGTCAAGGTTTTATTGATTGAAGCATAGATTTGACTTAGATGAGGGATACTATGCCTTGGATGTATGGGTAGACTCCCAAAAGATAGTGGACACGAGTTCACAACACTTAGCCATTTTGATGATTGATTGATGATTGATAGTTATGACAAGATTTTGACACAAGATGATAAAGACTCAAATTGATTAAACAAAAGGCTAAATCGGATTCAAAAGGCCACTTTAGAAAAATGATTGGATTCTCAATATTTTTTTTTCTGTTCCTGACACAGTGATTTGTTTGACAGATTCTGGAAATAGGCTGGAACAACCGGGTCTTTGATAGTTCTGACAACTTTTTAAAATTTCTCAAATGACTCTCTGTAGGCTCGTACGACAATGGGTATAGCATGAAATGATAATTGAAAAACTCGCATGACAGTTGACAACAGGGAAATTGACTTTTTGAAATTGACTGGCAACAAAACTCGTATGATAGTATACCTGATACCATACGACAATCTGGGGGTCCTGAAATGACAACAGCCAAAAGTCGTATGACTTTTTGAATTTAGAAAATGATTGTTGACTCCAGAAGGTGTTTTACTTCAATTTTTGCAATTTTTGGGTTTTCAGTTTCAGATTGTTTGCAAATTTCAATGTCCAGATTTGAGGATTGTAACAGATTTGTTCATTTTTAGTAACCAGATAGATAAGCAAGCACACAAAATAGCAAGCAAGTGATTTCAAGCATGTCTGAAAACAATGAACAAGGGCAAAAGAAACCTTGCACATGAACAATCAAGTGACTTATTTGTGCTAATCCTTAGAGGTGCTAATTGTGTATGTTCCAAAAAGTTTTGCATTAACACACATATGCCTAGAAAATGAAAATTTGGCCTCACTAGGGTTTTTAGTAATGGTTTGACTCTACAACTTTTATGATCCAAGAGGGCGAACTCCAATCCAGGCGCATCGGGGTTTTGACACAGTCTGAGAACTTAATCTTCAAGATCTACTAGGGAGATCTGACAGCCCAACAGGAGACCACACCTGTGGAGATTTCTTCCAACAGGACATTTATATAGTGGTTGTCACTACCACGGTGAAAATGGCTATTACCACTTGAGGTTCCATCAATGTGGTTGACCCAATTAAGGGAATATCCACTACGGTTAACCCTCTCTAAAGGTGACTCACAAAATATACCACATGGAGACTAGTTCCAAATTCAAGGATTTGGGTTTCTGGTACTATCCAAAAAGGAAGTAGAGCATAATCCCCTAGCCTTTTCACTTTTAACCCAAACAAAGCAGATAGATTAATTCGACATGCTAAGACCAAGATTATCTCACAAAGATCTATGACGTCAACCCCTTATGATCTATGAACCTCTCTGGAGATAGAATGCCTCAATCAAAAGTTGAAGACACATGAATCTAGTGGAACGTGAGACTCCCTCAGTATCCTCCCTACCTACAAGGGTTCTTTCATTGAGAAGAGTTTTGCTAAAAACTCACACTCTCAAGAGTCACGAATAGTGTTCATAGGGCCTACTTACTATGTGTAACAAAGATGTTGAAAGCAAATCTATGTTCATTTTTAGAGCCCAAATGAAATGTGTGATACGGAAAAGAAAGGCACTCAAGCTAGACACACAAGATGTTCATTTTAATCCAAATCAAAATGTTATCAGTAGAGAGGGTTACCTAAATTTCTTGCAACACGCTTAGTAGATTCTTACCCAATTTTAGCAATTCTTGCACTTTTTACAATCAAAACCCAGTGAAAATCAATCAAAAATAGATAATTTTAATTGTTTGGATTAGTTGTTAGTCAAAATCTGAAAACCAAATCTGACAAAGTGCTTGAAAAAGTGAAATGACAATTGAAACCCTGGCACTGAAACTCGTATGACAGTGGGTCACCTTCTAGACGATAGTCTAGAAACTCGTACGACACTAGGTATCAGATCAAACGACAATCGAGCTTCCAGATGACAGTGGGTTTCTGCTTATGCGATCCTTGATCAAATCAACTATTGTATGATAGTGGGTATTTCTTGGTATGAGTTTCTGACAAAACTTGTACAAAAATTTTACGGACAGAGAAAAAAATCATAGCTTGGAACAGAAAAAGACAAGAAATGATAGAAATTGATAAAATTTGAAGGGAAACCCATTTCAGGGCCCCACGGTGGGTGCCAAAAATGTGTGTGTGAATTTTGTACCTGATCTGTAGACATAACACTTCAGTAAAACATTAGAGGTTAGTTGAAATTGAAATCGTGCAATAAATGAAAAACTAAACTAACCAGACAATTTACTGCCTTCTAGTAGATGCAAGTATGTATTCTCAGATTATACCGAGATCAGTGACCTTGACGACACCTAAATGAAGGATTTGAATGCAAAATCTAGATATGGAATGAATGCAATTTAATCTATGTTTTTGGATTTTCTGTGCAATGATGAATGAAATACTGATATGAATCTAAGCTAGATAAAAACTAATATGCGAATTAATCTAAGAAATGATATGAAAACTATGCAATTACAAATGAAAATCTCACAACAACTCGAATTCTCAAGATTGATTCTTTAGCCTTCAATTCAACAGCGCGAGTGTGCAATTCGTGGATGGATCGATAATGAAGAGCTGAAGCCTTAATTTATAGAAATCTAGGGCTTTGGAGCGGTGCATGAAAGAAAGCCACAAATCACTCAAATAACTCAGGTTGATTTTTGAGTTATTTTTAAATAAAGGATATGTAACTCACAAAAACATGCAAAAGCAGAGATCAACTAAAAATAGAGTTTAGCTTTAATTGATAATTGATAGTTGTCTGCTTTTCTGATTGTGCACGATTTATTTATGAATTAATTTAAAAATAAAGTGATTTATTTCCAACTTAACTAATTTTGAAAAATAAAATAATTGATTTATGGGTTAATCAATTATTTTTCAAACTTTTATTCAAAAATAATATTATTAAAAATTGACAACTTGCTTTAATTAATTAAATAAGAATTTAATCAATTATTCATAGGATTTTAGATTTATTGTCAAAATTAAATAATACAATTTAGGAATAAATAGAATTAACTTCAATCAAACAATTAAGTGGCAAAATTAAATCTAATTAATTAAATATTGAGAATATTCAATTAATCAAACTCTAGGATAAATAGGATTTATCACCAAATAACTATTAAATTAAAGATAATTATGATGATAAGGAATATTTCTAGGAATATTCCTTGATGCAAAATTTAGGATAATCAATTAGGATTCGATGATGTTCAGATGTGCCTTAGGTTAGGACTTCGATGTCGATTTCATTTGATTTGAAGATGTAGGAGGTTAATGAACCTATAGCCCATTTTTGGGGTATTACATTTTGCCCCTCTTTGAATTGTTGTACGAAGCACAGTGGTTCAAAGACAGTCTGTGTATGACATTGAAACTAATGTTTGAAATTGATATTGATAGGAAATAGAAACTGATTGAAAGATTTGATATGAAGATAATAGGTCCTAAATGACCAAAGATAATGTTAGCTATAACAGCAAATGAACCGATGATTGTGAAAAAGTGTCAAAATGACTGATTCCGAACCTTATGATTGCAAAGAAGTGAGTGACCGATTCTAGACCTGATTGTCCTTATATTGAATCACATTGGTATCACATCTGAAGCCTTCAGTTTCTGAAGAACCAAGGAAATAACACAATTGAACCGATAGTTGCAAAAACTGATATAATTTATAAGATTAAGAGAATACCAGATTGATATGGATCTCAATGAATCTGATATGCCCCGAGTGATGAGGTCTTTTGATGAATCAACAACTAGACATGGTTGTTTGTCTCAATTACTGAGGAAATATATGATTTCCATAAAGATACGATTTCAAATTAGATTATAGACTTTCAATGATGTGTAATACCATGCCCCCTTTGGGATTAAAACTGAAATTTGATAAGAAAATTCAATGTTGATAGTTTAGAAGCATGTTAATTGATTGGGAAAATGGTTAAACACATTTGAAAATGCATTCTGCATCGTTTGGAGGTCTTGGAGACCAAGTTTGACTAGGCATGACCATGAGTTGACCATAGTTGACGAAGTTGAAATTTTGATAGTTTGATGTAAGATAATCAGTTAAGTTGAATTATAGATTTTTGTGATGATAGAAGGTTGATTATGCAAGTAGTTAATAATATGAATGATCATAGATTTTGATTTTGATCCCAAACAAGGGTTCTACTTATTGTTTTGTTTGAGGAACCTTCGTATAAGATTCAACTCTTGTAGTCATGTTTAGCATTTTTGGTTTTGAAGAATCGTTTAAGTGTTCAAGCAATTTGTGAGATCATGCAAAGTGCAAAATGAAATGCAAACCTAGGACCTAGTCACTGATCATGTGTCGGTCATTCTCATCATTGAATTTTTAGGTAACCAAATAAATCAATACAATGCCCACTAGTTATGAAACCATAGACATATGAATATCGATTTGTATATGCAAGAATCAATACAACACCGACTGATTAGGCAACCATGGATATATGAATATTGATTTTGTTTTGGGAATGTCAGAATAGATATAAGCATCAAGGCACAAATGCCAGGATGACTTGAATATCATGTCCATTTTGATATACCAATTTGTATAAGCATCAAAACATAAACATTGTGATGACCAGAATATGCCTTACAGTTCAAACACATGAAGGAGTCAAGAGATCATTCTAAATCCAATGTGAATTACCCGTAGTGACCCTTTATCATTCACATCCTTAGGTAAGATCGCATTTCACAGTAGGAGAAAGAACTCACTCAAAAAGACAGTAGTTAGATCAAACCTCCTTGAATTTTTTGGGTATCAATGGTTGTGGCATGCATGGCCGTCCAATTCAAGATAGAGGCTCTTACAGTCAAACACCATTTCAATCCAGAATTTCCAAAGTTGTTAGATTTTCACATACAAGCAGAAGACAAAGAAAAGATTATGCCCCCAGTCATCACTCTCTAAATCCTATAAAGGACATCATCGAAGAGCTCTAAGGGACACAATATGCAAGAAATCTCAATTCCATAGGATATGACACTGATTGCCCCCAAGTTTTAACATTGATAGGATACAGACACTTGAGCTGATTGGTGTACAAACTGACTTATTGAAAAACCAACTGGGAGATATGTAAAAACTAAAGCAAGACTAAAAGTTGGGGAAGACCAAGATTGCACTGATAGATGGAGCATTTGGAAACAAGTGGCACCCGTTTGCTTGGTTTTCACCATCTTGGCAGAGATTCTATTTTTTCTACCAAGGTGTTTGTTTCCAGGTTTTCACCAAGGCACTTTTTCTTTTTCTCATTTTTTTGTATTTGTCTTTTTTTTCAATATTTTTGTATTTTTGATATTTTTTACTTTTTTTGTAAATCATCAAGGTGCCTATTGCTAGGTTTTCACCAACATGTTCATTTTTTCAGGACTTTTTCAGATTTTTAAGATTTTTTCAAGACATTTTACCATAGACTGAATGCCTTAGGCGTAGAATTTCTTTAGATGGAGAACGTTGATTGGTTCTCGGAGCTGTTCTCCTTCAGTCATTGAGAGTTGATAGGCACCAGAGCCAAAAGTAGCAGTGATAATAAAGGGACCGAGCTAGTTGGGTTCAAACTTCCCCTTGCGTTCTCGATGTGATTGATTTTTAGGATTTTCTCTCAAGACTAGATCACCAACCTGAAATTCTCCTTGCCTAACTTTCTTGTTGTAGCCTCTAGACATTATTTTCTGATATACTCTGAGATGATCATACACTGCTTGCCTGAGCTCATCTAGTAGTTCAAGTTCTTCCAAACTAAACACTCTGTAGTCATCATCAATTACTAGACCATGCATTCTGATTCTTAGTGATGGGATTTCAACCTCAATAGGTAGTACTGCTTCAGACCCATAAACTAAAGTGAAAGGTGTAGCCCCAGTGGGCATTCTGATACTTGTTCTATAGGCCCATAGAGATAGATTGATCATGAGATGCCAGTCTCTTCCTATTTTATTAACTATACGATGCAAGATTTTCAATAGATTCTTGTTAGAAGCCTCTTGTTGGCCATTCCCTTGAGGATAGTAGATAGAAGACCAATGTTGTGTGATCTTGAATTTGGCACATAGATCATCTAGGTCTTTGTTCTTGAATTGTCCACCATTATCTATGATTATAGAATGAGGTATCCCATATCTACATATGATATAGCTCAATATGAACATAGATATTTGCTTTCCTATTGCTTGTGTCAAAGGGTCTGCTTCTACCCATTTTGTAAAATAATCTGTAGCTATGATTATATGGGTATGTCCATTAGAAGAATGAGGATGTATAGCTCCTATAAGATCAAATGCCCATTGGTGAAAAGGCCATTGTGTAGTAAAGGGAATTAGATCTCTCCCTGGAGCATGAATTAGGTTGCCATGTACTTGGCATTTTTGACAATTCTTAGCAAACTTGATAGACTCTTTCTCCATTTCAGGCCAATAGTACCTAGCCCTAATAAGTTTTTGAGCTAGTGTTAAACTGTTCGAGTGTGACCTGCAAATACCATCATGGACTTCCTGTAATGCATGTTGAGACTCTTCCCATTCTAAACATCTAAGTAGCGTACCATCTAGACCTTTTTTGTATAGATCATGACCAATGATGACATATCGGGAGGCATTACGGATAAGGTATCTCTTTTCATGGCAGTTGAAGGTATCGGGTATGATTTGGTCTTGGAGATAGGAAAAGAGGTTTTTGTATCTAGATGAATCATGACCAACAATAGTGTAGATAATGTGGGTTTCGGGGGAATCATATGCAGGATAAGATAGTACTTCCACGAGGAACACGTAGCATAGCTCATGTTCAGGCTGTTGTAATAAAGTAGATAGTGTTGCCATTGCATTGGCAGCCTTATTCTCTGTTCTAGGAATTTGCTCAAATGTGATAGATAGGAAATACTGCTTTAGATCATCTACCATTCTCTTGTAAGGAATGAGTTTTTCATTTATTTTGGTACACATCATTGACTTGATGGATAACAAGTTGAGAGTCTCCATGAATGTGTAATTCTATTACTCGCCACTCAATTGCTATTTTCATACCATTCAAAAGGCCTTCATATTCAACAATATTGTTTGTGCAAGGGAACTTTACTCTGAATGCTTTTGGGATTGAGTATCCTTGAGGAGTTATGAACAATATGCCTGCTCCTGATCCATTCTATGTATAGGAGCCATCAAAGAATAACTGCCATTCTCTAG
Source organism: Chamaecyparis obtusa (assembly GCA_027943335.1). Taxonomy (NCBI): domain Eukaryota; kingdom Viridiplantae; phylum Streptophyta; class Pinopsida; order Cupressales; family Cupressaceae; genus Chamaecyparis; species Chamaecyparis obtusa. Next base: position 1,017,239 of record BSBK01002973.1, on the reverse strand, counting down.
AAGAAAGAGTCATGATAGAGGAATCTAGAAATTCCATTTGCATTGGTGTATTATCAATCAGAGGTGCATCTGCTAATTGATCAACAATAACCTGTCCTTTGATAGCTTTTCTCTCAACATATTCAATGTCAAATTCTCTTATGAGCATGACTCATTTAGCTAATCTACCTGTGAGGGCAGCTTTGCTTAGAAGGTACTTGAGTGGATCAATCTTAGCTACCAATTGTGTGGTATGAGCTAACATGTAATGTCTCAATTTTTGTGATGCAAAGATCACAGCTAGACAAGCTTTCTCAATCATTGAATAGTTCTTTTCATATGCAAACAATGTTCTACTGATATAGTATATAGCTCTTTCCTTTTTGTTCTCGTCATGTTGTGCTAGCAATGCCCCTAATGATGTATCTGTAGCGGAGACATATAAGATCAAAGGCTTCCCATGAATAGGAGGCATCAAGATAGGAGGATTTGATAGATACTTCTTGATATGGTTAAATTTGTTCTCACATTCATCATTCCATGCAAAGGTCACACCTTTATGTAATGTTTTTGTAAAATGTTGTGATATATCTGCTAGCTGTGATATGAATCTTCTGATAGATTGAACTCTTCCTTGCAATGTCTTCATTTGACTAATATTATTTGGATGTTGCATTTCCATTATAGCCTTTACTTTAGCTAGATTAACTTCAATGCCCTTCTTTGAAACTATATATCCTAAGAGTTTTCCAGAAGTGACACCAAAAGCACACTTCTTAGTATTTAATCTGAGACTAAATTTTTCCATTTTGTTTAGTATCTTGCTCAAGTCATCTAGATGTTTAGCCCTAATCATAGATTTTGCTAAAGTATCATCAACATAATCCTCCATAGTCCTATGCATCATGTCGTGAAAAATAGATGTCATGGCTCTTTGATATGTAGCACCAGCATTTTTAAGCCCAAATGGCATGACATTCCAACAAAAGGTACCCCATGCACATGTGAAAGCAGTTTTCTCTTAATCCTCTAGAGAAATTTTTATTTGATTATATCCAGAAAGACCTTCCATTAAAGAATACATCTCAAAGCCCGCAGTCATATCCACTATGATATCAATGTTAGGTAGTGGAAAATCATCCTTAGAGCATGCTCCATGCACATCTCTAAAGTCTGTGCACACTCTGATTGATTTATCTAGTTTTGAAAGAGGTACAATATTAGAGACCGACTCGGCATAATCAATAACTCAGTTGAATCCGGCTTTCAGGAGCTTCTCTAATTCAGCTTTTACCAAGAGTGCAACATGGGGATGCATCTTTCTCAATTTTTGCTTGTCAGGTTTGACATTTGGAGCTATAGATAAATGATGCATTATAAGATTAGGATCCAATCCTGTCATATCTAAATATTTCCATGCAAATTTGATCTTCTTCTTTGTTAGGAATTCTGTAAATTTTTGCTTCTCTTCTTCTGATAAAGATTGTGCTACATGGATCAATTGTGGTTCTTCTGTTGTGCCCAAATTGATAGATTGAGTGGGCTCAATTAGAACTGGAGATCTGTCTTGTAAATGACTCAGAAGGACATCAAATATCTCATCCTTAGGCACCTCAAAGAGGTTTTCACCTTCGGATACATATTTTATTTTTACTTTTGTAGGTTCTGAGATTGCCACAAAGTGGTTTTCACCCTCAGAACTCTTTTTCTTTTTCTTTTTATTCTTATTTTTCTGACTAAGATATTTGATGTCCGACTCTGTCATGCTAATGCTCAGTTCACTGATGGAAGTACTCATAGGCTGAACTACATTGAGGTAGAAAGCAAGGTCATAGTTATTCGGGAAGTTATAAATACCATGGCTCAGATTTGTGGAGGTTTGATCAATAAGTTCTGGATATTGGATAGTCAAAGTGGGGAAAGATTGGGAGATAGTGTTTACAGATATGGATCTGTCATCATTGGTCCTAACTCGACACTCAAGTTCAAAGGTGATATTACAACTTAAGACATTCAATTCGTGAATAGGCTCAATGTTATCATGGGAGTCCAATTCAGCCATAGGTGGATCAGACTCGATATGTTCATCATTTTGCTCTAGACTTACATTGGGTTCAGGTTCATATTGGTGAATAACATCAACATGTTTCTTTGTAATAAGCTCATCTGGTTCTGGAATGGCTCCCCATTCATAGTTATTAGATTCATCATCTATGCCTCTAGGAAATCTAAGAACATGAGTAAAGTCAGGATGAAGACCCCAAGAAGGGTTACCCTCATATTCTGATTTGAATTCATACTCATGAGAATCTATCTCAGAATGACTACCATCTTCCTCTTCTTGATTGTTTTCAAGATTAGCTGGTTCTTGTGTTGCAACTATCTCTTGATTGATAGTAGGTTCTTGTGTTTGTAATACATTAATTCTTTTGATTGGATCATCTTTATCATCAAGAAGGTCTTTAATCTCCTTAGGAAATTTTTCATAGGAGATGAGTTCTGAGCTGTCTGAATCACTATCTGATGTTCAACTTCCTCTTTCTTAAGAAGAGGTTCACCTGGTGCGATCTACTCTATGACATGAGAACAATTACCTTTGAGGTGAAAGGGTTTCCTTTTAAATCCTAAGCCAACCTTGTCTTTGTTTGCTCTACCAGTATGTGGAAGAGGTGCCTCAAGACCTTTTCCTCTGACTCCTAGAGGTCCTTTACCTGAATATCCCACCTTAGCTATTAATTTATCTCCTGGGCCATATGACTTAGAAGGATCTTTTGGTACCACTGAGTTACTATTTTGAATATCATGGGATTCAGATTCATCTTTGTATAGCCATGAAAGCACAACTTCATCCTCTTGAAATTCTTGCTTGGAGAGTTGTTCTGCTACAAAATTCTTTTTATATGCCTCAAGAGGTTCTTTAGATTCTGGTTTGGATTGTTTCAAAGATTGTCCATAAGACTTAGGTGAGATAGGGAGAGATGTCAAAGATAAGATTGGCTCCATAGTATATTCTCCCATACTATTTTCTTTGATATTAACCTCTTTTGCAAGATCTTCCATTTTAGATGTGGATGCTTCTTTAGTTGGTTCTATGGAAGACTCTCTGTTATTAGGCACAAGCTTATCTGCACTTTCCTTCAATGTATTGCAAGTGGTGGATATGTCTGCTGGAATAGTGACCTCTACTCCTTCATAAGGAAATTTCAAGCATTGGTGAAATGTAGAAGGAATAGCTTTCATCTCATGTATCCATGGTCTCCCTAGAAGAATGTTGTAAGCCAAAGGTAGATCAAGAACTTGACATATAGTATCTTTGATAACTGGACCTGCACTGATAGGTAAGACAATGGTGCCTTTAAAAGATCTTTCTTGTTCATCATAGGCTTTGATAGTTATTTTATTTCTAGGATCAATAGCCAATTCTGAAAATCCCAATTGTGTGATCAAGCTGTAAGAACAAATGTTTAGGCCAACGCCTCCATCTATCAACACACGTTTGACTCTACGGTTCTAGATCAAGACTTCTATATGCAAGGGCTGGTTATGTGGGTGACTCAAGGAGTTGTCATCTTCCTCTAAAAAGGATATATACTATGGAGATGTAAGATGTCCAACCATAGTTTGGAACCTGTCTAAATCAAGGTCATCAGGAACATTGGATCTGAGCAAAGCTTTGTCTAGAATGGCTCTATGAGCTGGAGATATCTGAAGCAACTCAAACATGGATATTTTTGCATTAGTGTGTTGGAGTTATTGAACAATGATATAAGATGTTGGCCTTGTATCTTTAGGATTGGAAGATTTATAAACAACCTTCTGTTTGGAAGCGAAAGAAAGATTGAAGGGCATCTTAGGGACATTTGATGAATCTAGGATTTGTCCGTTCAGATGTGCCTGAGTCTATGATCGAGTAACTACATTAGCTGAAGAATGATCTCTATCTCTTCATACAATTGTGATGACATTACAATGTTTAGATAGACAAGGTTCAACCATAGTGATAACAACATTATTTCCAGGGTAAGTATAATAGACCTTTGCCCCCATATTAGGTTGAGAAGATGAAACTTCTTGACCATGTTTCAGAAATGGTTCTGTGAATGCTGTATGATCATTATTGCTCTTATGATTGTCAATGGTGATATCTCCCTTATCAATCAAATCTTGAATAGTATGTTTCAAGCGTAAGTAGTTATTAGTTTTGTGACCTTTACCTTAATGGAAATCACAGAATTCCTTCTCTCTCCACCATTTTGGTTTAGGCTCAGAATCAGGTGGTCAGATCTCAGGCAAAGAGATGATGTTATTGGCTAGTAGAGTTCTCATAGATGATTCTAAAGATTCTTCAAGAGGAGTGAACATTCATTTATTATCAACGGACCACTTTTTATACTCTGGCTTCTTTTGAGATGATTCAGGCACCTTTTGTTTTGAAGCTTTTATGACTTGGGTACCAATAGTTAGATTGAAAGATAGTGCCTTTGATGGGGCATGGATAGTATCAACAACACCATTTGTGACAATGCCTTTATTCTTGTTCCAATTTTTATTCTTGTCTTTAGAACTAGATCCTGATTCATACTTGTCCTTTTGAAGTGTGATTTCTCCTTTTTTCACAAGTAATTTTTCAATTTTGATCGCATTATCTACCATCTTATCAAAAGATGTATGATCTTGCATTTATAAAGGATAGTTGATCTCTGGGACAAGATTATTGATGAACATTTTGAATTTTCCAGTTTCTGGAATAGGCCTAGCATATAGAGAGAATCTCTTCCTCCATCTCTTAAGAAATGTCAAGAATGGTTCCCCTGGATATTGTTTGAGATTGCAGATATCGATCATGGTGATTGGATGTTGAATATTGTAGGAGTATTGCTGATAGAACAATTTGATCAACTCCTTGAAAGTTTTGATAGTAGAAGGCAATCTAGAGAACCAATGAATGGCTGCTCCCCCTAGAGATCGAGGGAAGAGATGCATTAGATAGGTTGGTTCGTGCATGAACTCCATAGATTGTGTACAAAATTCTTTGACATGATCTTGGGGATCCGAGTGTCCATCATACTTATCATACTTAGGCATCTCCACTCTTTTTGGGAATGGTGGCATGTACAAGTCTTTGTCAAATGGAAAAGGACATAGGTCCTCCATGGAGAACTCCTTGGGTTCCTTTTCTTTCTCAAGGTTATTAAGCTTGACTTGCATGGCATGCATCTATTTCATCATAGCTGTGAGTGGAGTTTCTTCCTCATGTGTAATGATATCTTCAACATTAAAGTTGAGAGGAAGTTTAGCTCCTTGATGAGCTAATTGTAAAAAGTATGCTTCTCTGTCTTCTTTCAAGAAATGCTTCATCATTCATTTGAAGTTATCATCCTTTTGATATTGAGCAATTTCTTCAGGTGTGGGTTCCTGATCTGCACCATGTTGAGAGTGAGCTCTTTGAGAGCCCAAGTTTGTCCCTACTTGAGACATGGTAGGAGTTCTACCTGGGATAGATTAATGAGGAGTTTGTTGGGTACCTTCGTGAGTTGATGGAGGAGGAATTGTAACCAGTTATCATCCTTTTGATATTGAGCAATTTCTTCAGGTGTGGGTTCCTGATCTGCACCATGTTGAGAGTGAGCTCTTTGAGAGCCCAAGTTTGTCCCTACTTGAGACATGGTAGGAGTTCTACCTGGGATAGATTGATGAGGAGTTTGTTGGGTACCTCCGTGAGGTGATGAAGGAGGAATGTAACCAATTTTTAATCAAAGGTTGCCAGCACCGTCATCTTCATAAAGACCAAAATTGAAGAGTTGCTCCAAAGTTGGACCTATGTGAGTCAAAGGTAAAGTATCAGATATTTCCCCATATTTCTTGTGAGAGGAAGCTCTAGTTTCCACCATTAACCTTGGGTGAATCGAAAGAATATGATGAAGACAACTGAAGAAGGAATTGAATCAAGATGATTAGATGACGCAACCTTGTCAAGGTTTTATTGATTGAAGCATAGATTTGACTTAGATGAGGGATACTGTGCCCTGGATGTATGGGTAGATTCCCAAAAGATAGCGGACATGAGTTCACAACACTTAGCCATTTTGATGATTGATTGAAGATTGATAGTTATGACAAGGTTTTGACACAAGATGATAAAGACTCAAATCGATTAAACAGAAGGCTAAATCAGATTCAAAAGGCCACTTTAGGAAAATGATTGGATTCTCAGTATTTTTTTTTCTATTCCTGACAAAGTGATTTGTTTGACAGATTCTGGAAATAGGCTGGAACAACTGGGTCTCTGATAGTTCTGACAACTTTCTGACAACTTTTTGAAATTTCTCAAACGACTCTCTGCAAGCTCGTACGACAGTGGGTATAGCATGAAATGACAATTGAAAAACTCGTATGACAGTTGACAATAGGGAAATTGACTTTTTGAAATTGACTGGCAACAAAACTCGTACGATAGTATACTTGATACCATACGATAATCTAGGGGTCCTGAAATGACAATAGCCAAAAGTCATATGACTTTTTGACTTTACAAAATGATTGTTGACTCCAGAAGGTGTTTTACTTCAATTTTTGCAAATTTTGGGTTTTCAGTTTCAGATTGTTTGCAAATTTCAATGTCCAGATTTGAGGATTGTAACAAATTTGTTCATTTTCAGTAACCAGATAGATAAGCAAGCACACAAAACAAAAAGCAAGTGATTTCAAGCATGTCTGAAAATAATGAAGAAGGGCAAACAAAACCTTGCGCATGAACAATCAAGTGACTTATTTTTGCTAATCCTTAGAAGTGCTAATTGTGTATGTTCCAAAAAGCTTTGCATTAATGCACATATTCCTAGAAAATAAAAATTTGGCCTCACTAGGGTTTTTAGTAATGGTTTGACTTTGCAACTTTTATGATCCAAGAGGGCGAACTCCAATCCAGGCGCATCGAGGTTTTGACATAGTCCAAGAACTTAATCTTTAGGATCTGCTAGGGAGATCTGACAGCCCAACAAGAGACCACACTTGTGGAGATTTCTTCCAACATGACATTTATATAGTGATTGTCACTACCACGATGAAAATGGCTATTACCGCTTGAGGTTCCGTCAACGTGGTTGACCCAATTAAGGGAATGTCCACTATGGTTAACCCTCTCTAAAGGTGACTCACAAAATATACCACATGGAGACTGGTTCCAGATTCAAGATTTTGGGTTTCTGATACTATCGAAAAAGGAAGTAGAGCATAATCCCCTAGCCTTTTCACTTTTAACCCAAACAAAGTAGACAGATTAATCCGACACACTAAGACCAAGATTATCTCACAAAGATCTATGACCTCAACCCCTTATGATCTATCAACCTCTCCAGAGAGAGAATGCCTCAATCAAAAGTTGAAGACACACGGATCTAGTGGAATGTGAGACTCCCTCAGTATCCTCCCTACCTACAAGGGTTCCTTCATTGAGAAGAGTTTCATTGGAAACTCACTCTCTAAAGAGCCATGAATAGTGTTCATAGGGCCTACTTACTATGTGTAGCAAAGATGCTGAAAGCAAATCTATGTTCATTTTTAGAGCCCAAATGAAATGTGTGATACAGAAAAGAAAGGCACTCAAGCTAGACATGCAAGATGTTTGTTTTAATCCAAATCAAAATGTTATCAGCTGAGAAGGTTACCTGAATTCCTCACAATACACTTAGTAGATTCTTACCTACTTTTAGCAATTCTTGCACTTTTTACAATCAAAACCCAGTGAAAATCAATAAAAAATAAAGAATTTCAATTGTTTGGATTAGCTGTTAGTCAAAATCTAAAAACCAAATCTGACAAAGTGCCTGAAAAAGTGAAATGACAACTGAAACCCTGGCACTGAAACTTGTACGATAGTGGGTTACCTTCCAGATGACAGTCTAGAAACTTGTACGACACTGGTATCAGATCAAATGACAATTGAGCTTCCAGATGACAGTGGGTTTCTGCTTATGCGATCCTTGATCAAATCAACTATCGTACGACAGTGGGTATTTCCTAGTACGAGTTTTTGACAAAACTCATAGGAAAATTGTACGGACAGAGAAAAAAATCATAGCTTGGAACAGAAAAAGACAAGAAATGATAGAAATTGATAAAATTTGAAGGGAAACCCATTTCAAGGCCCCACGGTGGGCACCAAAAATGTGTGTGTGAATTTTGTACCTAATCTATAGACATAACACTTCAGTAAAACATTAGAGGTTAGTTGAAATTGAAATCGTGCAATAAATGAAAAACTAAACTAACCAGATGATTTGCTACCTTCTAGTAGATGCGAGTATGTATTCTCAGATTATACCAAGATCAGTGACCTTGACGACACCTAAATGAAGGATTTGAATGCAAAATCTAGATATAGAATGAATGTAATTTAATCTATGTTTTTGGATTTTATGTGCTATTATGAATGAAAAACTGATATGAATCTAAGCTAGATAAAAATTGATATGCGAATTAATCTAAGAAATGATATGAAAACTATGCAATAACAAATGAAAATCTCACAACAACTCAAATTCTCAAGATTGATTCTTCAGCCTTCAATTTGACAGTGGGAGTGTGCAATTCGTGGATGGATCGATAATGAAGAGCTGAAGCCTTAATTTATAGAAATCTACGGCTTTGGAGGTGCATGAAAAAAAGCCACAAATCACTCAAATAGCATAGGTTGATTTTTGAGTTATTTTTAAATAAAGGATATGTAACTCACAAAAACATGCAAAAGTAGAGATCAACTGAAAATAGAGTTTAGCTTTAATTGATAATTGATAGTTGTCTGCTTTTCTGATTGTGCATGATTTATTTATGAATTAATTTAAAAATAAAGTGATTTATTTCCAACTTAACTAATTTTGAAAAATAAAACAATTGATTTATGGGTTAATCAATTATTTTTCAAACTTTTATTCAAAAACAATATTATTAAAAATTGACAACTTGCTTAATTAATTAAATAAGAATTTAATCAATTATTCATAGGATTTTAGATTTATTGTCAAAATTAAATAATACAATTTAGGAATAAATAGAATTAACTTCAATCAAACAATTAAGTGGCAAAATTAAATCTAATTAATTAAATATTGAGAATATTCAATTAATCAAACTTTAGGATAAATAGGATTTATCGCCAAATAACTATTAAATTAAAGATAATTATGATGATTAGGAATATTTCTAGGAATATTCCTCGATGCAGAATTTAGGATAATCAATTAGGATTCGATGATGTTCAGATGTGCCTTAGGTTAGGACTTTGATGCCGATTTCGTTTGATTTGAAGATGTAGGAGGTTAATGAACCTATAGCCCATTTTTAGGGTATTACATTTTGCCCCTCTTTGAATTGTTGCGCGAAGTGCAGTGGTTCAAAGACAGTCTGTGTATGATGTTGAAACTGATGTTTGAAATTGATATTGATATGAAACAGAAACTGATTGAAAGATTTGATATGAAGATAATAGGTCTTGAATGACCAAAGATAATGTTAACTATAACAGCAAATGAACTGATGATTGCGAAAAAGTGTCAAAACGCCTGATTCTGAACCTTATGATTGCAAAGAAGTGAGTGACCGATTCTAGACCCGATTGTCCTTATATTGAATCACATTGGTATCACATCCGAACCCTTCAGTTTTTGAAGAACCAAGGAAATAACACAATTGAACCGATAGTTGCAAAAATTGATACAATTTACAAGATTAAGAGAATACTAGATTGATATGGATCTCGATGAATCCGATATGCCTCGAGTGATGAGGTCTTTTGATGAATCAGTAACTAGACATGTTTGTTTATCTCAATTACTAAGGAAAGATATGATTTCCATAAAGATATGATTTCAAATTAGATTACAAACTTTGAATTGAAATGATACCATGCCCGCTTCAGGATTAAAATTGAAATTTGACAAGAAAATTTAGCATTGATAGTTTAGAAGCATGTTAATTGATTGGGAAAATGGTTAAACACATTTGAAAATGCATTCTGCATCCTTTGGAGGTCCTAGAGATCAAGTTTGACTAGGCGTGACCATGAGTTGACCATAGTTGATGAAGTTGAAATTTTGATAGTTTGATGTAAGATAATCAGTTAAGTTGAATTATAGATTTTTGTGATGATAGAAGGTTGATTATGCAAGTAGTTAATAATATGAATGATCGCAGATTTTGATTTTGATCCCGAAAAAGGGTTCTACTTGTTGTTTCGTTGGAGGAACCTTTGTGTAAGATTCAGCTCTTGTAGTCATGTTTAGCATTTTTGGTTTTGAAGAATTTTTTTAAGTGTTCAAGCAATTTGTGAGATCATGCAATGTGCAAAATGAAATGCAGAATGAAATGCAAACCTAGGACCTAGTCACTGATCATGTGTTGGTCATTCTCATCATTGAATTTTTAGGTAACCGGATAAATCAATACAATGCTGACTAGTTATGAAACCATAGACATATGAATATCGATTTATATACACAAGAATCAATACAACACCCACTGATTAGGCAACCATGGATATATGAATATTGATTTTGTTTTGGGAATGTCGGATTAGATATAAGCATCAAGGCACAAATGCCAGGATGACATGAATATCATGTCCATCTTGATATAGAAATTTGTATAAGCATCAAAACATAAATGTGATGATGAGTAGAATACGCCTTGCGGTTCAAACAAATCACGCAGTTAAGAGATCATTCTAAATCCAATGTGAATTACCTGTAGTGACCCTTTATCATTCACATCCTTAGGTAAGATCACATTTCACAGTAGGAGAAATAACTCACTCAAAAAGATAGTAGTTAGATCAAACCTCCTTAAATTTTCCAGGTATCAATGGTCGAGGCACGCATGGCCATCCAATTCGAGATAGAGGCTCTTACAGTAGGACACCATTTCAATCCAAAATTTCCAAAGTTGTGAGATTTTCACATACAAGCAGAAGACAAAGAAAAATTTATGCCCCCAGTCATCACTCTCTAAATCCTGTAAAGGACATCATCGAAGAGCTTGAAGGGACACAATATGCAAGAAATCTGAATGCGAATCAATAAGAATACAAGGAGATACAAGCATGTACAAAGCATAGATTGTTTTTAGTTTGTTTTTGATGTTTGATTGCGTTGTTGTAGATGCAAAAATCCTTTTTGGAGACAAGATTGACTGATTGACTTGGATGAAGCTTCAAAGGACCTGATTGGATACAACACGTCTAAAATACATTGGAGGCCATAGGATATGACATTGATTGACCCCAAGTTTTAACATAGGATACAGACACTTGAGCTGATTGGTGTGCAAACTGACTTATTGAAAAACCAACTGGGAGATATGTAAAAACTAAAGCAAGACTGAAAGCTGGGGAAGACCAAGATTGCGTTGATAGATGGAGCATTTTGAAACAAGTGGCACCCATTTGCCGGGTTTTCACTATCTTGGCAGAGATTCTATTTTTGCTATCAAGGTGCCTGTTTCCAAGTTTTCACCAAGGCACTTTTTCTTTTTCTCATTTTTTTGTATTTTTCTTTTTTTTTTCAATTTTTTTTAATTTTTGATAATTTTTACTTTTTTTTTGTGAATCATCAAGGTGCCTATTGCTAGGTTTTCACCAAGATGTTCATTTTTTCAAGACTTTTTCAAATTTTAAAGATTTTTTCAGGACATTTTACCATAGACTAAATGCCTTAGGCGTATAATTTCTTCAGATGGAGAACATTGATTGGTTCTCAGAGCTGTTCTCCTTTAGTCATTGAGAGTTGATAGGCACCAGAGCCAAAAGTAGCAGTGATAATAAAGGGACCCAGCCAGTTGGGTTCAAACTTCCCCTTGTGTTCTCAATGTGATTGATTTTTAAGATTTTCTCTCAAGACTAGATCACCAACCTGAAATTCTCTGTGTCTGACTTTCTTGTTGTAGCCTCTAGACATTCTTTTCTGATATACTCTGAGATGATCATACGCTTCTTGCCTGCGCTCATCTAGTAGTTCAAGTTATTGCAACCTAAACACTCTGTTGTCATCATTAGTTACTAGACCATGCATTCTGATTCTTAGTGATGGGATTTCAACCTCAATAGGTAGTACTGCTTCAGACCCATAAACTAAAGTGAAAGGTGTAGCCCCAGTGGGTGTTCTAATACTTGTTCTGTAGGCCGAGAGAGCTGGATTGATCATGAGATGCCAGTCTCTTCCTATTTTATTAACTGTACGATGCAAGATTTTCAATAGATTCTTGTTAGAAGCCTCTTCTTGGCCATTCACTTGAGGATAGTAGATAGAAGACCAATGTTGTGTGATCTTGAATTTGGCACATAGATCATCTAGGTCTTTGTTCTTGAATTGTCCACCATTATCTGTGATTATGGAATGAGGTATCCCATATCTACATATGATATAGTTCAATATGAACATAGATATTTGCTTTCTTGTTGCTTTTGTCAAAGGGAATGCTTCTACCCATTTTGTAAAATAATCTGTAGCTGTGATTATATGGGTATGTCCATTAGAAGAATGAGGATGTATAGCTCCTATAAGATCAAATGCCCATTGGTGAAAAGGCCATTGTGTAGTAAAGGGAATTAGATCTCTCCCTGGAGCATGAATTAGGTTGCCATGTACTTGGCATTTTTGACAGTTCTTAGCAAACTTGATAGACTCTTTCTCCATTTCAGTCCAATAGTACCCAGCCCTAATAAGTTTTTGAGCTAGTGTTAAACTGTTCGAGTGTGACCCGCAAATACCATCATGGACTTCATCTAATGCATGTTGAGACTTTTCCCATTTTAAACATGTAAGTAGCGTACCATCTAGACCTTGTTTGTATAGATAATGACCAATGATGACATATCGGGAGGCATTACGGATAAGGTATCTCTTTTCATGGTAGTTGAAGGTATCGGGAATGATTTGGTCTTGGAGATAGGAAAAGAGGTTTTTGTATCTAGATGAATCATGACCAACAATAGTGTAGATCATGTGGGTTTTGGGGGAATCATATGCAGGATAAGATAGTGCTTCCATGAGGAACTTGTAGCATAGCTCATGTTCAGGTTGTTGTAATAAAGTAGATAGCGTTGCCATTGCATCAGCAGCCTTATTCTCTATTCTAGGAATTTGTTCAAATGTGATAGATAGGAAATACTGCTTTATATCATCTACCATTCTCTTGTAAGGAATGAGTTTTTCATATTTAGTTTGGTACACATCATTGACTTGATGGATAATAAGTTGAGAGCCTCCATGAATGTGTAATTCTATTACTCGCCACTCAATTGCTATTTTCATACCATTCAAAAGGGCTTCATATTCAACAATATTGTTTGTGTAAGGGAACTTTAGTCTGAATGCTTTTGGGATTGAGTATCCTTGAGGAGTTATGAACAATATGCCTACTCCCGATCCATTTTGTGTATGGGAGCCATCAAAGAATAACTGCCATTCTCTAGAAGAAAGAGTCATGATAGAGGAATCTGCAAATTCTATTTGCATTGGTGTATTATCAATCAGAGGTGCATCTACTAATTGATCAGCAATAACCTATCCTTTGATAGCTTTTCTCTCAACATATTCGATGTCAAATTCACTTAATAGCATGACCCATTTAGCTAATCTACCTGTGAGGGAATCTTTTCTTAGAAGGTACTTTAGTGGATCAATCTTAGCTACCAATTGTGTTGTATGAGCTAACATGTAATGTCTCAGTTTCTATGATGCAAAGATCACAGTTAGACAAGCTTTCTCAATCATTGAATAGTTCTTTTCATATGCAACCAATGTTCTACTAATATAGTATATAGCTCTTTCCTTTTTGTTCTCGTCAGGTTGTGCTAGCAATGCCCCTAGTGCTGTATCTGTAGTGGAGACATAAGATCAAAGGCTTCCCATGAATAGGAGGCATCAAGATAGGAGGATTTGATAGATACTTCTTGATATGGTTAAAGTTGTTCTCACATTCGTCATTCCATGCAAAGGTCACACCTTTATGTAATATTTTTGTAAAATGTTGTGATATATCTGCTAGCTTTGATATGAATCTTCTGATAGATTGAAATCTTCCTTGTGATGTCCTCATTTGACTAATATTCTTTGGAGGTTGCATTTCCATTATAGCCTTTACTTTAGCTAGATCAACTTCAATGCCCTTCTTTGAAACTATGTATCCTAAGAGCTTTCCAGAAGTGACACCAAAAGCACACTTCTTAGGATCTAATCTGAGACTAAATTTTTCCATTCTGTCTAGTATCTTGCTCAAGTCATCTAGATGTTTAGCCCTAATCATAGATTTTGCTAAAGTATCATCAACATAATCCTCCATAGTCCTATGCATCATGTCGTGAAAAATAGATGTCATGGCTCTTTGATATGTAGCACCAACATTTTTAAGCCCAAATGGCATGACATTTCAACAAAAGGTACTCCATGCACATGTGAAACCTGTTTTCTCTTGATCCTCTAGAGAAATTTTTATTTGATTATATCTAGAAAAACCATCCATTAAAGAATACATCTCAAATCCTGCAGTCATGTCCACTATCATATCAATGTTAGGTAGTGGAAAATCATCCTTAGGGCATGCTCTTTTCACATCTCTAAAGTCTGTGCACACTCTGATTGATTTATCTAGTTTTAAAATAGGTACAATATTAGAGATCCAATTGGCATAATCAATAACTCAGATGAATCCGGCTTTCAGGAGCTTCTCTAATTCAGCTTTTACCAAGAGTGCAACATGGGGATGCATCTTTCTCAATTTTTGCTTGTCAGGTTTGACATTTGGAGCTATAGATAAATGATGCATTATAAGATTAGGATCCAATCCTAGCATATCTAAATATTTCCATGCAAAGTTGATCTTCTTCTTTGTTAGGAATGTTTTAAAGTTTTGCTTCTCTTCTTCTGATAAAGATTGTGCTACATGGATCAATTGTGGTTCTTCTGTTGTTCTGAAATTGATAGATTGAGTGGGCTCAATTAGAACCAGAGATTTGTCTTATAAATGACTCGGAAGGACATCAAATATCTCATCCTTAGGCACCTTAGAGTGGTTTTCACCTTTGGATACATATTTTATTTTTACTTTTGTAGGTTCTAAGATTGTCACAAAGTGGTTTTCACCCTCAGAACTCTTTTTCTTTTTCTTTTTATTCTTATTTTTCTGACTAAGATATTTGATGTCTGACTTCGTCATGCTAACGCTCGGTTCACTGATGGAAGTACTCATAGGCTAAACTACATTGAGGTAGCAAGCAAGGGCATAGTCATTCGGGAAGGTATAAATACCATGGCTCAGATTTGTGGAGGTTTGATCAATAAGTTCTGGATATTGGATAGTCAAAGTGGGGAAAGATTGGGAGATAGTGTTTACAGATATGGATGTGTCATCATTGGTCCTAACCTGAAACTCGAGTTCAAAGCTGATATTGCAACTTAAGACATTCAATTCATGAATAGGCTCAATGTCATTGTGGGAGTCCAATTCAACCATAGGTGGATCAGACTCGATAGGTTCAATGGATGACATGTTAGATGGCTAGAAGGATAGGGTGGAAGGCATGAATAGGTTCCCTACAAGGTTCTTGAATTGAATGGTGTTGATGTTCGCAGGGACATAGGTTTCTTGGAGGGCATTATTGAGGACTTCCTGGTGAAGTGGTGATGTGTGGAGGAGGTCGAGGATGGAGATTTGTGTGGGAATGTTCCCAAGGTGTTCTAGGAGATTGTACTGTGCACTGGGGGTGGTTGTAGTAATAGCACCGACAATAGATATCTGACCTCTATGAGTAGAAATGACACATTGAATGTTAGTACCTTTAACATGGATTACATTCACAGTTGGTTCGACCTGGGAGATGCAACCAACAAATTTATCGTAGTTGATGTAGGCAGTAGTATAGTCTTTTCTGTCACCATGGTCACCTTGTCTACCCTTACCTTGGTTCGTGGCCGGGGGAGGATTTACATTGGTTTGATTCTTTCCTGCATTGTGTTGAGGGAAAACATTTTGATAAATCTGTAGGTTGGCATTTGGTGATGTTTGGGAAGCGGCGTCAACTATGATCTCCTTCTTGTCAATGAGGTCTTGGACGTAGTGCTTGAGTTTCATGCACTTCGCGGTGGCTTGTCCCTTAACATGATGATAGTCGCATTACTCATTGTCCTTATACTAGGAAGGCTTGTGTGTTGACTTGTCAAAGAGCTAGGTTTGTAGATATATAATCAAGTTTTCACTAGCCATGCGGTGGAATATAATATCCAGGGGTTCTCCAAGGGGGGTAAATGTGCACTTCTAGTTATTCTAAATACGAGTCTTGTTCTATCCTTGGGTGATAGATATGGCATTAGCTTGATTGACGAGTGGCTAACAAGGTGGTTGCTGGAAGGTGGGTGTGTGTTATTGGTATACAGGTTCTTACTGTTGGTACATTGGGGGATGGAGATTGGGACCGACTACAACAACTTGGATGTGCTTGGTATCTGTGGCTCCGTCTATGACCACATTCTTGTTCTTGTTCCAGTAGCGAGATCAGTCATTGTTAGGTCTATCTTGGGAGCTCTCCTTGTAATTTTTAATGGCACCATCATCCAAAAGACCTCGTTCGATGTCCATTCCTTTCCCTTTTATATCCTGATAAGTTTGTATACAGTTCATTCGCATGTAGTGGGATAACTTCAGATGCAAATTATTGATGAATATCTTGGTAAGGCATTTTTCTAGCAGTTGACATGACAACCTCGAGGCGAGGTTCTACCATCTTTGTAGATAATCGGCCAGGGTTTCACCTCCCTTTTTCTTAGGATTGCACAAGTCTAGCAAGGAGAGCTGATTCTCAATATTATGGGTATATTGGGCTACAAATTTCTCTAAGAGTTTCATGAATGTGGAGACAGACCCATAGGGTATTTTGTAAAACCACTCGATGGTAGTTCATCCCAAACTCTTGGGGAAAAGGTGCATGAGATATATGTTGTTGTGTGCCACTTCTTGGCATGCCATGTAGAACTCCTTAATGTGGCTGACTGGGTCTCCCTTCCCTCGATACTTATCGAACTTGGCTGTCTCAAATTTTTTAGGGAAGGGAAGTGTTGTGATTGATCTATCAAAAGGGTATAGATAGACTTCTTCAAATTTAAATGTTTTTCCCTCAGTGCCAGCTTTGAGTTCTCTGAGGGTGTTCTTCATTTCTTCCCATTCCGAATTGACCGGTGTTGGAGTGGGTACTCCCATTGGGAATGGATCTGATGGTGTGGGTGAATATGGAGGGATATGTGGGGGATATTGCAAGGTTGGGTAAGGAGACTATCCAGTAGGAAAGATGGTTTGAAATGGATTTTGGATGGCCTATTGGGTGACATACTACTAGTGTAGGGTCAAGGCATGTTGTTGCAAGGGATATGGTGTGGCCTGATTCTGTGGGATGAGAGGGTTCACTAGTACATTTTGCACCATTTTTCTACCAAAATTTTTGACCATGAAATAAAAATGTTTTGGTTGGTTGGATTATAGAAGGAAAAATTTCATTTGTTTTAATCCATGCCCGTTTTAGTCAAAATTTCAACCACTACCATGTACGTTGAAATTTAGATGAACATGGGCATAACTTTAAAAAAAAAGAGCTCATTTCTAATTTCATTATCACCACGGTGAATTGTTTGAAGGGGCAATGCGTGAAACCTCATCGACCAGGGAAGATTTGGCACTGTGTATAGGGGTTGCAGTAGAATTCATTTCTCATTTGATCATTATCACCATGATGATTTTTTTCAAGGGGCAGTGTGTGAAACCTCATCGGCCAAGGTAGATTTGACACTGTGTATAGGGTTTGTAGTTTTTATCTAGACTTGGGCCTTTGATCTTCGAGCTTGGTTATGGAAACTTGGATTTTTGTCTCCTTATCAAATGGAAGCTCATTACAGTAGGGATTGTTTTGTTATCTCCTCTGCATTTTAATAGAATACATTACATTTGATCATTTGATTAAATACCATCATGTATTTTGAGGGCACATCTTACTATGATA
The DNA here is from genome assembly GCA_027943335.1 of Chamaecyparis obtusa. Taxonomy (NCBI): domain Eukaryota; kingdom Viridiplantae; phylum Streptophyta; class Pinopsida; order Cupressales; family Cupressaceae; genus Chamaecyparis; species Chamaecyparis obtusa. The sequence goes on along the minus strand of BSBK01002973.1, from coordinate 999,223 downwards.
TTCATTACTCCATGCTCTATTGTATCCATGGCATTGAGTTCATTTCTTTGGATGATTTGACTATGGCATTTGCTATGTTAGTGAACTAGGGCATCATGTTAATGTGTGTTCATTAGATTCTCTGGTTACCCACGAGCTAGGGCATCCATTTATACAAGCTAGGGTATCATTGATTATTTCCTATCAATTATATGGTGCTGGTAAGTCTTTCCCAACCCACACAATGGTTATTAATACCAATATGAATAGACATGGCTGGCATCATTTCATTATCTTACATAGTGATACGAATAACCACCAATTAGTGGTTATCGTAACACATTAACAATGTGTTATGATAACCATTAATTACTGGTTACCATGTGATCAAGCAATCGACTAAGTCAATCTTAACAGTGACTGCATAATATATATAATGTGACTGCATAATATATTAATGGTGACTAGTTAATTACCCTATTCCAAAGCTCCCATTTTGGCACAGGTAGGGAGGATGTTGGAAAAGGTTTTAAAATTTATCTTTACACCTGGCATTTGCATTTTCTTGAAAATTTCTAAAGCCTTTTCAAAAAATCCATTTTGTACATAGCTCGTAATCATGGAATTCTATGATACCACATGTCTTTGATGCATTTTGTCAAAGAGTTTAGGTGCCTTGTCTATAGTTCCACATTTTGCATACATGTCTACCAGGGCAGTTGCAACTACAACATCTGACAAAATTTCTTTATCTTTTATGCTTTGATAAAAAGGTTTGAGATTTTCACTCCTCCGTGTTACAATGATGTTTATTTATTTGGTTACAGTAAAGGGAGAAAAACTCTTGGCTCCCTCCTCCATCAAGCATGTGGCTTGTCACTCTATGTTATTTCCTTTTAAAGTTTATTACTGTCACTATGTGAAGAGTACAAATATGTATTTGGTAACATTGAAGGATGAGAAAAATGGATTTAAGCAGAGTGTGGTTGCTGAATGCCATATGGATACTAAACCTTATCCTGTTGAAAGCCTGGTGTTGCTTGGCCTCAATCTAAAACCAAGAGAGGGTGAATTTTGTCACTAGGTATCTAGCGATACACTTCTTTTTATCGAGAAGGTATGAATATCAAGTGATAATACTATCCAATTTGAATAAAGTAGCTTAGGAAATCCTTGATATAAGATCACAAGAGCAAGGAAGAACTAGCTTCAACTTATGTGTCTATAATGTCTATTATTCTCAAATAGGAGCTTTGAAATCCTGTGATATAAGATCACAAGAGAAAGGATGAGATTGGCTTCTACTTATTTCAATAATATCTATTGTTTTCAAATAGGAGCTTGGAAATCCTTCTTATAATCGAAGGATGAGATTGGCTTCAACCTATGTTAATAATATCTATTATTTGCTGCTCATTATTTTCTTCATTGGTGTTTCATTTTTGCAATTAAATAAAGATTGACCTATTACTATGCTTAATGCTTAAGAATTGATGATTTTATAAGATTAATTGCATGAAAATACCAGGGACATATCAATAACCTGATACCTCAAGTACTTATAATCAGTATGCCCGAAAAACAAAGACTTAGTAGTAAAAGCATAAGGTAGATATTTGTTGCTGATTTCATGTTTATCTATTATGTATGCTATTTACTATAGAAAAATAGAATCATTCATGAATTTAGAAAGAAAGAAGAAGATTTGTTAACTAATTCTGAGGATTAATATAAAATAGATTTCTATAACAAGGCTTCAGAATAATATAGATTAATGTAAAATAGATTTCCATAAAAAGACTTTATAATAATAAATTTTATATTAGATGTGGATGTGGATGTGGATGTGCAACCTATATAAGTCATCGTCATCTTTATTATTTTCTATAGCATATACATTCGAAGCACTAGTAGAAGCACCATCAGGCCTATCTAGAAATCAAAATTCAAAACCAAAGCCTCGAGATTGCTATAGTGTTTGTGAAAAGGCTTGATACTTCTGAATACTAGCATCACAGACACTTCTTTGGGCATATTTCATCGACTCCTCAAAATGAGCAGCCTTTATTTCAGCTACCTCGTCACTATCATCCTCATCCATTGCCTTGGGGTTCTCACTTCTTTTTCTTTCACGTTCAATATCCTGTAAAAGTGCAGAGGAAAGAGAACATGACAAATTATCTTTAGATGATGTTTGAGTTCCTACACCACCTCTTTGATGTTGATATTATTGTGTTTCTTTATATTATAGATTACTTATTGTGATCCTTTGTGCTTGTTTTCATGTATTCATGATGAAAATATACACCTTTTTAACTTTCAAAACATGAAAACATCAAACCTGTTCTTTGAGGGCTCAATGTCAAAGATGCCTTTTATGTTGTGTTTAATGACAATGCTTGTCATTTGTTGTTTTAGTTTGCCTTATTTTGAAACATTGCATTTGTTTACTTCATGATATTGTAAAATACTATTTTGATCACTACAGATATGTATTGAAGCACCTTTCTATCCTATACTTTGGAATGCTTTAATACATTGATGACTATTTGGAAAGTATTTGGTGGCACTAAAATAAAATCATTTGTGTCACTATTTCTTTTCTCTATGATTGATTATAAATATCATGGTGTTTTATGGCACTTTCATTAATTGTATCATGGTCGTGCTCTACTATTGTACTTAACCTTTAACATATCTCCAATAATTACAATGACTTGCACATGCTTATACCTTATGGTTGTTCCATCTTCTTATTGTGATTGGTTCTGATATAAGGCATGATATGTCAATGTCTTCTTATTGTATTTATTCTATTAGGACTTCAAATTGAGTGACATTTCCTTTTCACATGAGCATAGAATTCAAAATTGCCTCTATAGAAGAAATTTTTCATTAATAGTAGATAGATGTGTTTTTCCCTATGATCTCATGATAATGGCCATATTCAATAACTCTATAGCATGATGGTTGTTCCTTTTAAGAGAGATGGTTGTTCCATTGTTCTAAAAACTACACTTTGTTGTCCTTTTGACATGATAGCATTATATGTCAGAAACTTTGAGGTTATCTTACCTTTTGTATGTCATGGCTTCACCTCTATGTAGCTAAATCTCACTTTGAAAATGATCTTCTTTTAGGAAACAATGAAAATCCTCTATGGGTTCATACTTATTGTGACTCCCCATGGCACACTATCATTGCTTGTACACTGTATTTTTCCAATTCTTTTAAATTGTCACTGTCTTTGAAAATTAATGCCATATGTTGCTTACATTTGATTCAATTTCCATATTAATTACTCTCTTCAATTTTATTAGGAACTTTTGCCTTAAGCATATGTGATGCAAACCTAGATATAGATGAGCATTAATGCTCAATTGAATGATACGTTCCCATAAAAATGTGAACTCCTATTAATCTACAAACTCTCATGTTAAACAACTACAAAATAAAGTCAACATAGTTAGATAATTTAATTTTAACTTTGGTTGTGTTAATAGAACTATGTTGACTTTATTTTGTAGTTGTTTAACATGAGAGTTTGTAGATTAATAGGAGTTCACAGATACTAGTGTGCCATAGTTTCCTATCTATAACTAGTGAGATGCACATAACTCATGTACCTCATGATAGTGTGCTTGGATACCTTGTATACACTATTTTTTATTAGACTAGACATTATCCAAATAGCGAGTATTTATATAAAGTGCTATAACACATAGATGGTGCTCCTTTTACACCAATTAATAACAGTGACAACCCTCACAGGCAGTTGGATAATGTCTAGTCTAATCCAAGCACACTAGCATGAGGTACACGAGTTATGTTCAACTCACTAGATATATATGGGCATTAATGCTCAATTAAATGATACATTCGCATAAAAATGTGAACTCCTATTAATCTACAAAATCTAATGTTAAACAACTACAAAATAAAGTCAACATAGTTCCTTTAACACAACCAAAGTTAAAATTAAATTATTCAAAAAAGGGTTTGTGTTTTGAGTTAATTGGTTTATGTAACTAAATGACAATAACCATTGTAAGGACCCATTGTTAGACCATTCCAGATGACCCTAATCTAACTTGATCAACTAGATTACAGTGTCTCTATGACAGTCGATAGTGCTGGAGTAGAGTGGTGAAAGTTAGTTAGAAGATTTAGTTTGAAGATAGTGAATTCTATGCAGAACGACCTTGACCCAAATCCAATAACCAATTGAAGGGAGGAACACAGTTGCAGGCTTAAAACTAGAGAAAGATTGTGGTCCTGAAGGGAATCAAGAATCAGGAACATAGTAGCATGAGGTACATGAGTTATGTTCATCTCACTAGATATAGATGGGCATTAATGCTCAATTGAATGATATGTTCCCATAAAAATGTGAAATCCTATTAATTTACAAACTCTTATGTTAAACAACTACAAAATAAAGTCAACATAGTTCCTTTAACACAACCAAAGTTAAAATTAAATTATTCGAAAAAGGGTTTGTGTTTTGAGTTAATTGGTTTATGTAAATCTATTTTGTGTTATACCCGTATGGATCAATGGAAAGGTTTAAGTCTCTATAACCTGTGTGGATAGTTCTTATGTATATCCCTATTTCATATTCAGTTTTGAAAGGATTGAAAGTATTGAAGTTGACTAATTCTAGCTCAGGTATAGTTAAATTGTCCTTGCTTCCCTAGAATGACATCTTTGTTCAAACCATTGATTGCAAACATTTTTTAAGTACTTGAATCTACAATAGAAAAATAGTGGTGAATGTATGATTATTATAATCATTTGATTATATGTTAGAATATTTATGTAATAAATGTAGTAACGATGGTGTAGTGCATTATTGATATAGGCTCGATGGCTCTTGTCAATGTGCCAAACTGTCAATGTGGTGATGGGTAGTGTGTGTTGAAGACTTCATGGACACAAAGCAACCCTGGATGACAATTTTGGTGCTGCCCAAATAGAAAAAAGGTTCCTAATGTGTATATATTTAATGTTTCTAATGTAAATACTATTCATTATATTATAAGAAATAATGTAGATTGGGCATCACAAGGAAATAATGGCTGTGGATACTTTAGTTGGGTCGATGACAACTCATCTGCATCTATCCACCTATCTCCACTTATCCACGATGAAGGATTTGAGTGCAAAACGTGTCAGGCTAGGGAAAATTCTGAAATTATATTTTTATGATGCCTTCTCTGTATTGTAATCGCATATCTTTGTTGCGACCATATGTAGAGATGAACTTAGGAATTAGTTAGTTTAGTATTTTCATATTGTAACTAATATTTTAATATGGATATGATGTAACTTCTCTTTGCCTCAAGTGCGCATATATATGGTTTACATCTTTTTTTAGAATAATTCTTCATGTTTATGGCTCAGGTGAGCCCCAATTTGCTATCAATCACATGATTTAACGTATAGTGTTTTATTGGTTATTCCATTTGTTCCTTGACCTTTGAAGGCCATTTGGTAATTTCAACTACACCTAAGGATCCATCAGTAGTTGTGGAAAATAGGATTCATGTTGCAATGCCCAAGCTGTGAGATGGGAAAAGAGAGGGAAGAAGATGATATTCCTGAGATCATGTATCATTTTCAAGCTTTAGTGAGGCTTTGTACCATGCATTATCCGTAGATTTGTACACAATGCTAATTTAGGCTGGAGGTAAACTACATGTGTCATGTAAACAACATGGTTGAATGAAATCTCTTTTGCGCATTTTCAAGAGTTTTCCCACCAATACAAGCATAAATAATGCATTGAACGTAATCTACGAACACTGCGTGGTATGAAGTCTTGCTGAAGTTTGAAATTTAAGAGCAGGTGACATGGATCCCCCTCATGATAGAGGCCGTGGGGATACTCCTCCCACACATTAGTGATCTTTATATCTATATCATGTAACATATTTCAAAGTTTTCATAGGTTGCAGGACACATCAATGGCAACAAAGGCCAGACTGCAAAAGATTTCACAATAGTTGACAAACATAATTGTAGGCATCATGGTCACAATTTTTTCAAGACAATGTAATTGAGTTGTATACCTAGATGATGGAGAGAAACTTCCGCTCCTCTGATTCCAAGTTGACACTGTGGGATCCAAAGACCATAGATAAGGAATAAATTTAGAGAGCGGAGGAGGGCCATAACGACCAAAATAATACAGGATGAACCTCAAGGTAAATGAGACAACTACAAACATGTTAATACATTTTTATTATTAAATAATGAAATTTACATATTATAATGTTCTAAGCCCCGTTTATTGAAATTTCATTATTTAATAATAAAATTCTATTAAAATGTTTGTAGTTGCCTCATTTAAATTGAGGTTTGTCCTATATTATTTTTATCATTATGGCCCTCCTCCACTCTCTAAATTTATTCCTTATCTATGGTCTTGGGATTCTGTAGTGTCAACTTGGAACCAGAGGAGCAGAAGTTGCTCTTCATCGTCTGGGTATACCACTCAATTACGTTGTCTCCAAAAAAATGTGACCATGATGCCTACAATTATGTTTCTTAGCTATTGTGTCCTAGGACCCCTTATGACCCTTTACAACCATTTACGACCTCTAAGAATACATCTTAGAGGTCTTAAAATGTCGTAAAGGGTCATAAGAGGCTCCTAGGAGGGGCCAGATGAGCTTCCACCTTCACGTGGTTGGCCCTGTTAAGTAGAGAATGTTAATTAAAATATTCTCGAAACAAAGAGAAGCTCAATAATTTAAGGTCTCAGTCCATAGACAAATTAAATTAGACTTACTAAGCCTCTTATTGTAGTTTGTAATAAGATTGATTTGCAACCACTAGAGACTACTCTACAAGCTTGAAGAAGTGGTATATTTTGGCAAATGAAGAGTGGAAAGAAGATGATATTCTTGAGATCATGGATGGAAACAATGTTGCAAACCTTATTGATCCAAATATCTTGCAGAGGCTTGAAGAACTAGAGAGGGAAGAAGGGCTTAGGATGGTAGCTAAGGGTGACGAGGATTTCACAATAGCTGAGAAACATAATTGTAGGCATCATGGTCACATTTTTTTGGAGATAACGTAATTGAGTTGTATACCTAGACAGAGTGCAACTTCTGCACCTCCGATTCCAAGTTGACACTGCGGGATGGAGAACAACTTAGAACCCGAGGTGCAGAAGTTGCTCTCCATCTTCTGGGTATACCACTCAATTACGTTATCTCCAAAAAAATGTGACCATGATGCCTACAATTATGTTTCTTAGCTGTTGTGTCCCAGGGACCCTTATGACCCTTTGTGACCATTTACGATCCCTAAGAATACATCTTAGAGGTCTTAAAATGTCGTAAAGGGTCATAAGAGACTCCTAGGAGGGGCCAGATGAGCTTCCACCTTCACGTGGTTGGCCCTGTTAAGTAGAGAATGTTAAACTATTCTCGAAACAAAGAGAAGCTCAATAATTTAAGGTCTCAGTACAAGCATTAGAATTGAGTTTTTTGGCATAGGCTAGGAAATTTTTGTATATCAACATGCTATAGAGTTTGGTCAAAAAACTCTATCGCATGTTGATATACAAAAATTTCCTAGTCGTGTCGAAAAACTCAATTCTAGTGCTTGTACTACATGACTGGTGCCAAAATAGGGCTCTCCCAATCACTGATTGTGACCCACTAGCAACAAGAAACATAATGAGTGTGGACACCTGAAGATAAATATTAGATAGGGGAAAAGCACCTGCAACAATAGAGGCAATAGCTGTAGATACAGATGAGGATATCCCAAATCCCTAATATAATAAATACGGTGAAGAAAAAGAGTAATGCAGAAATTATTACTATTTTGGAAGATGCAAATCCAACCGAGGAGATGCTGAAGAGGACAGATGAATTGATGGCGTGAGCACGTCATTTTGAAGTAAGCAGTAATGAATCTTTAGTTATAACAAAAGTTCAATAAAGGTTTATATTTTATACTCTTTTATGTCATGAACTAAAATATGTATTTGTTCTTGTTACAGGATTTTTTGCTTGCTCAATTACCTGGTCATGAACATCGTGGTGAGGCCGGTAGTAACATCATGCAAAGTAGTAATAATTTATGTATTGAATCTTTTTAGTTTTTTCTTCACCGTATTTATTAAATTAGGGATTTCTGGGATATCATCATCTGTATCTACAGCTATTGCCTCTATTGTTGTAGGTGTTTTTCCCCTATCCTAAACATCAAATTGTGACAAAAATATTAGTAAAACTATCATAATAACTCCATGAACGTTGTTTTAAGTAATTATCTATGAATGTTGTGTATTAATATTGAATTATATGTCATGTTAATGAATATTGTTATGTGTTAATGGGGAATTTAGATTGATGTTAGGGGGAGGGGGGGGGGGAGGCTAGATGAGCTTCCACCTTCATGTGGTTGGCCTTGTTAAGTAGATAATATTAAAGTATTCTTGAAACCAAGTGAAGCTCAAACTAACATACCTTCATTATTTAATCAATTTCATTCGTTCTAGGTCTTTGCTCATAAGTGCATTTTGAATGTGTCATTGTCAGGCAACTATCAAATAAAAAACTAGAAGGGACAATAGTCAACTTCTCATTGTCATTGTCTGGCATGATTCGACTTCATTTTGTGTAAGTATTCTCGTATTGAATTGTCAACCTATCTTGGCCTAATGTGGATTATTTCATTGGTTTGTGTTTTTGAGTAGGTGAAGTGTTAAATCAGTTCCTATCTTCTATTCTTAATTTGTTCAAACTACAGGAGGGCTTGCCAGATATACTCAACATAGAATTGACTACTAGTATGGGAAATTGAACACACTGAGTCTTTGGCTTGAGAGAAAGAGTTGGGTAATGTTGTTTCTGGAGACTTGTGCAATTGTCCTCAGTGGCCTCTTTTTTTTTTAATAGGTATTTATATATATATGTAGCGTCCATGTTTTTTTTTAATACAAATTCTTTTTGTGTATATGCTAGTGTTATGGAACCTAAATAAACAATTATAAATGTAATAGATAATGTCTTCGATAAAGGAATTGATATACCACATGTAAACCAAAATCCATGCTTAATGCCATTTTGTGCAAAATGATTTTGTTTATTAGCATATCAGATTTTGTTACACCCTTCATGACTGTAATGTTTAAGTTAAGTATTGATGCAATTTTCTAAAGTAGCAAGTTCTGTTGTCATTGTTTTTTTCTAGTGGTTCTGAGGAGATCAAGAATTATCAAGGAAAGATATTGAAGTGGAAAGGAAAAGTTTCTGAGAGGTTACAAATATTGAGTCATCAATCAGGTATACTTTTTTTTAAGTAATCACTATAGAAATGGTTAAGTTTTCCTAAATTTTTAAAATAAGTCATAATTATTCAATATCATATTCTTAGCTGCAAGTTGCAGGTCTTCATACCATAAATTTTAGAGTTTAACTCTTACATGGACAAATTTGTAGGTTATATTGAACCATCTTTTATCTTTTTTGACTCTTTAGTTGTTAGAAAGATTAAATTCACATCCTAGTTGTCATTGTGTTTGGGACTTAAATCTTTATTTAACTAAATTAACTATTTTAATATTGAGATAAAAATGTACAAATAAAGCCTAGATTGGGGGCTGTATAGAAAACTATCATATGAAGAACTACTGAAATAGTGGTATCAAAGTTCCTTACAAGAAATCCACATATCAAAATCTAGTTGTAGGATTGAAAAAAAATACAAGATAAAAAAGTTCATAGACCCATACAAGACACCCACCAAAATATAGACCATCAATTTATAGAACCCTTGCAAGATATCCCAAGGAACGACAGGTAGTGAAAACCAAATAGATAGAAAAAAGAACATAACCATATGCTGCCTTACCTATTTGAGGTAAGCCAAACTCGGTCCAATTCTGTTAACAATGGTACATATCTGTCCAAGTACAACAACCTTCAAAGATTTGCAGCAGTAAAGAGAATCCCCATATTTTATTAGCCTAACGTAGTCTTTGGCCACTTTGGCAATGAGATTATGAGCAATATTGATCTGGCCAAGGGCCAACTTGTAGTGATCTTTATCATATAAAATATTTAGCAGATCTCCATAAAATAGATACACATCATCTTGGTGGAGGAAATCATCTTAGCAAATACATCCGAAGCAACAGTAGCAACAAATACATCACTGACACTTTTCGGGCATATTTCATTGACTCCTCAAAATGAGTAGCCTTTATTTTAGCTACCTCATCACTATCATCCTCATCTATTGCCTCAGGGTTCTCACTTGTTTTTCTTTCACATACAATATCCTGTAAAAGTGAAGAGGAAAGAGAACATGACAAATTGAAATAATAAGATACAAGTTGAGGAAAATTGAATCAAAAAATGTCAAATTCTAACAAACCAGTTAAAAAAAAAAACATTAAGAAATTCATAACCAAATCTAGTTTGCAAAAGCCACTGCAATTGAAACTCACCTTCTCAATATTTTTTCTAATAGCATACTTGCAAGCCCGCTGAAAAATATCTATAATATTGGCTCCATTGAATCCTTGGGTATAACAAGCCAATGCCATTAGGTATAATGAAAACTATTTTCTTGGTTGTCATACCATCCATCTCCATCAACAACTAGTTAAGGACTCTGTCTGCAGCACCACCAGCATCCCCAATACTGCTTCCACACTGCAAACATGCAAACCAATTATGCATCACCAGTCAGAGCCTATCTCTCAAATAGATCAAACAAAATGAAAAAACTCACAGTTTCACGCAGAGCAGAGCAGATGGATTGCTAGAGCCCACCGAAAAATCTCTGTAATATCTCATCAATAAATATAATGGATGGGGCATTCTTCTCAGACTCCTCAAAAGCCTTCCAGAGATTGCTTTCACTTTCTCCAACCAACTTTGACATGATCTCAAGTCCATTGATACAGAAAAAGAAGGCACCGGTTTCATTTGCCACTACCCTAGCAATTAAAGTTTTCCCAAAACTAGGAGGCCCATAGAGAAGAAAACCCTTTGGGGGCTTCACACCAATAGATTTGAAGATTTGTGGGTGTCTAAGAGGAAGCTCTACCAATTCATGGATCACCAGTCAGAATTAGTTGAACTAGACTTTCTTTGTTGTAGAATTTATTTAGTATAGAATATTTTCCAACATGATTTTTTTTTTTTAAATAAAGGTTTTCGTAGCATTATCTACCACTTGAGAAAAAGTTTCCATAGCTAAATTTCCTTGCCACAGTTAATATTTCCCTAAAGACTTACAAGCTAGTAACTCCTCGGCTAAAGGGCTGATAAACTAAATAAAGTTTCAAACATATGAATAGATAAAACTCATACAAGCAAAAGCCAGAGCCAAATTGAATAGCATTGGTTATTTGTCAGCAGAAGGTCCCTGCTAGAACAGACACATTTGTCACTTCATTAAGATGATAATTGTGTACTAAGTTTCCTAACTATATGAGTCATCATCATCTTTATTATCTGTTGTAGCAAATACATCCGAAGCACTAGCAAAAGCACCAGGAAATTGAAATTCAGAACCAATGCCTTGAGATTGTTGTAGTGTTTGTGCAAAGGCTTGATACTTCTGAATATCAGCATCACTGACACTTCTTTGGGCATATTTCATTGAATCCTCAAAATGAGCAGCCTTTATTTCAGCTACCTCATCACTATCATCCTCATCCATTGCCTCGGGGTTCTCACTTCTTTTTCTTTCACGTTCACTATTATCCTGTAAAAGTGAAGAGGAAAGAGAACATAAAAAATTGAAATAATAAGATACAAGTTGAGGAAAATTGAATAAAAAAATGTAAAATTCTAACAAACCAATTCAAAAAAAACCATTAAGAAATTCATAACCAAATCTAGTTTGCAAAAGCCGCCATAATTGAAACTCACCTTCTCAATATTTTCTCTAATAGAATACTTGCAAGCCCACTAAAAAATCTTTGTAATATCTCATCAATAAATATAATGGATGGGGCATTCTTCTCAGCCTCCTCAAAAGCCTTCTGGAGATTGCTTTCACTTTCTCTAGCCAACTTTGACATGATCTTAGCTCCATTGATACAGAAAAAGAAGGCACCAGTTTCATTTGTCACTGCCCTAGCAATTAAAGTTTTCCCAGAACCAAGAGGCCCATAGAGTAGAATACCCTTTTGGGGCTTCACACCAATAGATTTTAAGAGTTGTGGGTGTCTAAGAGGAAGCTCTACCAATTCACGGATCACCATTCAGAGCCTATCTCTCAAATAGTTCAAACAAAATGAAAAAACCCATAGTTTCATGCAGAGCAGATGGATTTCTAGAGCCCAAAGTAGTCTGGAAAATAGAATGAGCAGGGATCCACTGGCAACAAGCAATAGAATGAATGTGGACACCTGAAGATAAATATCTAGACTAATCACCGATCAGGATGTTGTTGGTGATTAGTCTGGATATTTATCTTCAATTTTTTTTTAAACACTCCACGTATCGTCGAACTTTCAACACCAATGCGTCGAAATACTGGCTTAAATTTGACGATTCTGTGTCGAAATGTGGCGTCGTGGGTTTTGCATCCTAGTCGAAGCCGCTAAATATTTTGACCAAATTTGGTCAAAATTTGACCGTCGTGAATTTGGCATCCTGGTCGAAGCGACCAAATTTTTTGACCAATATTAATTTATATTGGTCGAAAGATCGACCACTACACAAACACTTGCCAATGTTATTTTCGGCCTAGATTGCCCTCATTTTTGACCAATAGTGGAGTCAATCATTTGATGATTTCAGTAGTGGGTTGATATTTCGACGCACATTATAGCGACAAACTAGTTGGTTGACCATTTGATCGAGTTGGGTAGAAACTTCGACCAATTGTGCGTCAAAAAATGGTGCAAAATGTACTAGTGGTTGGGCTGCTATGCCGAAAAGTACTACTATTGTGGAGGAGGTTGGTAGAAGGGTTGTTGTTGGGACTGGTGTGGGGCTTGGCTGATATATGAAGGGTGCATGCCTGCATTACTAAAAGGGGGAACGGAGGCTTGGGTGTTCACTATAGGTGGTTTGGGTGAGGGGAATAGTGGGATGGATAGAGCCAGGTTGTTGTGTTTGTGGAAGGGTAGCTTGTGGAGCAACTGGTGGCATAGATAAATAATTGGTGAATGCGGGAAAAGATGCAGCAAAAGGTGGTGGTGGTCATTGAAACGCTACTTGGGAGAAGGTTTCTTGTTGATGAGTTGTTTGAAAAAGGTGCCCTTGTGTAGGTATGCTCTAAGCATGCATTTGTGTTTGGTTGAGGCTCCAAGAGGCGCCAATCCTTGCCAAGGGTTGTGATGTGGATGTTGTTGTCAATGTGGGAGTGAAAATGGGAGTTTGTGATGCAAGTGGAGGATTTTGGGATGCCATGGTTGGCATTCCTATTATGAAGGTGACTTGTTGGGCCTGCATGCCAACAAAAAATGTGGGAGGGGGAACTTGCGTGGAATGAGATTGTGTAAAGGACTGGGTAGATGCAGGTGGGGTGGCTTGTGTTGCTCCTTGTGAAAGGGATGATGATGTAGGGGCTTGGCTTACCGTGGGTGTAGGTATCATCTGTGTGGTAGCTTGTGTGGGTGGTGGTGATTCTTGTGAAGATGCTTGCGGTTGCGTGGATATCTGCGAGGAAGAAGGTGGGGGTGGTGCACCCATAATGAAGAAAGGGGTACTTGCGGGAATCACTGCACTGGGCTGTAAGAGATGCGAGATGGATGAAGCTGTGTGAGATATTTGCATGGTGGGATCATGGATTTGTTGGATGACATAGGGGGGATGTTGGTGGAGATATGAATGGGTTTTGTGGGATCAAAAGGGTGTAAATGTGGGGGAATGGGAGTACCCTCTTGTGCATAGTTTTCCAAGATGGCAAGATGGTTCTATGCAATAATGACACTTATCATTTGCATGTGTCTTGGAAGACGCATGAAAGCTTCCATGGATTTGGTGGTTGGTGTCTCATTGGGATCTTCCCACACATTCTGAACTGTCAATGTTTGGGGATCGTACATTACCATCATACCAGTGGGATTGTTTGGGTTTTCTATACTAGTGGCTTGTATGGATCCATTCCTTTTTGCTTCTTTGATTGTGTCTCAACAGGCATGAAAATGAAAAGTCCTAAGATGAGGTAGAATGAAGACATAACTAAAGGATCCTAGGGATTAGGATCTTAGACCTAGATGAGGTTGGCAGTAGCCTAGTTGTAGGATTGTGGGTGATGAGAGATTCTAGTGATGGGCTTCTTGGAAAATGGGTAGTAAAGGGTCGTGTTGAGCTACTTTTCCTGATATGGGATCAAAATACGTGGGATTTTCTTCCTCAGATAGACTTGTGATATTTGGATGATAAGATCCTTACTAGTATGAACCAATCTCTAGATTGAGATGATGAGGTTTGCAAGAGTAAGTACTAGCTACCCTAGACAAGGTTTAGTCAAACGGGTGTGGCTGAGATTTTGATTCTTAGGATAGGGTTTGGGAAACTAAAGGCAAGTCCTTGGATGTGATGTGGATCTAGGATGATGATTTGGGTTTTGGATAGGAGATGATGCTAAATAATACTTCTTAAGAGGATGATGTAAATGCACCTATGGGATTTCCTAAGATGAAGGTATGTTGAGACAACTTCGCAAATTTAGAGAAGGGGGGAGATTATGCCGACTAGTCTTCACTTTCCAGTTTGACAAAGTGACGGTTAACTCGAATTTGATAGGCAAACTATTTGAACCTTGCATTGTACTCCACGTTATCTAATTTGGCTTGGTGTTTCTCTTCTTCTTGGGTTGTGATAATAATGGATTGGTGATCTTTGAGATTTCTTTCGACAACCTTCCTTTCTTGATATACACAAGGCGTTGGTAGCTTAGATTTCTTGTGTTTCAATGAATCAGTCATGGGTCCAAAATATCTTCACTCTATGAATACTGGAAGGATTCAAGCTAGGAAGTGACTACAATAAGTGTACCTTAGCTTGATTTTGAACAGATATTTGGATTTGGGAAGTTGTGACAAACAATCCCCACAAGAGACAAAGCAATCTTGTGGGAAAACAGGCAGATGATCTCTTCGGAAAAGAACTTGTAATTCTCACTTTGTGTATGTTCAAATAGATGTTTTCACTAGATTTGTAACTTCAAATACATGCACAAGAACTTTCTATCTTAAGGAATCAGTGTGACTAAAAAACCCTTGCTCATTGACTTAGGCACACATCCAAGAGCTAATCGGAATATGGCCACTGCTGAACACACAATGAATTAAGGAATGTTCTATTATCTAGTTCCAAGTGTGCAAGGATGGCACAATATGATGAGTTTCTTGGGGAGATCACTATTCTTCTCGCACAAGGATTAGAAATCCTTCGGGGGTGAATCGGGTAGACCTATGATTTAATTGGTGTCTAATAAGGTCTGTGATGTCTTTCCAATCAGTTTGTACATGTGTGACTCACTTAAGAGCCTAGTTGACCATGCCAAAATCGTAGGGATATTCAGCTATCTTGGGCTACCATCAACACACCTCACCTGAGCTTGAGAGGATAAGGTGAAAGTTTTCTCAACACCTTGTTTCTATACCGATCAGGGAATTACCGGTTTGAGGTCGTTCGCTAAAGAGGAAGCACTTCTCTCTATATAGGCCTCGCTAGAAGTGTAGTCAATCAAACTTGATCTTTATCTTCACCCAAGATCCATAAAGGCGAGGGGAGAGGATACAGATACAAGTGGATTGCTTCTATGTCACTTATTTTACCAAGGTTCATGCAAGAATAGAAAAGCTCTAAGGAAGTGTTGAAAAACACTCCTTCAAACACACCAAGATTAAGTATTCATTCACAATTGAACCTAGTTTAGACTAAGTGTTTTCTATCCTAGAACATCAAACACTCATTTTCTTAACATGCAAGGTTCTTTGACAATGCTTGAAAATGAAATTTGCTTTGCAAAAACAAGAAAAGTGTTACCCCCTTTAGCATTTAAGACTTTGTTTCATTCTTTTTAAGAACCAATTCGAAGTATTTTGACTACAATTTTATTGTCCCTTAGGCATTCAAGATTGGATTGGATTTATTTTTAAGCACCAAAAGAAATGTTCATCACATTGATTTTTTGTCTCTTAAGCATACAAGATTGAGTTTTGATAGATTTTAAGCACCAAAAGAAATGTGTTTGATTGTTCATTTTTAGCCTTTGTTTGTCTTAAACCCAAATTGAAAAGTGAGGTGTTGTGTAGGCATGCAATGTTCTTTTTAGTGCACCAAAAGAAAGTGAGTTAATTCTGTTATTAAATTTTTTTAACCCACATTCCTGTAAATACCTGCAATCCTGTAGATAGAAAACAACGTTCTCGTAGACCATACAAGCGATCTTGTGGGACTGTCAGAATAAATTTTTTTGAGAACAAGCAATAAATGCTGAATTGAAAGTGATACTTGCAGACGCGGTCCCGCCTAGTCAAACAACTTTCCTGCAAAGTCCACAGGCAATCCCGCGTTGTGGGAATGATGGCACAAATTTTGAGATTTTTAGTTAATGCCTTATGGCTTACAAAAGTCAACAGGCAATCCTTCCTAGTCAAACAACATTCTCACAAAAAGGGTACAGAGAATTGACTGGTAAAATCAGGACAGAGAACAAGAAAAAGACAAAAGATATAAATTTCTTCATGGGAATGCATTCTCGCAGACCGTACCTGTGTTCTTGCAAAACTGTGTGTTTTTTTTGTTTTTTTGCTTTGTAAAATCCGAAGATGGGAATGATGGCGCAAATGTGTCCTCTGTAGCCCCAAACTTGCAAAACACCCAAAAAACCCTTGCAAAGCACTCAAACAATAAGAAAAGTTAGTTTTTTAGTTAGTTTTGCAATATAAAATAGATGAGAAAGATGAATAAATGACCCTAGAAGTGGGTCCCATTGGGCATGCCAAAATGGAAGCAAGGAAATAGTAGTTAAAGGAATGCAATAACAAAGAAAGCATTCAAACAACTAAATCAAAACTACATATGTGATTAGACAAAAGAAGAACCATAGAACATAAAAGAGCCTAAGAGTGTGCAAACCTTCTTAAACCAAGCGAGCTCTCCTTTGATGTGTAGCTTTGTCCAATGGATGAAATGTGTACTCAAAGTGTGCTCAAGCTTCAAAGGATGTGATTTTGCAATGATTTTGGCATTATGAGGTTATGGTTGATATTTTTGCTCTTCAAAATGGCATGATAAAAATGCATGAAAGGTGGATGAAAATGAAGGAGAATGAGGCTCAATTTATAGGCAAGAAGTGGGATGAATGGATAGTCAAGATGTAAACCTGAGGAAGGGCCAAGATGCATTTGAGAAAGAGCACATGAATTATGCTTTCTCAAATGCATCTCATTGTGACAAGTTTCACAATGGGAGGGGTTGGAAGAAGTTGGGGAATGTGACCATTTTGGGAGATGTGAGAGGGGACAAATGTGTAAGAGGAGGATGGAGTATGTAAGAGGCATGTAAGATCATTTAAGGTTTACATGAGGTGAGGGAATTGGGGGATGTGAGGATGTGACATGAGGGTTGACTTGGTTTGGCTTAGGATTTCTTAATCCATGGATTATGATTGTGCAAAATCTTAGGAGGTGATTAGGTTTGGATTAGGAGGCAAGTGGGAGGTTTAGGAGGATGTGATGGGAGGAGAGAGAATGAGTGGAGGGTTTGATTAGATAATCATGGGTCATTAACTAATTAAGAAGGATTAGTATGGGTGAATGGGTTGGGTTGAGTATGAACTACATGTTAGGAGTTTTGGGATGGGTTTAGTTGAGGGTTAATGTTAGAATTAAATATTCATTTAATTCCAAGTGAGAGGAAAAAGGGTTTTATGAATTAATTTAATTAGATAATTGTATCTATTTAAATTAATATAAGAAATAGGGATTAATTAATTATCAGACTATAGGTTTGTCATTTAGATAATTAATTGGACTATAGTTAATTAATTAAATTAATTAAATAGGGGATGACATAAATTAACCAAATAATAATATTTAATTAATAGGATGTCCTAGGAGAGAACTAAATAAGATTACTAAATTATGTAATCAAATTTAGGTGTCTACAGTTCCATCTAAAAGAAGCAACTTAAAATTTATGTTTAGGAAAGTCTCATTAAAATTACTTATGTTTGACTTTATGATGCTTAGTTAATTTGATTATCACAATAATACATTGGATTATACATTAGTATCATTAGTAAGGTTTCATTGCAAGAACTAATCCTTGTATTTGATCATCAATTCATATAATCATTTATGGTTGTATTAGTTTTCCTACGACACTTACTTTAATCATGAATGTGTGATCTAGTTAGGAATTAGTTTTAGGAAAGTATTTTGGCATCGTGGTTTCATTCTTCAACATAAGGAGATGCTCCTTGGCTTAGAAATTAGGGAAAGTTCTTGAAGTAACTACACTTTATTGAGTTAACCAGTTTCAAATACCTTTTTTAGTATTTATATCTAGTAGATTGTATTATGATTAATATACATTAGATTGCTATTTCAGCTATCTATCTAGAAATTTGGATGTTCAATTTTGTTTCATCATTGCAGGGTAAAATGTGTTATTAGATATGTACCAAAATGTAGTTGAAATCTATATATCCCTTTTAATTTGTCTATATGGAAGATGTGAGATAGCTTGATGTACATAGTAGTTAAGTGTGTTTACAAGTTACACATTGTTAATTTTTTGGATTATATGTATCGTTTAGAGCCATGTGGTGTCTATTATAAATATGTTATCTCTTTGATGTGGTGATGGATGTGTTGTATTTGTTTTAATATTAATTGGGAATCATGGATTAATCTTAACTTTGAGTTTTTCCTCTTTAATGGATGTTTTCTTATGAATGAATAGTCTATTATTATTATTATTTGCATGTGATATTGGTCCTTAGGGGTTGGTGTTGGGTTCCCTTGCGTATTACCAAAGGTTTGTGTCAGTTTTAATTTTATCTTGAGACTTGAATGATTATGTTTTCATGATCTCTATGATTGGATTCATCATGTGCTATGGTTACTTATTGATTTAAGACCCAATTGTGTAATTGAGGTCACATGAGGGTTGTATCTCTTCTTGGATATTTTATGATTGTATTCTAGCTGTTTGATAATGATGTATTATGATAATGATGTTGGATCCAAAGGGGAGGATTGCATGATTTACAAGGCATTTGGTTATGGTTTATATTTTGGAATTCGAGGAGATTCCATGAGATTCTTTGCTTATGGCTTCTAAGACTTAGCTTTGATGTCCCTTATGTCATGATGGTATATATGGATCCTGTTGTTGATGTTGTAATGCTCCAAACTTTGCTTTCAAGAATCCATAGGAAAATATGTATTTATAAGGATCTATTTATGCTTATTTTATTGTGATGTTTACTTTTGGTTTTCAGTTTGGAGCATAGGAGGGTTTATTGTGAACACGATAGGGGGAGTGGTTCACAATAGGGGTCGGGGCCCTATGGCTGCTAGGGGAAACCTACCATGAATAGATAAATTAGTGATAATTAAAATTTTGGGAATGGGTTAAAAATTTAATCAAGATAATTGAGATACCTTGCCCATGACCTTGAGTGCTTATATAGACTAAGGATGGGTGGGAGAAGGCCTAACTACCTATGTGGCATAAGTTTGGCAGATCAACTACTTGTCCTCATGCGAGGTTTTTAGTTCCACATGAGTCATCACCTGGGGGCCAAGGTTTGGAGATGGGAGGACAGAGAGTGTCAAGAAAAGAGGGTTATGTGATGACACTCTCCTACATGTATCATAGTATCCTCTCCAGTTATCCTTATGTCTAGCTCTGGTATCCCATAAGTAACCCTTGAGCCATGTCAGTTATCTTGGATCTCTCTTGATGTCACCCTTGAATTTTGATGTGGATGTCTATGTCCAATATTCTTTCTTTTGTGAAATTGTATGTAATGGTCTAAAGATCCAAGAACCAAACTATGAACACTTTGTGCATGACGTAGGCAAGGCCATCAAAGATGAGCTCCCGAGTCTTTAGGTCTGTTCCTTTGGACTATTTCTATTATTATTTGTAAAATTTTCTAGATAAGTTATTAATAAATTTTTTATTACGATCATGTACTTAATATTTAATGACTCTATTGGAATGAAACTAGTTGTATAGATAGGTGTGCAGGTTACAAGAAATAAATCAAGGAGAGTACCAAGCAAAGAGAAGGAATCATGATTCAATTATTAAAATGATTGTAAGTCTTATCCGATTTCATGTTGATAAGTTTTATTAGAATAATTGGTCTAGTGTTTAGAATGGGCATAGATGTAGATATCCTCATTACTAAATTTTCCATCAAGATGTTGCATTAATGCAATATCATGTGTTTAAAAAAAAATCTATATGATTGTTGAATATTTGACCTTATGTTACGGGTTCGTCAATGGGGCATTACATGCGGTTATATGATTGTTCACATGGAGTGCTCATTGATGGATGGGGTTTCAAAGACTTTTGTGGATGTATTGTAATGTTGCATTGCTGAACAATACATGGATGATGGATGCTTTTGGAGGCTAGGTTTTTCCTTCATGGAAGTTTTTCCAAGGTATATCTTGTGTCACATTTTTGTGGGTATGTTTTCCATTCTTTACATGTATATTCTGAGTACTTATTTGATCGATCGATCATATGAGTTATGTGAAAATTATATGGATGCATTTTTGAAACTTGAACTAAAATACTAAAAGACAAGTAACACGTGGCTAAAAAAATATGCCACCCTAATCCTTAGTGTGAAATTTGAACATGTGATTATAGTTTCCTTCATCATTAGCATCCTTACCCAACACTTCTTATGGAAAACACATAGTGTGGTTGTAGAAACATGCATCACCTTCATGTTGAACCTTGAAAGACTCACCATTTTATTTTATAGGTCAAGGAACTTCATCTTGAAGGAAACAAGCTCAATAATAGTTTCATGGAATTTAGTGTAGGCATGTAGCGTGTTCAACATACTAGATGACATCCTTGTTTGGAAAATGGGTGTTGTAAACCTTGCATAATAATGTTTATTAAATTGTAATATTTTATTTATCATGTATGTTTTACCTAGGAGGACCTAGATGGACACACACCATGTAGAGATTCCTTTTTGGGATATTCTCAGGGCCACTTGATTTTGTATTGTAATATTTTAATATTGGAGAAAATAAATTAATGAAGTGCTCAATATTAAATGTGGGATCAAGGGTTAGATAACACATGGTTTATGTACCATTTGGTGGTTTTGTGTGAGATTGTGTTTATAAAAGCAACCACAAGGGTAGTTGTTGAGAAAAAGCTAGGTTAGCATTTGTGAAGGTTGGAAGCATGTCATTGGATTGCGCTAACATGATTGTTCACATGGAGTGCTTGTTGATGGTTGAGGTTTCAAAGCTTTCGTGGATTTATTATAGTGTTGCATTGCTAAAGAATACATGGATGATGGATGCTTTTGGAGGTTAGGTTTTTCCTTCATTTGATTTTTTCCAAAGAATATATTGTGTCACATTTTTGTGGGTGTGTTGTTTATTCTTTTCATGTAGATTTTGAGTACTTATTTTATTGAATTATCATATGGGTTATGTGGAAATTGTATGAATTCATTTTTTAAACTTAAAATAAAATGCCAATAGACAACTAACAAGTGGATAAGAAAATAGGCCAAACCAATCCTTAGTGAGGAATTTGAATAGGTCCTTAAAGTTTCCTTCATCATTATCATCCTTTCCCAACACCTTCTTTTGCAACACTGAGTGTGTTGGTAGATATATGCATGGCCTTTGAGCTAAACCAAGAAAGAATAACTATCTTATTTTACAGGTCAAGGACCTTCACCTTCAAGAAAATGAGCTCAATAATAGTGGCATGTAATTTAGTGTAGGCATTAGTCTCATAGGCATGGGGGTGTATTCAACAAACTAGATGGAATCTTTATGGTAAAATGGGTGTTTTACACCTTGTATAATAATGTTTATTATTGTAATATTTTATTTATTATGCATGTTTCCCTAGGAGCACCTAGATGGATGTGCAACCTATAGAAATTCCTTTTTGGGTATTCTTGGGGCCACTTGATATTGTATTGTAACATTGTAATATTATATTAATGTAATTATTTAATATTGAGGAAAGCAAATTAATAAAGTACCCAAGATTAAATGTGAGGTCAAGGGTTAAATAACACATGGTTTATGTACCATTTTGTGATTTTTTGTGAGCTTGTTTCTTTAAAAGAAACCACAAAGGTAGTTGTTGAGAAAAATATGAGTTAGCATTTGTGAAGGTTGGAAGCATGTCATTGGATGTACGGTTACATGCTTGTTCACATAGAGTTCTTATTGATGACTGGGGTTTCAAAGGCTTTCAAAGATGTATTTTAATGTTGAATTGTTGAATAATGCATGGATGATGGATGCTTTAGGAGGTTGGTTTTTCCTCTCATGAGGGTTTTCCAAAGGTATATCTTGTGTCACCTTTTTGTGGGTATGTTGTATGTTCTTTGCATCTAGATTCTGAGTACTTATTTGATTTATTTATCATATGGTTTATGTGGAAATTGTTGTATCATGATGATGAGTTTCTGTACAACTAGTATCAAAGCTAGGATTTTGGTGTTATAACCTTGGAGTTGAATCTATGGAATACATGAAATAATGAAAAGATATGGTAAGATATGAGGATTTTGTAGGTTTTGTATTGCAGATTTGGGGTTTGAAAACATTTTGGTCAAATGGATTTTATTGATGTGCATTTAAACGAGATTTTTTTTGGGAGTTTTTATAAATGTCTTCCTAAGTAAAAATCAACCTCAACTTTGGATTTAGGTTGGCTGGCCGATAATTTTTGATATAGAATTTGACCCCCTTTGGCCATAGCTAAAAAAAAAACAAGAAAAAAGAAAATTATGTTGACAATTGTCAAATTTGGCTTGTAGAGAAAATAAAATGATCTTTTTTATACATGCATGCATGCATGCATACACATACACATACACATACACATACACATACACGCACATGCACACGCACACGCACACGCACACGCACACGCACACGCACACCCACACACACACCCGTACGCACGCACACCCACACACACACCCACACACATGATGAAAATTATGAGGGGGTTATTTAAGAATATTAAAAAATAAATTAAATTTTTTTTTTATTAAATGTTTAATATGCCACTTTAAAACAAATTGCCACATGAAAATTTGAAAAACTTGGTGCAACTTTAATAAATTATTGATTTTTTGCACAATGTTAAAAAAAAGTCACCCCACCACCCACATTAAATGTTTTAACATAAAAAACTCAATGAGCCTTTTCAAAGGGTGCTACTCTTTCCAAACAAGATAAATTTTAAATTTTTTTTAGGTGCACCTTGGAGTTATCTACATGAGAAAATTACTTTTTTTTTAATTTCAATGGAGAATAACTTTCACCCAAGATGTCAAATTTTGGACTTCGTATATTTGTTGGAAAGTTGGTTTTTAGCACTAGATGATGGTATAGGTTTGCTTTAATGATTTTGATATTTTCCCATGTTTTTGGGGCTTGGAAGTGAGATTTTCTCCTTTTCATAGTTTTGGTCATAATTTTTTCATATGAAGGCATATTTTTTTATTTTGAATAGGCGTTGGAGAAAATGTTTAGTGTGTTGTTCTTTGATGATGTTATTTTATCAATATGGAGAGTTGTGTACTTATTTGATCACTTGTTCATACCTAGGATCTAGGGTGTGAGTTTGAGCACATATGGACGATTAAAGGGATGAAACCTTGATATAGTTGATTATCATATTTTGTGCTTCATTAGAATATTCCCTACCTAACACCTCACCATTGGAAACTCCACCATATCTACAACTACTTCGTGCATTCAAAAGAATCTATATGTCTAAAGAGGGGATAGTGCAAATGAGTAGAAATGAACATCCATGCACCTATTTATAGCCCCCATAAGCCCTAATTATCCCTATTTCTCTATATATTTTAATCTTCTATCACATATTCAACTCATATTTCATCCTATTCAACCTATTTTCTCCCCTTTCCATTGTATTTTTTATCCATCATCCACAAAACCTAGTATGTCTTTCCTATTGAGAGTTCAACTAGAAAATCATTTTTCTAGCTAATCTATTGTGGGGGCACCCTACCTCCATCCCTTGAGACATTGGGGCACATGACCAACTAATTTTTGTACCTACATTACTTCTTTTAAACGTTGTCATAAATGCATTGTCTTGAAGATGGGAAAAATGTATGCACCTAAAAATGACTAATGCATGCTTGCCTCATCACTTCATCACTTTTCATCAATCCTTCTATCAATATTAATTAAATAATTTTTAATCAATTCACTAATATATCATTTTCATCCATAACAATTAAATATTTTTATTCTTTAACTATTTCATCAATTGTTTTTTCTAGTCCATATTAATTAAATATTTTTTTATTTAATTATTTCATCCATCATTTCTTCTACTCCACTATAATTAAATAATTTTAAATTATTTAATTGGCTAATATTTCCTCTATAATTAAATACATTAATGTAATTTCTTTAATTTCTTTTTTTATTCTTATTTTTTCTAAAAATAAATAAATCCAATTTTATTTAATTTCCAATTATGCACATAAAGTATGTTTAAAAAAAAATTAATTCTATTAAAAATTCTACCTCATCTAATTAAATCCTCTATAAAATCAATTTACTCAGAGTCACTTCCATTTTACCCATCATCATATCTACTTCACTCATTCATGCATTCAATTAAATCATTCATGCAATCAATTAACTCACCAATTCAACTCTTCATAGGGACAAATGTCACATGCACATTTATCTTGTCCTCTCAATCGTTCTCTCCTATTGATTCTTCTAATTATTACCTACAATTGGTGTATATTGTTCAAAAGATATAAATTAAATATCTTCCAACACATTAATTATCCACAATCTTTGCGAATGTGTGCAATCACACTATCCATTTTCTATCAAGGTTATGCTATTATGAGAAACCCACATATCAAATTGCCCACACAAATTTGATGGAGAAATGCAAGGTTTTGTGAAGGTATAATTGTTTGTTATTTTATTGAATGCAATTCTCTTATGCTTGATTGATGTGATTATTGATTGTGAGATTTGATGCTATCGCTGTATTGTTCATGTTTTAATATTTCACATTTCATCATGCACATATCATATTCTAATTTATATCAATTATAATGTACCAGCTTGATCATTTTTCTTTTATGGATTAATTTTCCTCTCAAGTTTTCATAGCTCAATTATGGGTTATCCTTTTTAGGTGGAATAAGCATTTTGGTTGTAGTTAATTCCTAAGATCTATGAGGTTCACTATTAGCTCCCAAATGGAAGAGATAAATACACCACAAAGGAAATATAAGGGGAAACACATTGTGTGAAAATCAAGCCTTCCATCTTCAAGTATACTAAACCCTCTAGTATTTATTCATCAAGGAACTTCCACATTGAGATAAACATGTCTAGATTCATCTTATAGAAATGTCTTGTATAACATCAAGATCACAATTAGCAATGCCTATAAAGAAAACAAAAGGATCTATGTAGATTGTTTGAAAGGCTTCCAAAAATAATCTTATCATCCTTAAAAAGACATGATAGAAAAAAAAGAAGGCATAATAAAGTATGAAAGTACCCCTATAATACAAGTACGTACAATATTCAACTAATTATCATTATATGCAATATATATATATATATATATATATATATATATATATATATATATATATATATATATATATATATTTCGATCAACAAAGAGCCAAAGATGAGATTATATTACTAATAATATTTATAATAAACATGTAATATAAACCAAGGAGTTTATTATCACCAAAAAAAAACCATTGAAATGTATTTATTCTTTTAAAAAGACCAAACGAAACACCGCCATGTTTATATCCCACATAGGGGAAAGCATTCTAAAACTTGCTAAATATTTACGCTTTCAAAACTTAAAACCCACTAAGTCCCCCTAAGCCTTTTGTGATCTACATTTACCAAAATTCCACTTTAAACTACTTCTTTTAACATATAATAACAAAGAAGGACTAGGAAAATAAGACATCTTATATTATGCCAATAAGAATCCTCAAAGAAATTTCATTTCTTCTTCTTGGAACACAAGGATCTCCCAGACCTAGATTCCTCATCCATTCTTTTACTCGACCTCTTCAAGCTATGGTAATGCCTTGAACTCTCCAATGACTCCTTTATTTAGTCTACTCTCCTAAGACCGCTGTCGACAAAGAAACATTCCACACATTGATGAATCCCCACCTCATTCTCTTCACCAAAAGGAATTTAGCCTTCATTCAACATATACTCTTTCAACCACTCTAGATCAGCCGCCACCTTTAATCCAAACCACATTTGTAAAAACAATAATGTCTCTCAAAATTTATGGGCGACGAGCTTCAAAGGCTTTCCTATCGCTCATTGAAAGGATTGGCCTCTTGGCTATTTCTTCATCAGGGCCTCCCCTATCAAAATTAGTCGGGTATGGAATCTGCAAATTTCTATCCACGTTCCTCACCATCCTATCCATGTCTCCAAAATATTTTTCTTAAAAACTTCTCTGCATAATGATGTTTACTCAATTTTTGACAAACCCATCACCAATAAAACAAATAGAAATGTCGTTGGATTGTCTCTATTGACTTTGTAGGTGTGATATGTTTCTATATATTCGACCCAAGAATGATTTTACCCACTCTTAATGCGAGATCATCAATCTCATTAATCACTCTACTCCATCTTTCTGGAAGAATATCTCCTAGAAAGGCCATTTGTCTGAGCTTCTTAATAGGCTTGAGGCAAATAGCCATCTCCATTAATTCACCTCTTCAATTATGCTAAACGCTTTACTAAAAGGAAACAAACTTAAAATGGCTTATGAAGTTAGTTATGATATTCTCTAAAATCGAAATGAATAAAGAATTATAGTGATAACCCTCTCTATATGTGTGACCTAGCAAGGACAACTCACAAATTTTGGGAGTTTTTTTTTTTTTTTTTTTTAGAAATTCAAAAAATCATAAATTTAAGTTCCTTCGTGTTCATATAAGAAATAAGGTATTTGAGTCTAATCCTTATTAAATGCCACCTGTAATCCCTTATTGTTAAAATATTTAAGCTTATTTTGTAATCATGATTTGATGCAGACCTTTGCCAGTTATACACCAACTTAAAATTTAAAATTAAAACCCCCATAGTTGGAAGTTGATTTGATTATCTTGAAAAACCACCTTCTAAAAAGCCTGGTATTCCAACAATCTTAGAGTGTTAAGCACTCCAATGGCCAAATCTATTTTTAATTATAAAAATTCTTACATTCTCTACTACTCGAAGAAATGAGCTTCCAAGGCCAATATAGAACAAAAAAAAGACTAACAAAAATCCCTTAAAATATGTCTCCTCCATTCACTAAGAAATAGACATTAGCTCCCAAAATTTGGAAAAAAATATTTTTTTTAATATGTGACCAGATGTGTAAATAATATTCTAAAGCCCTTTATGGCTGAAATTAAATTCTTAAAAATCTAGCAAAGTTTCTATTCCCATAAAAACAATTCTTTATTTCCAAAAGGAAGTGATTTTCATTTGATCCAGATTTTTGCCATCTAATTTTTTGAGAATGAATGCAAATTTCCTACCCTTTTTTGTTCAAATCAGATACACAATCTGGTTTAAGAAATATAGTATTCAATTGCCATAGTCCAAATGGTATATTATCTTTTTTTGAGGTATTCAAAGTGTCTTTTTATCATATGAAATATTGTCACCTCCTTCCTCCTCCTCTGAATCTATGTCCAGTAACTTTTCTATGAAAGATTATTTTAATTCAAGCTCCTCTTTTTCTTGAAGTATATCTAGATTTGTAAGCCCAAATAAATCATAGACAACTTCAAGCTATGTTGGAAGCGTTTTCTCTGATCCTACCCCTTTGGGTTATGACACCATCATATTGAAGGAAGGGTTGTCTTCTTCGATCCACCCTAAATTCTCTATTGGCCTTTCTCTTTCTTTCTTACTCTAGCTAGGATGTTTCTTCTCCTGAGGCTTCATAGGAAGAAGACCACCACACTTATTACTTTACATAGATTTGTTTGATAATAATTGTTTCTCTCCTATATTTTTTAGGATAGAAGATAATATTTCCTTATTCGACTTTGGAGAATCATGCAACCCATTCTTATCACGGTCTTCAAAAATTGATCTATTTGAAGTCATCTTCATGGAGTCCTCCAATATATAATCTTTGAATCTATTATTGATGGGAGATTTAGATCGTTCCTTGCTAAGATTTTTCCTAATTCTCATTTATGTCCTCTTTCCAAAATTGAAATGACGTAGGGACTCCACTAGAGTTCCCATATGACCTCTTGATGAATGAACATTTCTCTTAACATTCCTTCTTAAGGGTATCCCTCTACCTTTATTAATTTTCACCCGAGAATAAGCATGATGTTAAGACTCAACTCTTCCCTCATTATCCAAATCATGCTTATCTATATGGTCTCCTTGTAAAATAGAATTTGCAGGAGACTGAGAAAGGAGAAAACTCAAAAAATCATTCTTGTCTTTTTGACCCTCCTATAAAACCAAATTTATAGGAGATTGAGAATTAACCAGAGGGTAAATATTAACCCCAAATCCATTTATTCCTTTATCATCAGATCCAAGGGTTGGATTTTGAAGGGCTTCCAAATAGTTAATCTTTGAAATCCTTTGAACTGATTGTGTTTGATTCTTCTCTAATTCTGCACTATTACTTTTTGAAAGTACTTAGTTTACTATCTCTTCAATAATCCTAATTTAGGTGTCAAATAAGCATTTTTGAACAAAATATTCCAATTCTTGAAGAGAGGGATACCAAAATTTTAGACTTAGATCTTTGGGAAAAAAGGGAATCTCAATCCTATTTTGCAATATGAATAAATTTTTCAATTTATGAGGCCCTAAACTGAAACTATTCCCTATTTGCCCCTTATTAGTGTGCATGAAACTAGGCCCAATTACTTTGAATCATTAAGTTATAACCAGCCTTATAGACATGAAAATAGAAAAGTCTCCATTAAAGGATCCAAAGAAAATAAAGAATATCTGAATTAGAAAACAATGAAACTTCTGGAAGAGCTTTGAATGGGAGAGAAGGGGATAAAGGGGAAGGGCTCCAATATTTTTCAACCTCCAGAAAGAGAAGGAGATAACATTTGGGGATAGGAGTGTTGTAATAACACCTAGGATCCAAATCAATTCCCCAACATTCTGAATCTATCTTCAATGAAAATTTTGATATTCGACACAACTTCATTTCTCCTTCTATTAGTCTTTTCATTTCCTGATTTTCATATAGAATATTTTGAGTCCAAACCCCATTTTTTGAACTAATGTCAAATGATGAAGGAATATATTTCTCCAAATTCAATAGTAAATAGAGCCTAGCAAGGAGAATAAATTCTTCCAAAGTGAGGGTGTCAATCTTCAAGTAAATACCCAACTTATTCCAAATAGACTCTAATATGGATGGATCTCTATATTCTAGAGGAATATTAGGAAAATTAATCCAATAGGGAACAAATTTTATGTTTTTCTCTTTGGAGGTAAAATTGGGAGTCCATAATTGCATGTGGATTCTAGAGCTCTTAGAAAACCATCCTTTATTTTTGTAAATATTATCTCTAGATTATTTTGAGGTAAAAAAGACCAAAAAGAATTCCTGAAACTCATCTAAAAAGGAAACTTATTTACAATCTCTCCATACTTCTCTAATCCATTTGTGAAAATCTCAAAAGGAAATTTAAATTTTCCAAAACTTATAGATTAGTGCCCGATTCTGGAGTTCCCTATTCAGGGGTTTAATAGGGAATCTAAAAATTTGATGTAATAATCTTGGTTCTCACTGGTCCATGAATTACTCCTTTCCTTTGAATTTTCAAGCTTTGACATATTTTCCTTTCTTCTGATTCACCCACTAGTAGTTTTCCTTGGGTGTCGTGTCCAAATGATATAGTTTTGAGGTTGTTGACAACTTTTTCCTTCCACACCATTCTTGTCTTTTTGATATTCCTATCCTCCCTTGACAATGAGTATGAATTGTTTCAATAGGTCCTTTTGTTGTTTCCAAATCTAGGTTTATTCATATGTCTCACTTTAGTATCCCTGTTGCCTTTGTAAAATTTCCATTTACCATCCATCCATAAAGGGAAACTCCAAAATCTATGAAATCTCTAATCTCTACAATGGTTGTTTTCAAGTCTTAAAATATTTCTTGAAACATTTTTAGTTTGAATCTCCTTCAGATTCCTTCCCCTAATTTGTCTACTCTAATAAGTGCCCAAATGCATTACTTTGATATCATGATTTATTTTGTTATACTTATCTCTTTTCCCAGGGTCCCATACCCTCCTAGTTATAAAAATATTTAACCTCAAGGAACCCATTTTCTCTATTAACCCTTAGCTCTCATATCTGTAAGCTAGTTGATGCCTTTGAAAATATATTTCATCTAACCACTTTCTTCGTCCTCCATGATTTAAGTTGGTTTTGTAATTTATATGAGATGTGAGGTCCTCCTTTCCTTTCCACACTCTCAGTTTCTAGTTTCTATGTAATGCCTTGCTTAGATCCCTAGTTTCTCCTATCCCCACCATAATCTTTTCTCCCAGAAACCAATCAATGACCCTCTTCAGTGCTTCAAAATCTCTCTCCATTGTCCCATTTCTATATGGTCTCAAAAGATAAGCTTTTCTTGAAATGGTGTTGTGAAATTTCTAGAAGTCAACCACTTAGAGCTAGGGCACACATGCATGGTGAGGCTAGGGCATGCAAGCATGTGATAATGTAGGAGATTTGATGCAGTCAAGGATAGAAGGAACCTCAAATAAGTTAGTCCAATCCTTGCAACATTTGTTACACAACATAAGCAACAAGAAACAAGAGATAAAAATGCAAGATCAACCTTCAATTATCATGTAATCCAGTAAAATGAACCTACAACATATAGTCTTACATTCCTGACATACAAGACTTTTATTGGAACCTTTAAGAGGTTATCTTTTTATACTATCTATTGCTAGCTGCCACTGAACTATCCTTCTACCTTCAACTGCTAACTACCAAAAAACTACCTAAGGATCAATTAAAACAACTTATAAAGCCTTCTCAAGAATCAAGTTGGCCTGAGAAAGATTTCATTCTCAAAGAATAGGAAAATGTATTACATTATAGGCCAGGACCTAAATCATGAGAATATACCACTACATGATTGAACATAACATGCAAACCAATAAGAAGGTCAGCCATAGGTCAGGAAACATCGAGATATAAGACACAAAGCTTTACCAATCGAGAAAATCCTTCACAAGATCATAAAACAAAGTCTGGCTAAGGAACGTGAAGGACAGTGAAGTCCCACTAAGAATCCAAGGTATCTCAGGAATGAAGAAACCAATTGAAGTGCGAACCTAAGTGAAGGTAAAACATGATTCTATAAACACTCCATGAGGTTCACACCAACAATTGATCCAAACTGAAGTAACACATAAAGAAAATCAATGAATGACAAACTAAAGAACATGAATAAAATATTTTTTGGTTGATGCAAGATTTCCAAGATCCTAAGATGCTCCTGCATCAAACACCCGGGGTTATAAGAAAAGTGAGCCTCTCTCTTTCCTAGGGCCAAAGGAAAACCAATAAGGTCAACCTCAGACTAATAAATCCATGAAGTGTCTTCAATTGGTCTATCTTTCCACTTCACAAGATACTCCTTATACTTTCTACCTTCTGGTACTTGTGCTAATTTCTGTGCAAAATCTCTTCTACCTCATCTAATTTCTTCTTACGATATTGTTGTTCAACATCTATCTTAATTGGTTCATGAAAATTAGTCTCATGATACTCATACAAATATGCAACATTGAATATAGGAAACATATCCATATCCTCTAGAAATTTCACTTCATAAGCATTCCTTGAGTAAAATATCCTCAAGATATTACATGGTCCAAACTTCCTCATCTTCAACTTATTGTAAGTTCCAATCGGAAATATACCCTTCTTCAAATAAACCATCACTTCATCTCCTACTGTAAATTCCATTTATCTTCTTTTGATATATGCCTTCTCCTTATACTCTTGGTTCATTTTCTTCAAATTCTTTTTAAGTTCATCCCACAATGATTTTATAACATTGGAAAATTCTTCTCCTTTTGCACTCCTTTTAATATCTAGATTGATATCTCTCAGTTCTAACACTCCATTAGGATTCATTCCTATGACTATCTCAAATAGTGTCTTCCTTGTACTCCTATTCACCGTATTTTTATATGCAAACTCTACTTGTGCTAAAACCAAATCCTAGTTACCAAGCTTCTCTCCAACCAAACATCTTAACAAATTCCCCAAACTCTTGTTTACTACCTCTATTTGTCCATTTGTTTGTGGATGAAATGTAAAACTAAACTTCAACTTAGTATTCATCTTCCTCCAAAGTGTCCTCTAGAAATAACCAACAAACCTACCATCCTAGTATGAAACTATACTCTTAGGTAACCCATTGAATCTCACACTTCTCTGAAAAAAAAATCTACTATATGCACTGCATCAATAGTCTTCTTTCAAGGAATGTAATATGACATTTTAGAAAATCTATCCATAACCACAAATGTTGAGTCATTACCTCTTTGTGTCTTCAGTAATCCAAGTATGAAATCCATGCTAATGTCTTCCCATAGTCTAGTTGGTATTGTCAAAGGTGTATACAATCCAAAGTTCTAACTACTTCCCTTAGCAACTTGAAAAACTCTAGAATTATGAATAAAATTCCTAACATCCTTCTGAATCTGAGGCCAAAATAATCCTCACTTAACAAAGTCATTGTCTTGTCAATACCAAAATGTCCAGCTAATCCTCTACAATGCTTTTTCTGAATCAAATTATCTCTCATTGAACTCCTAGGAATACAACTGAGATCCTCTGAATAACATACCTTGGTAAATGAAATAATCCAACCACTTGCTTCAATTTTCTAGAAAAGAGTCTTCGCAAGCTTTCTAAGGTTTTACAAAATCTGGGTCATCCTCATATATGGTCTTTAGCTCATGAAATCCTAATGTTGCA
Organism: Chamaecyparis obtusa; assembly: GCA_027943335.1. NCBI lineage: Eukaryota > Viridiplantae > Streptophyta > Pinopsida > Cupressales > Cupressaceae > Chamaecyparis > Chamaecyparis obtusa. Next base: position 965,982 of record BSBK01002973.1, on the reverse strand, counting down.
ATCTTAATCTATGTCAGTAAATTCCTTCTTCTACTCAAGGCATCAATAATCTTATTTGATTTACCACTCCTATGTTTCAAATTTTTTTTGTATCTCTACAAGAATTTGACCCATCTCATATTTCTCTGATTTTATTTACCTTGCCTATTCAAATATTACAATGCTTGATGATTGGTGTATAATAAAAATTCTTTCGGTAATAGGTAATGTATCCACTTCTTCAGAGCTTGAACTATGACATAAATTCCTGATCATAAAGTGAATATCTTCTTTTGCCATAATTCAACTTCTCACTGAAATAAGCAATAGGTCTACCTTCTTGATTTAGTACTACTCCAATTGCATTCCCTCTTGCATCATAGTTCACTTGAAATACCTTATTGAAATCAGGTAAAGCCAACACTAGTTTTTTAGTTACCTTTTGTTTTAATAATTAAAATCTCTTTTGTGCTACATGTGTCCACTTGAATTCCTTCCTATCCTCTCTCATTGTCTTAGTCATAGGATTAAAAATTGAACTAAAATTCTCGATGAACTTTCAGTAAAAACTAGCCAATTCATGAAATGATCTTACCTCCAACACTTTTAGGTGTAGGCCACTCCATAATTGTCTTAACTTTCTCAAGATCCATCTTCAACCCATCTATTGAGATTACAAACCCCAAGTACACTATTTCCTCTTTCATAAAAGAGCACTTTTTGATGTTTATCAACAAATTATCTTCCCTTAATCTTTTCAGCACTTGTCTTAGATGTAACCAATGATCCTTCCCACTCTTATTGAAAATAAGAATGTCATCAAGATATATCGTTATAAACTTACCCAATAATGTCTTCAATACCTCATTCATAATTCTCATGAAAGTACTCGATGCATTGGTCAACCCAAAAGGCATCACTAACCACTCATACAATTCTTCATTTGTCTTAGATGTGGTCTTCCATTCATCACCTTCCCTGATTCTAATATGATGATTGTTAGCCTATAACTGATTAATTACTTGGAGAACAAAATGTGAAGATAATCACCAAGCTAATAAGGTATATGTAAGACATTAGATCAGTTATTATATTGTCATTGATGTCAATTGGTTTTGACTGTACTTATCATCATAGTTGCAAATATTTGAAGAAGGTAATATTGGTGAAGGAATGAGATATTAGTTCATGAAAAGGAGATGTATAAGTATGGTATTCATTGCGTAACTTATTGACAAGTCTATGATAGTATGATAGTGATTTGATTGTATTACATGACTCTATTAAGAATTGAAGATCAAGAATGTAAAAGTTCTTGTGGTTAGTATATGAAGAACTCAGTGTACATTGAGAAAGTGTAGTGTATACCGAGTGCGATATTAACCGAGCATGAAGTCATGGACACATCATGGTATTGACTGAGTGGAAGAAATAATGTGGAACATGTGATAGCTGACATGAGATGATGAGATGGATGAATTGGGATGATTCTAAGGTTAAAGATAAAGTTTGTTATGAAGATCTACGACTGACAAAATTCAAGGTTGATCAGATGATGAAGATTAAAATGTGTTTAAGGCACAAGTCCCGAGGAATGTTAAAGAGGTAAAATCAATGATGGAGATTAAGAGGAAAAATCTATGGCTGAGAAGAAAATAGTTTATCATGTCTATATAAGGAGACAAGATATTCAAAATGATGATGCACATGAGGAGAAGATTGTATTCATGTGAAGCTGGTCAGACAGGTTGAAGTGAGAACTAAGAAATTCTGCAGACTACACCGAGCGTTAAAAGGAGATTAACGAAGCATAACAGAGTTGGAGGATAAAAGGAAATTGAAGAGATTATGATGGCTAGAGGTATATTGAGCTTAACATAGATCTGAATATCTAAAAAGGAAGTTGTATTTGAATCAGATCATTTATTGTTGCATTCTAACCATTGCTACAGACAAAATCTTTTAACCGAGTGGGACTTAACATTCTTTATTTATTTCTTTATGACATTCAATGAATGTTGATTATTTTCTTGTTGACCCAAGTGAATGTATGGTCACAGAGAACTGTTAGTGATAAATCCTCTAACAAGGTCACACCTTACAATGTATTTTGTAACCTTTAACAGGGTTGGCTCTTAATCTAGCTCACTTCAGAAGAGTGAAATATTTCAGGTATCAGTCCTTGGTGGTTTTTCCCTAATAGGGTTTCCATGTTAAAAATCAAGTGTTATATGTGTATGCATGTGATGATTTGTTATTTTACTTTACACATTACAATTACTAGTTTGATTGATATATACTAGTTAATTTAACTGGCAATTGGTAAATGAATCAAAAATACATAGTCAAGTGCTTACCGAGCTATTTAAGTTTATTTGTTGAATTTTTTTTATACATATGAGAGTATTTGGGACTGTAGGATAACTGGAATTAACTGATTCACCCCCCCTCTTAGTTATCTAACAATGATAACCATTGTTCAAATCAATCTACATGAAATACTTCACTCCACTCAGACAATCCATTATATCATCCATCCCAGGTAAAGGAAACCTATAGTTTTATGTGATCCTATTAATAGCTTTAGAATGAGTACACATTCTCCATTCTCCATTCTTCTTTGGTGCTAATATTGAAGGTACTACACAAGGACTCAAACTCTCTCTAATTAGACCTTTTTGAAGTAAATCTTGCACTTTCCTATTCAATTCTTCATTCTCTGCAGGTGTCATCCAATGTACTGCTTTATTAGGAAAACTAGCCCTAGGAATTAGATCCATACAATGACTAATACTCCTCACAACTGACAATCCATCAGACAAATTTTTTGATATTATATCTTTATATTCAATCAACAACTCTTTTATTTCCTTAGGTTGTTCCTCTTCTAATTTCAAGTCAAACATCTTAGGAATTAAAGCATAACACATGGGTGACCCCACAATAGTGGGTTACACTTTTTTAGACATGCTGATTTTTGTTGAAATAACACATTTTTAATAAAATATGATGATTTAAGCCATGAGAGATTCCATTTGAAGGAATTAATTACAAATGGTTAGCTCAAAGCCTCTGAGATAAAAAAAATTGATATAACATCTATACTCCTCATTCATACCTACAATGGAGTCTCATTAGCACCTATTAAAATGCTAACAAAAAATCACTTCGACTTTATCTTTTGGCAAATCAAATGAATCCATTTGAAAAACCTATCTATGTAGTAAGGTGATACTGAGAAAAATATTTCCAATGATTAGAATGTTAATATATTAAGTTTATTATGACTTTGTATTTTTAGTTTTACTAAACATAGATATTTCATTGTATGTCTACATCTATGTTTGACACTTATGGAAAAATAGTAAATGAGAGAAAAAAATTCTTAAAAATATCTATGCCCTAGGTATTAAAGTTCTCTTTCTATAAAAAAAATAAAAATAAAATTGGACAAATACACGACAAGTTATAAGCTATGTAGTCAAGGTATGTCAAAATTATGGTTTAGTCAACTTTAAACGTTAATAAAATATGTAAAAATCATGATAATGTCATCAAAACAATTGCATGCCCTCTGTATGGATGTTACAAAACTAGATTCGAAAGAAGCACATTGATATCTATTTTAGAAAAAAAAAAGTTATGCTCTATGAAAATAATGTAACTCTCTGAAAATGACATTTTCAGCAACATACCAGTTTTCGTGGGAGAAATAAAAATCATTCAAATCAATTCAAAAATAAAAATAAAAAATATATTTAGAATCTAGAAAGAAAATCCTAAAAGACTCTAATTTACTTCATCTTCTAATTTCAAACGGTTTAACAACAATATGCATCTGAATCTGAAAGTTTTTTTCTAAATGTAGAGTTCAGTGTCCGTTCAGGCAAAAAAGTGTAACCCACTATTGTGGGTTCACCCACATACTATCATTCTTCAATCCATCCAAGAATTTCCTTCATTCAACCAAACAAGCTCTAATATTGGTACAAATCTCAGTTTTAGGATTCTCAACTAAAGGTAACAATACTTGTCTTTTCCCATTTGTAAAAATGGTATACCTATTCATTCTACCATCATGTAAGGCTTTTCTATCATACTTCCATGGTTTAACCAACAACATATGAAACATATCCTAAGGCATAATATCACAAATAACTTCATCATGATAACATCCTATTTTCATTTTCACCAACCATTTCTCACTTACCATTATCTTATGATCATCCTTTATCCATGCAATCTAATAAGGCTTTAGATGATTCAACATCTGTAGCTGCAATTTGTCCACCAATTCCTCTAAAACTAAATTATTCAAATTTCTATCGTCAATGATGACTTTTAAACATTTGCCTACAACTTTTCATTTGGTCTTGAACAAAATATTTCTCAACAACTGGTCTTGATCAATCTCCTCATGACATAGGGCTCTTGTCACCATTACTGCTTCTCCATATTCTAGTTGATTCAAAGATTCAATATATTCCTCCCCTGCATAAGAAGATCTACCCTTTCTCTCAATCCTCTTGTTTGAATTTCCTTGGGTACATTCAAAGGCTCAGTGTCCTCCTCCACACTTGAAATAAGTTCCCCTAAACACTTTTCTACTTTATCCTCCTCTATGGAAACTTCTATCATCTCTTTGGTAAGAATTTTCTTCCTTAACTTATGCTTTACCTTTTCCTAGATCTGAATAAGATCTTCTTCCACCCCCTTTGAAATCTTCCACCTCTTCCTCTTTGTCTTTGATCTTGCCTTTTTCTCATTTTTTCTTCTACCTTTAGGACATATTGGTAAGCCTCTTGTACATTCTGCAATTTAACCAAACTGATATCATATTGAATTGAAACCCTTAAACCATTCAAGTATCTAGCCGCTCTTTCAACCTCATCATCTGTATGTCCAAACTTGATAACCAACCCATAAGATTCTTTGGTATACTTCATCACACTAAGATTCCTTTTCTTTAGGTTTTACAATTTCCTAAACAAACTTACTTGATAATCAAGGAGTAAGAACTTAGCCTTCAATTTGTTAACCATTCGATCCCATGATTTGATTTTTTCCTTCTCTCTTCTTTGTCTATCGGTATCCAAATGTTCCCACCATAAGGATGCATGTTCCCTCGATTTTGTGCAATTATACTTCACCTTCTTAGCTTCATCAATGCCTTCATAATTAAAGTATTTCTCCATCTCAATAATCCAATCAAGCAGTTCATCTAAATTCAACTTTCCATCATAATCATGGGGACTGAAATGTGGTCTAGCATTAACCCTAGTTAGGGATCTCAAGAATATGTCATCTCTTTGATCAAGTTCAGGTTTCTCTTCACCTTCCTCAGTGGCTTCTTCAACTCTTTCTTCCTCTTCATATCTTACATCATCAATATGTTGACCTCTTCTCTAGGTTGTTTCCACAACTTCCAATTTAGCTATAGTTTGTCTCATCTTTTCAAATATGACTGAATCTGCATCTCTCCTTCCTCCACCTCTAGCATTTCCTCCACAAGCCATCTCAAATCAATCCTCTGCAATTACAGGTCATATCCTCACTCTTCCACCTAAAAAAAAATTGATTTAGGACTTCATGAGCTTAGGAATAAAGATCTCACTTCCAAAAGGAACACAACCTTGGTCTAATACCAAATAATGCAGACATGGACACGAGGAACCTCAAAGAAGTTAGTCTGATCCTTGTAGCATGAGTTACACAATAGAAGCAAAAATAAACAAGATAGGAAAATGCAATATCAACCTTCAATTATCATGTAATCCAGTACAATGAGCTTGTAACATGCAATCTTACATTCCAAGCATACATGCATGTTATTGAAATTTTCAAGAGGTTATCTTTTTATACTATCTATTGCTAGATGCCACTGAACTATCCTTCTACCTTCAACTTCTAACTACCAAAAAAAAACCTAAGGATCATTTACAACATCTTATAAAGCCTTCACAAGCATCAAGTCTTCCTGAGAAAGATTACATCTTCCAACAATAGGAAAATGTATCACATTATAGGTCAGTACCTAAATCATAAGAATCTCCCACCACACGATGTAACATAACATGTGAATCAACAAGAAGGTCAGACACAGGTCAAGGAACATTGAGAGATGAGCCACGAAGCTTCACCGATCGGGAAAATCCTTCACAAGACCAGAAAAAATAGTCTGGCTGAGAAACGTGAAGAATAGTGAAGTCCTACCAAGAATCCAAGGTATCTCAAGAATGAAGAAACCAATTGAGGTTTGAACCTAAGTGAATGTAAAAAATGATGCTACAAACACTCCATGAGGTTCACAACAAAAAATGATCCAAATTGAAGGAATGTTGAAAGAAACTCAAATACCGACAAACTAAAGAACATGAAATACAATGTTTTTTGGTTGATGCAAGATATCCAAGAACCCAAGATGCTCTTACATCAAGATTGGTGCTTAGCCTCTTTGGTTGCTACACTAAAAATTTCTCTAGTTCAAAATAGCTGTAGCAGTTGCTAGGGAACACTATTTTTTATTAATTTATTCAAACAAAGAGAGATGATGATTAATGAGGAAGTTATGAAGGGAGGGGATAGAGGGTTGGAGGCCCTTGATACCCTTGTTTCTATAGAAAATAAAGTTAGGAGTGGAGTGGTGTTGAATGACATAGGTTCTATAGAAGTTAATGAGGCAAACCTGGATGAACATTGAGGGGGTTAGGAAAAGGCTACGTGGCTCGCACATTTAGATCTGTAGATCATGCTCTAATTAAAATATGCAATATACTTGACACTTAACTAAAATTCCTACTTTCTATTATTAATCCTTACAAGAAAAATATTTAAAGTGAGATTTTATAAGTGATTATGAATGACGCATGTGTTTAGTATCCTTTTTGTTGTCAAGAATAGGAGCTACAAAGAGAAAGCATATGCCATAACTAAGAATTCTTTGAGTTAAATCATTTGTATGTGTGCATGAACAAGTGACGTACTTGTATTTTATATTTATTATATCTATTTTCTTTGTGTGCATGGTTTATGTATTTGATTTGTGAATGCTTCAACTATGTCTTGTTTGTATACTTTTAATTTTGTGTGTATTTGAACAAGCGATATCTATATGTCTAGATACTTGTGTTATGAAATTTTTAGGATACATGTAGTATGGTATAAATGTAGTGGAATAACATGTGATCTTAGGAAAACCAATAATATCAAATGAAGAGAGCTTTCATAGTATGAGATGTGACTATAGATTAATGTAGATGTTGTATGTAGGCTTGGATGTATTATACTAAGCCAAACTTTACAAGGTTTATCAAGCTTATATTATTCATTAATGGTCATATCAACTTCATCATTTCATTGCATTTATGTATATTAGATGTTGGAAAGGATGTGTTTTAAAATATTGGTCATGTATGAATGATTATATTTCGTATATATTATTGAAAACTTGTACTGTGAAATCCATTTTGTATATTGGAGATGTTTTGGGTATATGGTTTCATTAGTACTATTGTGTGTTAATAAAAAATTAACCAAATAGATATTTTCCAAAACTTTAGATTGTGCATTGTGCTTCTTTTCCTTGACTTTTGGATGTGAAGGAAATGGATATGACCATTCCTTGATCACTAATAGGAGTATGAGATCTTGGAGGATTAACTTTTAGATTTGAGCTTGGGATTTTTGAAATATGATTTATGATGCACAATATTTTTAGACCACTTGTATGTATATAGTTGCCTTCATGGTCTATTATATCCTTATCATGGACGAGAGTTGTAGTTTTGGCACCTTGTATATATTGGTCATGGAATGATGTTATCTTCATTGTTGAGTAGTAGATATGTACTTGAGAGACTTTTACATGTTATTACAATATACTTGATATGTATTTATTAATCTACTTCCTTATTATATTACTTGAGTAGGACTTTCATTTAGTGTATGAGCTCTTATTGGATATTTTTTGCACGACTTGCATATTGTTGTAATATTGTATCATTAGAGATAATAGAATTTGTTTAATTTATATATTACATCTTTTGTTAGCATTGAGATGTTTATTTTGGTTAGTTCTTATGAAATTTTGAGGTTATTCTCCAGGTCTCTCATTAAATGGAATGGATCCCTACCTTTTTTCTCACATCAATGCCAATACTAGCCAAACAAAAGGATGCATCAAAATCCTTTAAATACTCGTAGTCATTCCTTGTTCTAGCTTTTGTAGAATAATACAACTTAGGGAGCACTTATCTAAAATTGGTTTAATTTATATATTCAACTTCTTCTAGCCCAAATGAATCTAAAATTCACAAATAGATATCAAACAACTAGCTACCACATACAAAAAGTAAATTTGGTTATGTATGGGGCTTTGTTGTATTTGAAGCATCTAGGGACATAGATTTCATTCTTAGGGATTAATTTGGTTATGGAAGAAGCATAAAATTCATATAAAGTCTCAAAATTCAGAGTTCAATTCCTTGATAAAATCTTTCAAAATGGTGTTGTTATGTGTTGGTCTATAGAATCCCCCCATCTAATTTTGGATCATTTTTGTTAGAGGTGATTGTAAATAGGAAAACTTCTTATTTTATCATACAACTTTCATTTGCGTACATATGCGTTAGATGTTTGGATGAGTATTCCAATTGATATTGTGTTGAAACTATTAGATCATTTATAAAAGTAATGAACATTGAATATGAGATTCTTACATTTTGTTGTTTCAAGTGTTGTTAAATGCTCTGTGCTTTTATTGCACGTTCTATCTTTAAATGAATATCTTACAACTAAGCTTCTTGGGAGAACAGGTGGTTAACCCCATCCTTTAATCACTTGGGGTTCTATGATTAAATTATGTACTCCTCAACCATGTACTGTAATTAGTATAATTAGTGAGGCCTCTCAAGGAACTTCGTTAACACCCTCTTTGTTTCCTACTAAGATGTTGTTTGAGATAGAACTTATAGTGGATGAAGTTTCTCCATCCCCTTATGATTATATTATGGAGGTTGTAAACCAACTTTTGCTAAATATGGGAAAGAAAGTCATGAATTCCCTCATTGTGTTTGATAAAGAAATGTCTCCTTATAAAGACCAACAATACAGTCAAATGTTTCTAAAATTGTGCAAAATTAAAACTTTAGTAGGGACATATTGGACTTTAGTTTCTAATTGAAAATTAAACTAATATAAAAAAAATATGCCACCGTACTTTTTAGATTTAGTACTTTTGAAACCAATTGAATTGTTATATTTGTTTTATGCAACAAGTAATGATCAAAATATAGAGGACCCCAATGTAACCCTTAGTAATCCATCAAAATAAGGAAGTACTAAGACTAAAAGAAGTATTTTAATTATTAAATTATCATCATCCCAAACTTAAGAGTTTATATCACCCATATAATATTGTGAAAAGAATATTAAAACTATAATACTAAGAACCAACTTACATGAATTATTTACCAAAACTTAAAAGTAGAGTCTTATAACAACACTAAATAGATAGAATAATATAAATTATAGATTTAAATAAAAATTAAAGATGAATATCATTTCCCCCTCACGTACACACTATTCAATGAATCAGAACACTAGATAAAAAATATATGTAAATTAGAAATCTTAATGAAATTGATGATGAAGACATTTAATATCATTACCAAAATGCTTACTTATTTTAATTTGATTTATGATTTACACAAAACAGACGCCTAAAACATTTCTCTATATCCAATACATAATTTTCCTAAGAATCATAACCACTTACACATCTATATGATTATTTGTTGCTTACTCAACACGCACTGGGGTAGAATCGATTACAGAGGGGCATTGCGAGAATCAAACTCGCGACCTCTCGCACTCAAAGCGAGAATCATACCACTACCAACGCCTCACGTATGTAATCATTGTACATATGTTCAACCAGTTTTCCATGTTCGCATGATTTTGTCTGGTCAACAAACTTCTTTTTCTGAAGACCATTTTGTTGAACCTTCTATTCCACCTTTTCATGATTTCATCCTGGAGTCCTCGGATGATAAGTTCAGTATTCCTTTCTGGCCTCATCATGTCATTACTTCTGGCCAGCCTGATGCTACTACTCAAACCAAAATGCTTAATTATGCTAACCTTTGTATTTGCAAAGCTTTGCTGATCCAACAAGACATGCATCATAAGTTTCTGCAAGCTGAACTTGCTCGCTAGAAAGCTGAAGCTAGTATGAACTCTAATTTTCACCATATTTTGGCCACTTTGCAATCACTTGATTTCTGCCTTACGACTCATCTGAATACCTCCATGTCTACTGATATTGCTACCCTTCGCCAAAATTATGCTACTTTTTGCACCTCTGCCGAAGCGTGGTGGGCTGATCATAGCCGTAATATGCACCAATTACAAACTGTTGCTCAAACCACTACACGCATTGACCAAACTACAACCCAAATTCGCTCCCAGCAACTTGCGGATAGTCATGGTTTTTCTCAATCCTTAACCACAGTTACTACTAGAATTGAGAATGCCATTGCAACCAATCTACAAGCACACCAAGCTCCCATTCCTAAATGTGCCTTTCCAAATTCTTCTCAGGATCTTGCCAGACTACAAAGTCAACACACAGGAAAAGCATTAATCCTTGATGTGCCCAAACCTAAGTTGCAAGAATTTGATACAACAACAGGTCAGTGGAAAAATGTCAATATGGTCAAACAAGAACCAGGCAATACATATGATCAACTTCATGTGTTTTCTGAAACTGTGCCACCCTTGGTAAATTTTGATGAATATAGTCCCATTAAAAAAAAAGCTACTATAGATGCATTCAGAACTTGGATAGATAATGTTGTTTATGCTGCACATCTCTCCCAAGACCAAGCCATCAGAAAAGCTTTGAATGCTCTTACGGGAATTGCCCGATCTGCATGGGATTCACTTACTCGCACCTCTACTGAAGCGTGGTGGGCTGATTTGGGTTGTAGTTTGGTCACATCAAGCATTAAAAATTATGCTACTTTTCGCACCTCTGCCGAAGCGTGGTGGGCTGATCATAGCCGTAATATGCACCAATTACAAACTGTTGCTCAAACCACTACACGCATTGACCAAACTACAACCCAAATTCACTCCCAGCAACTTGTGGATAGTCATGGTTTTTCTCAATCCTTAACCACAGTTACTACTAGAATTGAGAATGCCATTGCAACCAATCTACAAGCACACCAAGCTCCCATTCCTAAATGTGCCTCTCCAGATTCTTCTCAGGATCTTGCCAGACTACAAAGTCAGCACACAGGAAAAGCATTAATCCTTGATGTGCCCAAACCTAAGTTGCAAGAATTTGATACAACAACAGGTCAGTGGAAAAATGTCAATATGGTCAAACAAGAACCAGGCAATACATATGATCAACTTCATGTGTTTTCTGAAACTGTGCCACCCTTGGTAAATTTTGATGAATATAGTCCCATTAAAAACAAAGCTACTATAGATGCATTCAAAACTTGGATAGATAATGTTGTTTATGCTGCACATCTCTCCCAAGACCAAGCCATCAGAAAAGCTTTGAATTCTTTTACGGGAATTGCTCGATCTGCATGGGATTCGCTTACTCCTACCTATAAAGAAAACTTGATCCCTAAAGGTGTAAATAGTGTATGTCAAGCCCTGTACAGAATGTTTGTAGGGCAACATGATAATGAGCAAAGAGCTGCCTATAAATAGTTCAAAGAAAATCGCATTTGTGATATGCGACATTTTGATTCTTATTGTAGTGAACAATACACCAACTTCTATCAGTCAGGACAAACCAACAATAATGTCTGGATGTATAATACATTCCTTGAAGGATTCCCTATTCAGCTTCAATCCTTCTATAGGGAAAAGATTTTGCAGAGTATTTTGAACACTCCTGATATGACTATCAATGATGTCACTTCTCCTCAGTTGGTGCAGTTCATAAGAGAAATAAATAGTGATTTATGCAGTGAAAGACAAAATAGGAAGAAAAAGAAAGAAGTTCTTCCTTATCTGAAAATAGGCCTATGTAATTGTACTCAAAATAGTTATGGCTGTTTTCATCAAAAAGGAAAGCATAAATCTTTGAAGAAATATAAAGGTTATTCTGGGAGAAAGCCATTTTCCTCTAAGCCATTTAGGAAATCAAAGCATAGGAAAATACTTTTGAGAAATAAGAAAAAAGTGCGTCAAAAGAATTTTACTCCTACTTGTTACATTTGTAAGGGAGCACACTATGCCAATAAATGCCCTGATAAGAATAAAAAGAATTCTAAGAGAGTTCGCAAGTTAACCCAGGCCAAGCTAGATTCCTTGCCTTTAACAAAAAATTAGAATCCTTCAGATTCAGAAGATATTAGTCTTGTCGACAGTTCTAGTGAAGAAGAAGATCAGGAGGAGATGCAAGTTCGACAAGTAATTCAAGAACAAGAAGATGATGAATTCTTATCTCCTGAAGAATCATCCTCTGATTCTGAAATTTCATTCATGTGTAATATGTTTCATCAGTCCTCTGGACGTGGACAATCACTTACCCAGTTTAATCCTCAGTGGTTGAAGCCAACTCCTCAAGAACATCTGCAACATTTGGCTATCAAAGCTTCTCAGCTTGAAACCCGCAAAACTAAGTTTTTGACTCCTTACCAACATCAGAAAGTTCTTGATGAATTAAGTAAACTTGAAGTTGACAGACAAAAGCTGCTGGAAGAATGTCCCGAGCTCTATGAAGACAATGCCATAGTCTTTGCTGAACAACCTGCTAAGTCATCACATGGGTATGTTCCTCATCAACTTGCTGAAAAAGTATTTGCAAAGAACTCTAGAAAAGAATGGTTATCCAATCGTCTAGCTTTTTTATATACTGTCAGAAATGATGTTCTCAAAGAAACAGCTAGTGTACAAAAGGAATTACAAGACTACACTGCTAGTACCAGTTCTTTAAATGCTTTTGATAAGTTTTTGGCTGAAGAAGAGCAAGCTCACGAATTTCATTCTGATTCTAGTAAACCTGAAATTGAGCAACCTATCTCTCCAACTCTAGCAAGTCAAGCTTATGCCTATCTGAGAGGGATTTCTAATCCATGCCCTACTTTTTTGCTTACCATCAAGTTACCTGGAATTAAGCCTTATACACTTTGTGCTCTACTTGATTTCGGTGCTGATTGTAACCTAGCTCGTCCACAATGTTTTCCACTTGACTGCTGGTTACCCATTTCTACTGCTATTCATTCTGTTACTCATAGTAAGAACCCCATTCATTTTCAAGCTCATGTTCCTATTCAGTTCCAATCCCAATCATATACTACTACCTTTTTGCAGTTCCCTGTGGAACAATATGGTTGTATAATTGGGAGTCATACTTTACAAGCTTGGAGTCCTTATATAGTTGGCCACTCTGGTACTTCCATTACTTTCAAATTTGGCCCTATTCCTCAAGACCATCTAAAGGTATTTTTAATTATAAGTCTATTTAATCATGTGTGATCAAATGCCCTCCTTTCTGCTCTACCTAGGAATTCTATATTTAAATATGCTCTATTTGAACGGATGATTAATATATAATTAGATTATCAAATATGAAATAAAAATGATTGAATCCTGTATGAGGGAAGATAATTTATAGATCTTAAATTCTATCCTTTTGGTGACGAGAAATTTCTAACCATCTCTCCTTCCATTCTTCTCATATCCCCTCCTTTAACATAACCTCCACTTTCCACCAACCATGAATGCACTTTTAGAAGAATTTATTTTCCATTTATCCCTCCTCTACTTGCATCATTATATCTATCATTTACAAATAGTCTTCATAGTATAATACTTCATCTTAGATACAACAAATATTATTAAATAAAATAAGAGTTGTTCAGTTGTTCCAGTGATCATTCTAGAGCATGAATAAGATAGGTCTTGGCCCTTCAATTCATGAAGGTGACATTCACTATTTTAAGGTGTTGGTTGTCAAATTGACAATAGTAAGATTAAAAAATGAAAAACACAAATAATTAATTGAAACAATAGGTACATGTTTAAACTTCAAATCTTAGGTCCATTGAACATACTTTGACCTTACCTCTATATGTACTTCCCACTTCTATAGAACCCTCTTTTGAAGGCACTATAAAAAATGAAGTCATTTTTAAATAGTATTGATCATATGATAAAGTGATTGAAAGATGGGTAGGACAATTGAAGTCAAATGCATTGAATTTCATTAAAGAAGCCAAGAAAATCTATAATGAAGTAAAAGTAAGAAAAGCGAGAGTTGGAAAATAACTATGGAGTGTCAAAAATGAAGAATTACTGTGGCAAGGAATTATGAAAGATCTCAAGGAAATCCCTAGTGTTGATGCTAGCACACTAATTACTAAAAAGATCTTCTTGAGCATGTAAGAAAATTAGTCTAATTCCTAGTTTCATATTGTAAAATAGAAGTCGTTGACCGTCAAGAAAGAATTGATTTAGAGAAACCTCTATAAACTTGTGAAAAGCTAAAGGCAAGAGTTGAAAATAACTTCTTATCCATCAACTGTGATATAATGGCGAAGAGTGAAATTTAATCTATGGATGTTCATTCTATCAAGAAAAAATTTGAAAATATGATTGGCAAAAATTTATTAAAGTAAATAATTTTTCTATGCGGTATTGATGAAGAAGCTAACTAAAATCGCTATTACTCTTGATGTGTGTATTATTTGATATAATGGTGAAAGGTGAAGTTCAATCTATGGATGCTCATTCAATCAAGAAAATCTTCAAACTATGATTGAAAACAGATTTATTCAATAAATATTTCTTTGATGTGTAATTGATGAAGAAGCTAAGTGATATCTCTATTAAGAGTGATGTGTATATTATCTATTTTTCCAATTCTCCTAATGATTTAGATAATGTTAGAAATGATTAATCAACTTGGAGTCTCTAAATTACTCATGTTGTTATTCCTAAAAACTAGTTTGATTCTCTAGCTATTAATTTTTTCCAAGCATACAAAGTAAATGTTTCTTTCCATTAAAATCATTCTTTGATACTGCAACTATCTCCAGAAGGTTCCAAAGATTATGCAAACAAAGAAAGGAAAATACCTCAATAAGACAAACCTTCAATCATCTTCTAAAAATTAAAAGTCACAAGTGATGGGTTTTAAGTTTTAAGTCATTTTGTAAAAGTGACTTGTATCACTTGTTGTAATTAAAGGTTGGCAAATAAGCTTTATTTCCAAAAACAATTGAGCAAACTATAACCAAAATAAAGTTTATTTTTATTTTCTCAAATATATACAAAGTAGTGGTTATAAGATAGTTACTAGGTAAGTAGTTAGAGGAGGAAATTCTATATATACAATGCTTTTTCTTTTGTAACCTCTCACAAAATTTATAATAAGGGTTTAGAATTTATAATTTTATAAATAAATAGAAAGAATTTTGATTGTGGAGTCACCATGTTTTATATGATTTTTTTTTGTTATGTACAATGTTTTATATGTGTTATTATTAATCATTTGTATGTTAAATTGATAATGATCTTTTCTCTCCTAAGTTTTGTTTGCGAAAATAATTAGTTGTATTTTTAAAATAACATGTAGAAACACAATCACTTTAAGTAGTATCTCAATTTAGATGTGTTGATATAATCTTTCTCATACTATATCCATCACAAATGTCATGTCTCGACCTCATGTGACCTAGTTTTCAAGAATATTATTAGACTCTATGAACTTTTGTTGACCATGTTTGACTAAATTAGAGACTTTGATTGATGATTAGACATTGATTATCATGATTTAAGGATATCATGTTATGGTTTTACTTTGACTTATGTTTATGCTGCATCATGATTATATACTTATGATTGTTTGATTGTTGAATGAACTAGAATTATTTGATACAAATTAGTTATTAATTTAGGTACGAACACAGATTGATAAAAAATTGAGTGTTGTAAGTTGTGGACAAGCTTGAAGGTGAGAATGTGGCCTAGGTAGAGGAGGTTAGTTTTTTTATAGTGATTGGTTTGGATGGGAATTGACACTCACACACTCATGTAGTTAGTTTGCTTTCATGCCTATTTTAAATGAATTTTTACTTAAAAAATTCTTGTGAATAACGTGTTTATGTATGTTTTTGGAAAAAAAGAAAGAAACATATCACGATTTCATTACTTTATAGTTTAAGGAAAATAATATTACATGATTTATGTACATGATTAACTCAATTTCTATATACTATGAATTAAAGACATTGTTAGTTTTCAAAAAATAATTGTAAAATTGTAGGTAAAAGTAAATTTAAATATTATAAATCTAAATAAATAAATTGAACTAGAGAAAATAATATAGATGCATGTAAATTTGTTGAACATGAGTAACTTTAGGTTTGTTCAAACAGGTCATGCAACTAAATTCAGTTGATAAGTTTGAAGGAAAAAAATATTTTAAGCATGTGCATGTTGAAATTAGTGTTAGAATCAAAATTTTCCTTAACATTTAATCAATATACCACTTAATAACTATATGCACCACTTAGAGGATCAAAACTACCACTTGTGAAAAATAACAAGAGAGTAATTAGGATTCTTCTTAGATTAAAATGAAATTCATGCATTAAGTCAAGGGACTTGAACTTATAGTCAACATGCACCCAAAGTTTGGGAGAAATATTATTAAAAGAAGAATAATGGTAAAAAATATATATAGAGAGAGAAGTAGATTGAAAGAAAATGGTTGGGGCGATTATGGAGGTGCTAATAAACCAAGTTCCACCCATCTCTCTCATTTGTCTTAGAAATTGATATTTTTATAGATATAAAATCAATTCATTTATTGTAGAATCTGTAATTTTTGTTTTCCTTTTTCTAAAATGATATGTTGCGGCTGAACGAGTCTTTATTCCATGTTTAATCTTTTTCGTCTTTGGGTGAACGTGGGTAAAGAGTCTTTAGTTTGGTGTTGCAATAACCAAAGTTCAAATTTGTAAATTTTCTCATGCAACATATTGAATCTTTGTACAAGGATATAATAAATCATATTTTTATCAATTTTCGCATTTCATTCAATGAATTTTCTTCATAGAATTCTTCCAAATACTCCAGTGTTGTGTCTATGTTTCCCTTTTGTATGACTTTCACAATTTATTTATGTTGTGTGCCCATCATTAGATATTAATCAATGCATCTCTTTGCTAAGTGAATTTTCCTTATGCATTTGATTTTAGATTTAGTTAAAAGTGCTAAATATTTTTTTGGTGCGTTGTCCTTGATTGCACATTTTGAGCACCCTATCTACCATGCAATTCTAACTACTATTGCTAAATCCCTTTCAAATTCCATTTTGACCATATCCTACGTTGTTGGTGTTCATTAGACCATATTTATATGAGGTGTTTCAATAGTTTAATTGATTCTACATATGGATTACTTTTGCACTCCTAATGAATGCCCCTTCTTCAAAGCTTCCATTTTGGCACTAAAAGGAAGCAATTGGGAAAGTCTGAGTTTGGATTTAAACCTTCCCAACGCATTGATCAAAGTTTCTAAAGCCCTCTCAACAAATCCATTTTCAAACATATCTTGTATTAATCACATTTCATTATATCACATTTGGTTAGAACATTTTAATTTTACCAAATAGACTGTTTTCCTTCCACATGGCCACCCATGTTCTAATTCAAATATTTTGACTTGGGCATAGGAAGGAACACCCATACGCCTATCAAAAATCATCTATTTTGGTATAGACAAGAAGGGCTAGGAAAGGTTATGGATTTTGGTGTTAAAAATTTCCAACCTTATTGCACTAAAAGTTTCTAAGAAAATTTTTGAAAAAATTGCCTACAATTTGATCTGTGCATTTTCTTTCTAGGAAGTCAATTAATTGAAACTCTAAATTCATTTTAAAAAGTACAAATAAACAATAAAAAACACAAGTTGAAATAAAATCTAGGAAAACACACTATTCAAATATAACATAATGTCAGTTCCAAAATGTCAAGGAAAGTAAAGTAATTATCTTAGACATCATAACAACACCAAAAGCCATCACAAGCATTGTAAAACAAACCTATATAATAAGGGATCCAAATCCTACCTTAACTCCTTTGGAGATCTAATTGGGAGAGATAAATGAATCAATGAAATAGAAAGCCAATAAAACTCAATGTACAACAATCAAATCTCCAACAATCTTCAAAGGAAAATGGCAATGCAATCCATAGTAACAATCCTCCTCAAGTAAAGAAAGAATCCCTCAAACAAGGGTTGCAACTTATTCAAACAATCTCTTCTCCTAAACAACAAATCCCAAGCCAAACAATCACCAAATCCTCTTCTAAATTCTTTGAAAGTTTCCTCATGAATTCCCTAACAAAAACCTTTGGAAAGGAATGAAAATCAATCAAAAAAATGTGTCCAAAGAAGTTGCATGGGAATGCAATCAATTCATTGTTAGAAATGAATGTTGAATATATCCTATGGGAGTATTAGTAGCCATTCTGTAGCAGTTGTTGTTGCATTCATGACTGTGATTGCCATTGATGTCAACACAGTGATCTACTGAAGATTAGCAGAGGAGCAGACAGTGTTTGGGTTAGCGCACGTGGGATATTAGAGATCAAGCTATGCGATGTTAAAGACTTACTCTATGATGTGTTATATGTTCATGGTTAAGAGCGCAGACAGTAATTCATTTATTCATGAAAGTTATGAGCATTTCAGTAGAAGCGGTATTCAGGTAGTGTTCCTAAGTAGCGGTTTGTGGTAATCAGGTGATATCTCCTAATCAGGATGGAATCTGGTTATGCGCAGTTAGAGAGTAGTTGAAGACATGTTGATAGTGGCATGGATGACAGCGCAAACTCTGAGGTCGCATGAGTGAAGATTTATTCTAATTGGAAGCCAACAGTTTTGTGTAATTTTTGTGTAGCGTGTGGAAACTTTTATTTTGTAATTTGTATGCCGACTCATTTGTAATTACTTAAGTGTGGTATAAAGGAAGGAATATTTTCCTTGATGTAATATGATGAAGTGTACAGTAATGTAAGAGTGAATGAAATTGTGAAAGTGAATTTGTGGAAAGAGGATATGCGAGGTACAGAGATCTGAAATTGAGATCTGGTGTAGCAGTGAGTGCGGTTTGGCACAGCCAGAGGAGAGGTAACATATTGTTGAGATCAGTACTATTTTGATATTATTCTATTGAATAATCTAGAGATTAGTTGGACAGTGTGTTCAGTGATCTTGCCATTAAAGCTATTTGGGCAGTGGGTCCTTCTGTCTTCTATAACTCCTAACAGAGTTAGAATCTTTTAGCAGGGATTCAAAATCTCCTAACAGGGATTCCTATGTACTGAATGTATTTCATAAGACTCCTAAAAAAGTCCATCCTTTTACAAGGAATATTCAAATTAGTGCATCTTTTATGGCCATCATTCCCACCGAGGTTTAGTCTTTGATCAAGAGGTTCCCTAGTCAACATATCTTGTGTCATTGTGTTATTGTGCATGAATATCTTTCTATAGTTATTGGTTACTGTATGCACCCTAAAATGGTCACCTAGACTTTGGGCCCCCATTTAGCAATTTGTCAAATCCCTGAATCAATATTTTCAAATATCAACAATATCAATTATATCAATTTCCTTGATCAAATCATAATCAATTCAATATTTCCTAAGGTTTGAGCTTTATTTAATCTAAAAGAGAAAAAAAATAAAAATCTTATTTAATTAAGAGAACATGCTCCCTTTTAATTAATTAAAAATCTCTTCTAATTAAATAAAAATCTCTTTTAATTAAATAATAAAATCACTTTTTCGTAAGCCTTTATTTAATTAAAAAGAATTTCCTCCCCTTTTATTTAAATAAAAAATCTCCACTTTTCTTCTTATCCTATGTTGCACAAATAAAATATTATTCTTATTTTATAAAAAGAGAAAAAGTACTTTTTGTCTTATATGGACACTAAAGTCAACTCCTATTTTCCTATTGGAGGATATTTGTGCACAAGGATCAAGTTTCTTTTTTTCTCCACCGTTGATTAAGTCTTTTGCCTCTTAATCTCAATGGTCCATTTTCATCTCATTTTTTATAAAAGGAGAGCTCTCTTCCTCATTTTGATATTTTAAATTTTTATGCTAATGTTATGCTGTGGGTTTTCTAGGTCATTTGGAGCTCTTTGAAGACATTCTTGCATTCAAGCTTTGAAGACATTGTTGTTGCATTTCATTTAGCTTGTTTTCTTACATCATAGTTGCATAATCATGACATTTTTAGTATAAATTTCCTTTATGCAATAGATTAATCTCACATAGCTTAATAGGAGGATTTGTAACACTTGTATTTTCCTTTCATAGCATAGCTTGCATCTTTCATTCTCATAAATTAGTTTGCATTGCATTGCATCCATATTGATTTCATTGGAGATATTGGCATTTTTGCCCTTGTATTTGATTTGGAATCTCTCATTGTGTGGTTGACTAGCAAGGTCATGAGTTTATAGCTCTAGCTGAGAGCAATTTTACAAATCTTGCAACTTCATGCATAGAGAGCTATGGATCGATTTGTGAGGGCTCATTCTTGAGTTTGCTTGCATGTAAAGATTTATAGAAGTGTAGTCACATTTTCACCATACATTTTTGGCGCCCACCATGGGGCAACCCACTTTTACATGCTGGTTTTTGATTATTTTTTGGAGCTAACCCTTGTGCAGATTTGTTTGGAGACAGAAAACCCTAGATTTAAAGGATTTGATCATATCTCTCAAATGGCTTGGTGTTTTGGTCTAAAAATTTGTTTTTAGGTTGGTGACATATTAGAGAAGCTCCAAAAAAAAATTTTAGAATTTTTGGAGGTAATTTGTATTTTTTATGATTTTTTTTAAATTTTTCATAAAAAATTTATTTTTGACGCAAATCAGCATATTTTAAAAAAAAATTTACATTACTAGAAAGCTCTTGAAATTCTATATGGGGTCCATTCATTGTTTTTTTAATTTAGAGATCATATTATAGCTCATTTGGTCAATTTATAAAAATTGGTCTATTTTGGGAAAGTGGCTCTCTAGGGCACAAATGAAGAGATTTTTTTAAAATTTTTACATTTTTAGAAAGCTCTCTATTTTTTAGTAGGGGTCTTTGTTTTGCATTTCTATTTTTTTGGCTGAAATCATATCAAAAAAATTAGATCTTGTTGACTAGGTCAAATGTAATTTTTTTTTTTTTTTTTTGTGATGGGTATGCACTTATTTTTTATTGTTCAATGCATGATATAAGTTATCATTTGGATTATTTTCTGGCTATTATTGCTCTTAAAAATTGATTTTCAGATCTAACCCTAAGGTTTGCATAAGTTGGATATACATTGCATATCGTGTTTGCTTGTTTTCTTGTCTTGTTCATTTGAAGGTGCTCTTGCTTTCATAGAAAATGCTTAAAACAAAGCGTTGGACTTGAGGTACTTTGTTCCATCTCTACAACATTTAAATTTTGAGATTAAAATTTAACCTCTCATGTGTTTGGCTTGAGTGTTTACATGCTTTCATAGAACACATTTCAATTGATGCTCTTAATAAGAAATGAATGAACATAGATTTGCTTTCATATAAGTTTGTGTAAGTGAATGCTTGTGTTTAAACCTTAAGTAATTCTTGGTTCCAATATCAAATATCTTATTGAGTGATTGAGGGTATGGATTCATTCCTTGTTTACATAGAGAGTTAAATGTACCACTTTGTGGACTCACTCTATATTTGCTTGGAAAGTTAAATATTCCATTGATTCAACCCTTTGTCATTTGTGAGTAGTATTGATAAACAACTTTAGATTACTTTTGATTGATCTTGTTAGCTAAATTGAGTGTTGGACTCGCTTATTTCTAATTGCCCCTCATTACCACCCTTTGGATGCAAGGTCATCATTCATACATAGGGGAGGGGTCTACTTGAAAAGAGTGTTAAGTGTTCCACAAAGTTTTCCCCTTTTTATGCTTTCTTGATCTCATTAGTTTTCTAAGGTATGGACTCACTTTGAGTTTGAGTGAGGAGTTAAATATTCTACTTTTGGACTCACTTTGAGTTTGTGTGAGGAGTTAAATGTTCCACTTTTGGACTCACTTCACATTCACTTGAAGAGTTAAATGTTCCACTTTTGGACTCGCTTCACATTCACTTGAAGAGTTAAATGTTCCACTTTTGAACTCACTTCACATTTACTTGAAGAGTTAAGTGTTCCACCTTCAGTGCTTTAAATACTTTTGATAGTGAATTACTTAATTTTATTTTTTTATAAGGCTTTCTTGGGGACACACCACCTCAAGGGATGACCTTAACTCCCATGTTTTGGTGGAGTATAAATAGCGGGCAGTGAATCAAAAGATACCTCTCTTGGGAATTGAGTTTGATATCACTCTTGGCTAAGCCTCAAAGAACTTTATGTCTTTGAAAAGTGAAGGAGGAGATTTGGGTTACCATCTCCCCCTAGCTATGTGATTTTGGATTCTTCTCATCTATGGATTTGGGCCTCACGTACCTTGCGTATATCAAGAACTCCTTTTAGAAAGCCATGTATATCCTTGTAGACAACTTGTTAAGGTGTTGTTGTGTTCTATGTGCCTGCTAAAACATTTTTAAGAACATACACAAGTAGAATCTTTAAGGAGTAGCATACTAAGTCACTATCTCTATTCATGTGCAAGGTTGCTTTGTCCCTTGCCCATTGCTTGAAGACTGTTTGCTTGAACTTCCTGGTTGTTGTTCTATGTGCTTGATCATCATTACAAAATTTTTTGAAAGATCTAATTAGAATATTGAAACTGAGTTCTGTCCTACTGTAGTGAGTTCTCCTTAGAAGCTTGGTCTTCTTTGGTCAGTCCAGATCAGATCCTAGGTGTTTTCATGTTGCTCAACATCTCAATGAATGTTATGGTATCAATTGCATAAGATAAATCTTTGTCTTCTTCTTTCTTCTCCATTTCTCATGTTCTTCTAAAGTCTTCTATTCCCATAGAAAATTCTTCTTCTTCTTCTTGATTCTTTTCCTCTTATTATCTAGTCTACCTTCTTCTATTCATCTCTTCTATTCATTTCTTTCATGCCTGATTCCTTCTCTTCTAGAACCATGAATTTCAATTATCTTATTATGAAACCTCTCTTGAGAATGGATGATCTCAAACTCATTGCTAAATTTGAAGAGTATCTTTATTCCTCCAAAGATTGCATGGATGATAAACTTATAGCAAAAATAAAAGAAAAGTTGAATGAATCAGATGCCTTTGCTAGAATCATCCACATAATCATATCACAACCTCCTTCTTCTAAACGTTCTTCATCATCTAAGTTTTCTCATTCTTCCTCATCTTCCAAATCTTACCATGACTCTTCTAAACATTATTCACATTCTTCATTATCCAAGTCTTCTTCTTCCACTAAGTCTTCAATTTTCTCTTCTTCATGATCTCATTCTTCTTCTACTTCTTCCAAGAGTCTTACTTCTCTTCAGAAGACATACCATAAAGAGCAACGTGATAGTCCTTGTGATGTCTCTTCCACAAAGAGTGATACACCCACCTATGATGACTATGATGACTATGATGATGGACAATGTAGTGATGCCCATGAAACTTCTATTCCTAAGCATCATCCTCGTGGTACACTTGTGATTTCTAAGGGGGAGTCGTATTGGGTAGACTATGATGGTAATCCATATGACTCTAAATTTGAAGAATTCTTTGATGATTTTTGTGAACAATACAATATTCCTACTGAGAAAGAGAAAATCTACCACCCTGATTTCAAACATCAAAAGAATCTCTCCTCTAAAAGTTCTCATGCTGAAAATAAAGGTTGCACTCTCAAGCAAGATCATATTAATATTGAACCTTTGTCTTGTGATGGTTCCCTTCCATCCTCTACTTCCTCCAATACCCACACACTTTCTAAAGCTTCTAAGTCTTCCAAATCTTTCATAAATCCTTCATCCAACAAAGATCCTAAGGCTTTCCATGCGGTTCCCTATAGTCATTCTCAAGAGCCACCTCTTAAAGATACTCAAGCTAACCTTCACTTGGCAACAAATACTTTCTCTAAAGAGCCTAAGCCTTTATGCACTATAATGCCTACTTCAGCTAGTCCTTCACTATCTCTTCCAAATTCTTCCATGCAATCCCAACATGCTTCTTTTTCCTTAGAAGTGGATCCATGTCAAGAGGACTCTAAAAATGATAAAAAAAAAATATAAATAAAGATCAAGATCAGGAACCCTCCATATCATCCAATTCTCTTCATGATGTATTTCTTCCATTTCATGGTTCTTTTGATCCTCTATGCTCTTCCACATTCATTCCACCATCTCCTAAGCAAGATCAAGCTATTACTTACACCGTTGAACTTATTGATAATCAAAATAACCTTACTACACTTGTGCTTTCCAAAGATGATACTTCCATTAAGGTTATTAAAAATGGTGTTATTACTTCCAATGTTGAGCCTATTGAAAATCAAGAAAAAAATGATGCGCTTATGCTATCCAAAGATCCTTGTCAAGATCAAAGTATTTCATCTTCTTGTTCTACTGCTCCATGTTCACTTCCACTTTCTACTATTCCTAAATCTTTGCAAGCTATGAACAATTCTATCAAAGAAGGTGCTCCTATTCAAGATGTGCATGATCCTGTTGAAAATTATAATGCTCACTCTAAAGATGCTGATATCCTTGGTTGTGATATAGATGTTGATGAAATTATTGATTATCCTTTTGTGTCTTCCACTTCCATCCTTGGATCTCCTCCACCAATACTAAGGGCTTCATGTTTGCCTTCCATCTTGGGTCCTTATGTCCCTTCACTTTCCCCTTCTAATTCTCTTAATTTATCATCCATTTTGGGTCCTTACGTCCCTCCATCTCTTATCTTTTCTAAAGATCAACATAGATGCATACCCTTGAATCCTTTTCATCCACCAACTCATCTAAACCAGTCATATCCTCCTTCTTCCATAAGTCCCAAGTCTTTTAGAAGTAACTTGAATGTTCAATATAAGAAAAAGAAGCAATACAAGAATCCATTAAAAAAAGATCACCATGTCTCCTCTAATCGACATGGAAACATAAAGTCAAAAGAGATATCTAAGAAGAAAATTACAAGACAAGTATGAGTTTTGAAATTCATCATTGAAGATATTCTCTCTAAATCATCAAAAAGAAATAAAAAGCCTAAGGCTATATGGATTCCAAAGTCTCTCTTGAAAGAGTCTAATATTGAACAAAAAGTGAAGTTGACATTCAAGCTTCTAAAGGCTTTCGCTTCATCTTCTTCCAAAAATATTCTTCCATTCCATGTGCCTGAATCACAACCTCTGCTAAATATTCACCATATTCCTTCTCCTATTCCTTCATTCACATTTCCTCCACCCTCTTGCCACCTTTCAAGGTGTGTGTTGATGTTGATCTTGCCTTCCTTTCCATCTACACTTTTACAAACCTTCCATTTATTATCCTTCTACCTTCTATCCTTTTTTTCTTATTTTCTTATTCCTCCTATCTTCGAATCTCACTCGCTTTACATAAAAGCTTATCCTCCATTTTTCTCTTCCATTTTCCTTTCTCTATCAACATCTTTGAGCATATCATTTTGAATCCTTGACATATCATGGTTTATCCTTTCAAGGAGCATTATCTAAAAAGCTTGCCTTCTTTTAAAAAAAAAAAAATTTAAAAAAAAATAAAAAAAATGCAAAAAATACAAAAAAAAAATATAGAAAAAGTGCCTTGGTGAAAACTTGGAAACAAGCGCCTTAGTAGCAAAAATAAAAAAAAGAAAACAAATCAAAAAATTGCAATAAAAATCTCCAAGTGGTGAAAACCTGGAAACAACCACTACTTGAGGCCTTTGCACTCCTATTTATTAGCATGCATCCTCGACCCTAAGCCTTTCTCCATCATACCTTGACCTTATTTGGCTTAGTATGGAATTGGTCTTTACCTTTATCTAGGGGGCATAACTGTTCACATAGGTCTTTTAGGTGCGTTTGTCTCTTGGGGCATTTCACAATAGGTATTTTTCAACACCACCCCAAATAGTGTTTCTCAACACTACCCTTGCATCAAGTGTTTCTTAACACTTATCAGATGTCTTACCCAATAGTCTAGTATGATGCGATGTTGCTCATTTGCAAATGTGATACTCAAAGTTTGACTCTATGACTAACACACATGCATTTAAACAATCAACTCATTGAGATATGTTGACTTTATTTTTCTTTGTGTGCCGTCTATGAAGATTTCTTTGATGAGTGGTCTCTCCCTGAGAAGTTTTCGATGATGCATAGCTAGAAGACTGAGGGTATGAGAACATGTTTTATTTCTTTATCTTCTTGTGGGTATATTTTGTTGGTCCTAACTATCATGAGCATTTATGCTGGTCTTACTTGACACTAGGGATTGACAAGGTATTATCCTTGACTGTTTTATGCAAGTGCATGCTTCTAGTTATCCTGACTTTCATGTGTCTTGATATAAGAATAATCTCGCCATATTAAAATTAGGTAATCTCACTGCATTAGTCATCTTGACCTCCATGTCTTTGATGCCTAGGTGGGATTTCCACATTCTATCTAATATAGATCATATTCAGATTCACAGTCATACTAATGTGTATTGTATGATCTTGCGACGCTACCAATAAAGCTTGATGATGATAATTAGATGTCTATAGGCGTTGTGACCTTGCAAGTCAACCACTTTCATAGTAGCTTGCATTCTTAGGTTCATCATAGTTTAGTTTTTGCATCTTGCATATGGTGAGAGCTCTCATTTTTATCATCTACGGACTAGTTGGTCAACTGTGCTCATTTTCTGATTCTTCTTAATCATATCTTTCATTTTTGGTCTTTCATATCACATCATTTTCTATCCATTTTTAGACTCGAAATCAAAATTTGAGTCGCATTTCCAAGCTTTCTCATTCTTCTACGCAATTGGCTAACCTTTTAAGGCATAATTCTATGATCTTTGATGGAATTTCTTCCTTTCCATGTCTTCCAAACTTCTAGTCTTTCATTCACCCCTTTCGCTTCCTCTTTCTGAGGTTTGACTTAATCTTTATCCTATATCTTTTTCAGTCAAACCTCGTCAACCTAGGGCATATCTTCACTTTTTGATGGTTATCCTATCATGCTCCATCCTTTGATTTTGATTTATTGTGACTTGATCAGGTTTATCAATTTGTTGTTCTCCTTTATCTGATTTCAATTTCGATTATGAGGGGGCAGTATCTATTGAATTTTAATTATTGATTCCTTGATTTTCTTGATTCAGCTATCTTTCTGTGAGCTTTTTCTCAAGCTTGAGATTCTTATCTCTTATTTTGGATATGATCCCAAATTGACCTCATGTCCAGAATCCTTTGTTTATGTTTTGTCTGGATGTGATCCCAAATCGATCACACATCTGGGTTGTTTTGTGATCCCAAATCGATCTCACATTAGTCAAAGAGGGGCAAATGTATGCACCCTAAAATGGTCGCCTAGACTTTGGGCCCCCATTTAGCAATTTGTCAAATCCCTAAATCAATATTTTCAAATATCAACAATATCAATTATATCAATTTCCTTGATCAAATCATAATCAATTCAATATTTCCTAAGGTTTGAGCCTTATTTAATCTAAAAGAGAAAAAAAATAAAAATCTTATTTAATTAAGAGAACATGCTCCCTTTTAATTAATTAAAAATCTCTTCTAATTAAATAAAAATCTCTTTTAATTAAATAATAAAATCACTTTTTTCTAAACTTTTATTTAATTAAAAGGAATTTCCTCCCTTTTTATTTAAATAAAAAATCCCCACTTTTTTTCTTATCCTATGTTGCACAAATAAAGCATTATTCTTATTTTATAAAAAGAGAAAAAGTACTTTTTGTCTCATATGGACACTAAAGTCAACTCCTATTTTCCTATTGGAGGATATTTGTGCACATGGATCAAGTTTCTTTTTTTCTCCACCGTTGATTATGTCTTTTGCCTCTTAATCTCAATGGTCTATTTTCATCTCATTTCTTATAAAAGGAAAGCTCTCTTCCTCATTTTGATATCTTTAGTTTTTATGTTAATGTTATACTGCAGGTTTTCTAGGTCATTTGGAGCTTTTTGAAGACATTCTTGCATTCAAGCTTTGAAGATATTGTTGTTGCATTTTATTTAGCTTGTTTTCTTACATCATAGTTGCATAATCATGACATTTTTAGTATAGATTTCCTTTATGCAATAGATTAATCTCACATAGCTTAATAAGAGGATTTGTAACACTTGTATCTTCCTTTCATAGCATAGCTTGCATCTTTCATTCTCATAAATTAGTTTGCATTGCATTGCATCCATATTGATTTCATTTGAGATATTGGCATTGTTGCCCTTGTCTTTGATTTGGAATCTCTCATTGTGTGGTTGACTAGCAAGGTCATGAGTTTATAGCTCTAGCTGAGAGCAATTTTACAAATCTTGCAACTTCATGCATAGAGAGCTATGGATCGATTTGTGAGGGCTCATTCTTAAATTTTCTTGCATGTAAGGATTCATAGAAGTGTGGTCACATTTTCACCATATAGTTACATTGCTTATATGGTTAAAATCTATTAAAGTTGATAAAGGTTATAATTATCAGATAACTGATTCACCCCCCCTACCCCTCTCAGTTATCTTGGTGGACTTTACTTTCTAACAATTGGTATTAGAGCAACAAGTCCTTGAAAGAAAATTTTAACAACTTAAGGAGATCCATGGTGAATTTCAAGAAAGAAAGCCCTAAGTTTGATGGAGTGAATTTTGACAGCTGGAAAGAAAAGATGAAGACACATCTACTGTGTTTAGGACCAGGTTATTGGTTGATTACCAAGAATGAGAAGACTGTCATTGATTAGGATAATATTGAAACATGTACTAATGATGAAAGAGATCTATTTATGTGTAACATACTTGCCAGAGAAGCACTTTTGTGAGCCCTTCCAGAGAATGAGTACAGTCAGGTAAAATATTTGAAAACATCTCAAAAAATTTGGTTAGCTTTATAGTCTACTTTTGAAGGTGATGAACATGCAAAGAAAGTCAGATTACATAATTGGATATGTGCATTTGAAGATATAAGAATGATGGAAGATGAATCTATTGGAAACTATATTGGTAGAATGTTAGAGATTGTTGTAGGTATAAAATCTTGTGGAAGAACAAAGATAAAGAATGAAGTGATATGAAAAATTATGAGGACATTGACTCCTACATTTAAGAAGACAACATAGATGATTGAACAAGTTATACCTTGTACTATGAACTTTACAAGAGAGACTCTTCTTGGAAGATTGGAAGCAGCAGAAATGAACCTGAGGTTATCAGGAGACTTACCTAGAATGGAGATAGTATTCAGTTCTCTTAGTATTCGCCCTACTTTGTCAAGAAGCATTAGTGTGAGTAGAGATTATGCTGGTAGTAGCAGATCTAGAAATGAAGAAGACATGAATATTGAAAAAGGTATTGCCTTGCTTTTGAAGAGAGAACTAGATGGTAAGAAATTTTTTAGATGTTGGACATGTCAAGAATATGGTCATTTTACATCTAAATGTCTTAAGAGAGTTAAGAAGTACAGAAACAATTTTAAGCCTAGAAGATCTAAGGAATGTTATTATGCTAATGATGAAGAACTTGAAGCTAGTATAGAGAGAACCTTAAGTGAAAGTGATACTGAGAATAATGATGATATAGGATTTGTAGCAATTAATGAAGAAAATCATGAAACAAAAGTTAAGGAAGAAAAAGCTCTAGTTTCTCAAGTTGAAAAGAAAGCTGATTAGGTTATAGACAATGGTTGCTCACATCATATGACTGGAGACATGAAAAAGTTCATAAAGTTTAACAATTATGATGGAGGAGTTGTTAGAGTTGGAAAAAATACACCTTGTTTGATTAAAGGTATAAGATCTATTACTCTTGATGGAAAGACTAATATTGATGATGTTTACTTTGTGGATGGTTTGAAACATAATCTTTTGAGTGTTGGACAGTTATTTGATAAGGGATATCAAGTTTGGTTTACTGAGAAAACTTGTGTGATAAAAGATAAAAATGAAAATTTGATTGGTACTGGATCTAGAACCAGAGGTAATGTATTTCAGTTGAATCCTACTGAGATGACATGCTTGATTACTAAGATTGATGATAGTTGGTTATGGAACAAAAGATTTTGTCATATAAATTTTGATAATATTGTGAAAGTGAGTACTACACTTGCAGTAAGAGATTTGCCTACAATTATGAAGCCTACTAACATGATGTGCAAGGAATGTGTGATGGCTAAACAGAAGAGAAGCTCATTTCCCAACAAGAAGTTTACATCAGTAGAGAAGTTAGATATTGTTCATACAGACTTGAGTGGTCCTACAAGGACTAGAGGATTCTATGGAGAAAGGTATTTTATGATTCTTGTTGATGATTTCACAAGAATGATGTGGATTGCATTTCTTAAAAAAAAATCTGAATTATTTGATAAGTTTAAGGTCATTAAGAATAAAGTTGAGAATGAATCTGGAATGAAGATTAAATGTTTGAGATGAGATAGAAGTGGAGAATTTAATTGTAGAGAATTTAACACCTTTTGTGAAGTGAATGGTATTAAGAGAAAATTTTAAGCCCCTAGGACACCTGAACAAAATGGTATTGCAGAAAGAAGAAATAGATCAGTGACTGAAGCAGCAAGAGCTATGTTATTTGAGAACGACTTAGCAAAGATATTCTAGAGAGAAGTAGTAAACACATCAGTGTATACAATGAATAAAGTACAAATCAGAGAAGACATAGACAAGACACCCTATGAACTATGGTTAGGACATGCACCCTCAGTTAAGTATTTTAGAATTTTTGGAAGCAAATGTTATATAAAAAGAGATGATGACATTGGAAAGTTTGATCCTAGAAGTGATGAAGGTATATTTCTTGGATATTCTTTGAAAATAAAAGATTATAGATGTTACAATAAGAGAACTAAGACTATTGTTGAGAGCGCAAATGTTAAAGTTGATGAAAAGTTCAAAATTTAGGAAAGAATGCTTGATTATGAATCAGATGAAGGAACTCATCCTAGGTCTAACATTGAGACTACTAAATTATTCTATGAAACTGATAGTGATTTTTTTAATGAAAGTCATAGTGAGGTAATTGAAGAACCAACACCTGAAGTGAGATCTGAGACAGTGACACCTAACAGGAATCTATCAAGGAATCATCATGTTGAGTAGATTATTGGAAACATAGACAGAGGAGTTTAGACTTGAAATAAGGTACAATAATAGTTATGTTTGATTTCTCAAATTGAACCTAAATCTACTAGTGAAGCTTGTGAAGATGTACATTGGATTAAAGCTATGAAAGAAGAACTAGATCAGATTGAAAAGAACAAGACATGGGAATTGGTCCCTAAACCTAAAGATAAGAATGTTATAGGAACAAAATGGGTATTCAAAAAAAAGATGAATGATCAAGGAGAAGTAGTAAGGAAAAAAGCAAGATTGGTATGTAAAGGATACTCACAGCAAGAAGGAATTGACTATGAAGAAACTTTTGCACTAGTAGCAAGAATTGCAACAGTAAGAATGTTTTTGGCTTATGCAGCTTTTAAGAAGTTCAAAGTATATCAGATGGATGTGAAGTCAACATTTCTGAATGGAGAGTCAGAAGATGAAGTCTACATTGAGCTTCCATAAGGTTTTCCTTTAACTTAAGAAAGAGACATGATATGTAAACTAAAGAAATCTTTATATGGACTAAATCAAGCACCTATAACTTGGTATGCAAGATTGGACAAGTATTTGATAAAATGAGGATTTACAAAAGGAATTGATGATAGAAACCTGTACACAAAACAAATTGAAAATGGTTTGTTGGTTGTAGTTATTTTTGTTGATGATATCATTTTTGGAGGAGAAGATGAAGCCAGTGATAAATTTGTAGATGAAATGAAGACTGAATTTGAAATGAGTATGATTGGTGAAATGAAATATTTTTTGGGATTGCAGATAACACAGAATAGTGATGGTATCTTTGTAAGTCAGAAAAAGTACTTGAATGATTTGTTAAAGAAATTTGGAATGGAGAACTTTAAACCAGTTGGAACACCTATGGTAACTAGACATAAGTTATCTAGCACAGATGAGACTCTTGTAGTGGAACAAAAGAAATATAGATCTATGATTGGAGGATTGCAATACTTGACACATACAAGACTTGATATAGCACATTTAGTTGAAATTGTAGCAAGATTTCAAGTTGAACCTAGAGAATCACATTATGCAGCAGTGAAGAGGATACTGAGATATTTAAGAGGCACAATTGAGTATGGATTGTGGTATGAAAAATCTGATGATTTTACCCTATGTGCATATATAGATGCTAATTGGAGAGGTAGTGTTGATGATAAAAAGAGCATCAGTGGTGGAACATTTTTCCTTGGAGGAAGATTGGTTTCTTGGCTAAGCAAGAAGAAAAATTGTATTTCACAAAGCATAGCATAAGCAGAGTATGTAGTAGCAGCAAATAATTATAACCAGATAATTTGGATGAAGCAGATGTTGAAGGATATTGGAATAAAATTTGTTGAGCCTGTTGTTATACATTGTGACAAAACCAGTACAGTTAGTATGTCTAAGAACCCTGTATTACATTCTAAGACAAAGCATATAGAGATAAAGTATCATGTAGTAAGAGAGAAAGTTGATGAGAAAGAAGTCAGACTTGAATACATAAGAAAAAAGGAGTAGATTGTAGACATATTTACAAAACCTTTGCCTAAGGATACATTTGAGTATCTGAGAGGTATGCTTGGGGTTATGCCCCAACCTACTTTTGAAAAGTGATGTAGATTGTTGCATCCATCTAGTGGTACATGAGCCCTATTTTTCTTCTAGACTGGATGTTGGTACTTCCTCTATGGGGGAGTATGTGTATCTGAGCTGAGTCATGAGGACTCCAGTGAATGTATTTTTTGAATAGTATCTTTTGACATTAGAGTTGTTGTTGACATAATAATAAAATTTATGTCATTAATGTCAATGGGGGAGAAGTGTACATGAAAAAAAATTTGTACCATCTATTGGAGAGAACTGAATAGGAAAATGAAGCAAGATTTGATTGATGAAGAGGACTTGAAGTATTTTTCAGAGCAACAGTGTTGCAGTGTTGGATTTATGGAACATTGGATGTTTTTCATATATGTTGCCATCAATGCCAATGGGGGAGATTGTTAGGAATGAATGCTAAATATATCCTATGGGAGTATTAGTAGCCATTCTATAGTAGTTGTTGTTGCATTCATGACTGTGATTGTCATTGATGTCAACACAGGGATCTACTGAAGATTAGCAGAGGAGCAGATAGTGTTTGGGTTAGCACACGTGGGATATTAGAGATCAAGCTATGAGATGTTTAGGATTTACTCTATGATGTGTTATATGTTCATGGTTAAGCTTGCAGATAGTAATTCATTTATTCATGGAAGTTATGAGCATTTCAGTGGAAGCAGTATTCAGGCAGTGTTCCTGAGTAGTGGTTTGTGATAATCAGGTGATATCTCCTAATCGGGATGGAATCTAGTTATGTGTAGTTAGAGAGAAGTTGAAGACATGTTTATAGTGATGTGGATGATAGCAAAAACTCTGAGGTCACATGAGTGAAGAGTTATTCTAATTGGAAGCTGACAGTTTTGTGTAGCATGTGGAAACTTTTATTTTGTAATTTGTATGCTGACTCATTTGTAATTACTTGAGTGTGGTATAAAGGAAAGAATATTTTCCTTGATTTAATATGATGAAGTGTGCAGTAATGTAAGAGTGAATGAAATTGTGAAAGTGAATTTGTGGAAAGAGGATATGTGAGGTACAAAGATCTGAAATTGAGATCTGGTGTAGTAGTGAGTGTGGTTTGGCACAGTCAGAGGAGAGGTAACATATTGTTGAGATTAGTAATATTTTGATATTATTCTATTGAATAATCTAGAGATCAGTTGGACAGTGTGTTCAATGATCTTGCCATTGAAGTTGTTTGGGCAGTGGGTCCTTCTGTCTTCTATAACTCCTAATAGAGTTAGAATCTTTTAGTAGGGATTCAAAATCTCCTAACAGGGATTCATATGTACTGAATGTATTTCATAAGACTCCTAACAGAGTTCATCCTTTCATAAGGAATATTCATATTAGTGCATCTTTTGTGGGCATCATTCCCACCGGGGTTTACTCTTTGATTAAGAGGTTCCCTAGTCAACATATCTTGTGTCATTGTGTTATTGTGCATGAATATCTTTCTATGGTTTTTGGTTACATTGATTATATGGTTAAAATCTATTAAAGTTGATAAAGGTTATAATTATCAGATAACTGATTCACCCCCCCCCCCCCCCCCCCCCCCTCTCAGTTATCTTAGTGGACTTTACTTTCTAACAATTCCCGCTTCCAAAACATAAATTAAACTTAAATTAATATCAAAACATACATAATACTCTCAACTAAATATTTATTTATTATTAATTAAACTATATAATACTTTCTCCTATATATATATAGGGATTGTATAATATTAATGTCTACAATTCATAGTAAAAAATAATAATTTAGATTACAATAATGCTTCACACACACACACCAATTAGTCATAGATTAATTAATAATTGTTAAATAATATATACTAGCGAAATAATTAATCAACATAAATCAATACAACATTACCCACAAAGATCATTTATGACTTAAATATAAATAATTCTCAAATGATGAAATATACTAAAGCTAATAGTAGATACATCCTGAAATGTGAGATCAATCAAAATTAGAATTAATCCAAATTATGAAGCATCA
Organism: Chamaecyparis obtusa; assembly: GCA_027943335.1. NCBI lineage: Eukaryota > Viridiplantae > Streptophyta > Pinopsida > Cupressales > Cupressaceae > Chamaecyparis > Chamaecyparis obtusa. Next base: position 931,112 of record BSBK01002973.1, on the reverse strand, counting down.
TCAAATGATATGAAACCACAATGAATCCAATCCCAAATCAAACCATGCAAAACTAGGTATCAGGTGGGTGAAGATTCATCACCCAAACAGTTTAATGGGTAACTCAATATTATAATCATTCTTTAACCAAAATGATGGCATGGGCTAATCTCATGTGGGCCTTGGTATTATCTCCTCTCTATGTCACTCGAGGATTTTAAAGGAACACTCAGACTTGTAAAGCTAGGTTAAGTCGATGCCTAGTACCTGCAAACCTGCATCATAAAGATGAAGCATATATAGATCTCATAGAAAACAATACAAACAATCAAGAGGATCAAGGCATCATGTGGGCCTCACATGTCAAGAACATGAATTTATGCTCATCATACAAAAACATCACGGAGAGATCAATCATAACATATATATGAAACATATCCATATCTTATCATCCTATAACATGGGTTAATCCATAAACATAAATCATAAGAAAAATAACAATCATAGTATAATCTTGATCATGGAGAGAAACATAAGTCATAATCACATCAATGCCCATGTATCCATCTAAAACATAACCATCTAATGTAACGCGGGCTGCTAGGGGACCCGAGAGGAAAACATGAAATTACTATAAATATATCATTTTTTTTTACTTAACTACATATCTAACCTTAAAATAACATCACAATAAAACATATTAGAACATCACAATAACAACATCACTTCCTCTTAGGTTCCCTGACATCACTACTTAGCAATGCATAATTAATTTAAACATAAAATAGAAACAAAAAATCAATCATGCTACATCTATGCATTTATTGAACCCATAAATCCATATGAAACTAATCTATTACATATGATAATAATAAAATACATAACCAATCCATCCAATATTACATATCAATGATCATCAATACATATGTATGGAAAGTTTAGAATCATTTACAAGAGTATATATTTACAATGCCAAAATCCTTTTTACATCATATGATACAAATTACAACAATTCTCATCTATAAAAAATATGGTATAAAGATACAATGAAGATGCTAGAATATTGCAAAAACTATCCAATAGCCACGAACCAAAACCACAAACCTCAATGGGAAAATATTTACCACCCAACCATGTGGAATCTCGAGGCCCACTTCCCCAAGATAGGAGATAACACAAGGCCCCACATCACATAAGAAATCACCACAAATCATATCATAGGAAAAAAAAATGACATGAAAAATATCCAAAGATTAAAAATAACATAACACAAGATACACATAGGAAACCACAAGACACCACATTGTAGTAAAGGTGAACCACAAGAAAAACTAAAGGGAATCCTAAGATGTACACCAGAGATTTTCATCACATAGTCCTCCACTAGTCCCAAGTTATCCTGACATGTCTCTCTAGACCCCAACACCCAGATGAGAAATCATCTAAAACCGATAACCTTTCATGAGGACAAGGAAGTTGATTTTACAATTAGTGCCACATGGACCACTAGGCCTTCTCCAACCCATCCACAATCCATGTACAATCTCACATGACAATGGGTGAGGTATCTCATTTGTCTTATTTAGTGTGTAACCCATCATAAATCATTTTAATTATGTTTTCACTTGATTAAAAATCCACAATGGTTTACCCTAGACTAATCACTTTGGACTTCAACCCCCATTTCAAGCCTCTCTCCCAATCATGCTCTTAGAAAACCCTCCCTTGCACTCCAAATTGAAACCAAACAAGCATAATAATCCAAATAACAATAAAGAAAATCCTCAAGGTTCATCAAATCCAAGGAACCACAAAACATAGTTTGGAGCATAGAATCTCAAGATCATCAATGGAATCTACAAATGACATCATAATGGAGACATAAAAATAATAATCATATTCTCATCATAATGAGAATCTCATAGGAACTCTTCTAGGTTCCAAAACATAACCTTAATCCAGGTACATCATATCTCAAGCACATGTCCTCTTTTGGATCCATTCTATCAAAATTGGATACATAAGATCTTCTTGAACCATCAAATGCACAATTAGGCTCCAAGAGAACAAATAAACCATAATACAATAAAATTCCATTAGATACCATATTAGATCTTGTATTGTCCTAAATTATAATCACGTGTGTTCTCTACAATTTAACGATTGTTTAGCACCTACCTTATTATATTTGTATTATACATTTGCATTCTAGGACTTCATAATTTCACTTAATGCATACCTAATTCAAATTTGAGTCCTCTTCTCCCTCTAACTTGTGCAAAAATTGAGGTAGGATCTAATTTATATACAACCTCCTCTACTTTCCTCAAATTATAAAATTTATTTAATCTCTCATGTCCTATTTCACCCTTTTTAGCCTCATAATTCAATCCCATTGTCGAAATCAACTACAGATTTAAAACTCAAACTATCAAATTAACATTAACCCATTTATTAGGATTACCCAAAGTCCTTTGGGACTAGGTCGACCTAGGTCGGCCTTGTCCTGGACATGGATGACCTAACTCAGCCTTGTCTTAGAGGAATGATACCAAATTTAGGACCCGGGTCTATCCTGATAGATTTGAAGGCTTTCCAGATCTATGGTTGATTGTTTAATTCTGACTCCCAAAATCACTATAAAAGAAACCTAATTGCTTCATTTTGGTATTATGAAATCAAGTGCAAGGTGGACATCCCAATTTGATTAAAATAAGAAATTTCAAGGTGGAAGCCCTAGTATGATGACATCCATTGAAGCAAGGGTTATATATTGAAGAATTCATTCAAGAATTCCAATAAATCATCTACAACTTCAAATAAGGCATTCAAGACATCATTTTTTACATCATGGAGTTTCAAGTGGATTGTGAGGATGGCTAGGTGTACTTTTTCCCTTGGGGGCTTGGTATGATTTCCTTGTTATTTTCAGATCTATGCATTTTTTCTCCAATTTTCATGTTAACATTTACATGCACACAATCAAACATTGTTTGCACTTACATGATAGGGTATCACTCTCTCACACATAGGGTTAGATCTAGGTATTTAATTTGGCATTCTAGCTCATTAGCATTCTAGACATACTCTAGATTTACGAGAACATCACATTTTACATATTCTAACTATTCATGGAGGTGAGAATCACCAAAAAGGGGGTTGAATAAAGAAAAACCCTATATATCTATCCACACACACATTTTATAGATTTGTGGGTTCTAGAAGTGTAGGTACAGGTATAGATATGAAAATAGTCAAGTTTGATAGTGTTAGGAATATTCCCAAGAGATAACTGAGAGGGGGGGGGGGTGAATCAGTTATCTACAAGTTTCAATTCTTTATCCAATTAAGTATACTTAAACTTTAAGCATAAACACAATGAAAGAACACTTTGTGTGTGTGAAAATTGTACCTGATCTGTAGACACAACACTCAGTAAAACATTAGAGGTTAGCTATAATCAAAATCGTGCAAAATTGAAAGCTATCTAACCAAGCGATTTACTGCCTTCTAATAGGTGCGAGATTAATGTTCTCAGATTGTAATCGAGATCAGTGACCTAGACGACACCTAAATGAAGGATTTGAATGCAATTCTAGATATGGAATAAATGCAATTAATCTATATTTTTGATATTTTCTATGCAATAAGAATGATAAAAATTGATATGATATGAATGCTATTGAAAACTGATATGCTATGCTAATCTAACAATGATATGAAATATGAATGCAAAAATAAGATTGATCTCACAAAGATGTCGATTCGCAAGAGCTTTGATTCTTCAATTCCAATTCTCCAGCGTGATTGTGCAAAATATGAGATGATTTGTGAAGAGCTAAAGCCTTAATTTATAGAAATCCAGGGCTTTGGAGGTGCATGAATAAAAGCCATAAATCACTCAAATTAACTCATCTTGATTTTTGAGTTATCTGATCATAAAAGATAGTTAATTCTCAAAATCATGCAAAAACATGCAAAAACAGCTTTTTAACTCAAATTAGAGTTTAGATCAGCTTTTTGAACTCCAAAAGGATGTTGAGTTCCAAAAAGTCAATAACTTGCATTGATTTTCTGATTTGGAGTTTAACTGTTTCTTTTGAATATGCATAATAATTAAGAATTAAATAAATAAATAAAGTGATTTATCCTCAACTCAACTGATTTTTGAAAATAAATAATTAATTTATGGGTTAATTAACTATTTATTCAAACTTTTATTAAAAATTATATTATTAAATAATGACAACATGCTTTAATTAATTAAATAAGAATTTAATCAATTAAAGATAGGAATTTTGATTTATTGTCAAAATTAAATAATACAATTAATAATAGATATAATTAAATTTAATTACACAATTAAGTGGCAAATATTAAATCTAATTAATTAAATATGAAAATATTCAATTAATCAAACTTAGGATAAATGTGATTTATCGCCAAATAATCATTGAATTAAAGATAATTAAGATAATTAGGAATATTACTAGGAATATTCCCTGATGCAAAATTTAAGATAATCAATTATGATTCGATGATGTTTAGATGTGCCTTAGGTTAGGACTTTGATGTCAATTTTGTTCGAATTGAAGATGTAGGAGATTAATGAACTTATAGCCCATTTTTGGGGTATTACATTTTGCCCCTCTTTGAATTACTGTGCGAAGCGCAGTGGTTCAAAGATAGTCTGTGTTTGATAAAGATATGAAACTGATTCAAAAGATAAACCGATCTCAAGATAGAAACCGATTGAAAGATATTGAGATAGGAGTTGATTGATATTGAATTAAGATGGAGATAATAAGTCTTGAATGACCAAAGATAATGTTCACTGTAGCAGCGATGAACCTATGATTGCGAAAAAGTGTCAAAATACCTGATTCTGAACCTTAGGATTGATAAGAAGTGAGTGACCCGTTCTAGACTCGATTGTCTTAGCAGAACTAGCAGGTATCACATCCGAATCCTTCAGTTGCCGAAGAACCAAGGAAAGAACACTATGATCTGATGGTTGCAAAAACTGATACAGTTTACAAGATTAGGAAAATACCAGATTGATATGGATCGATGAATCTGATATGCCCCAAGTGATGATAGATTTGCCCCGAGCGATGAGGACTTTTGATGAATCAGTAACTAGATGTGATTGTTTGTCTTGATCACTGATGAAAGATATTGATAGACTTGATCGATAGAATTTGATTTACAGACTTTGAATGATGTGCAATACCATGCCCCCTTCGGGATTAAAATTGAAATCTGACAAGAAAAGTCAGCGTTGATAGTTTAGAAGCATGTTAATTGATCTGAGAAGTGGTTATTTACATCCGAGAACGCATTCTGCATCGTTGGAAGGTCCCAAAAGACCAAGTTTGACTAGGTTTGACCATGAGTTGACCATGGTTGACCAAGTTGAAATTTTGATAGTTTGATGTAAGATAATCAGTTAAGTTGAATACTAGATTTCTGTGATGATTGAAGGTCGAATATGCAAGTAGTTAATAATATGAATGATCTCAGATTTGAATTTTGATCCCGAAAAAGGATTCTACTTGCTATTTCATTGGAGGAACCTTCGTGTGAGATTCAGCTCTTGTTAGACTTGAAGATGCGATTTGAAAAATCATTTAAGCATTGAAGTTCGTTTAATCATTGTGAGATCATGTAAACATGCAAAATGCAATGAGACATGCAAAATGAAATGCAACCTAAGACCTAGGACCTAGTCACTGATCATGTGTCGATTTGTTATCATCATTGAACTTTTAGGTAACCGGATAAATCAATACAATGCCCACTAGCCATGAAACCATAGACATATGAATATCGATTTGTATGTGCAAGAATCAATACAACGCCCACTGGTCAAACAACCATGGACATATGAATATTGATTTTAGTTGTTGAATGTCGGATTAGATATAAGCATCAAGGCACAAACGCCAGGATGACCTGAATATCATGTCCATTTTGATATAGCAATTTGTACAAGCATCAAAACATAAACATTGTGATGACCTGAGTACGCCTTGCGTTACAAACACATCAAACAGTCAAGAGATCATTCTAAATCTAATGTGAATTACCCGTAGTGACCCTTTATCGTTCACATCCTTAGGCAAGATTGCGTTCCACAGTAGGAGGAAGAACTCACTCAAAAAGACAATAGTTAGATCAAACTTCCTTGAATTTTTTTTGGGTATCAATGGTCGAGGTACGCATGGCCATCCAATTCGAGATAGAGGCTCTTACAGTCGGACACCATTTCAATCCAAAATTTCCAAAGCTGTTAGATTTTCACATACAAGCAGAAGACAAAGAAAAGATTATGCCCCCAGTCATCACTCTCTAAATCCTATAAAAGACATCATCGAAGAGCTCGAAGGGACACAATATGCAAAAATCTCAATGCGAATCAGTAAGCATACAAGGAGATAAAAGCATGAAAAGCACAGATTGTTTTCAGTTGAGTTTTGATGTTTGATTGTTGTTGATGCAAAATCCTTTCTGGAGACGAGACAGACTGACTGACTCAACTTGAAGCTTCAAAGGACTCTGAGTGGATATGACACGTCTAAGATACATGGGAGACCATAGGATATGACATTGATTGCCCCCAAGTGTGAACATTGATAGGATGCAAACGCTTGAGCTGGTTGGTGTACAGGCCGACTTATTGAAAACTGGAAATGCAGGAACAAACCGGGAGATATGTACAAACTAAAGCAAGATTGAAAGCTGGGAAAGACCAAGATTGTGCTGATAGATGGAGCATTTTGGAACAAGTGGTGCCCGTTTGCCGAGTTTTCACCATCTTGGTAGAGATTCTATTTTTGCTACCGAGGTGCCTATTTCTAGGTTTTCACCAAGGCACTTTTCTTTTTTCTTTTTTTTTTTTTTTCTTTTTTTTTCATTTTTTTTTTTTTCAATTTTTTTGTATTTTTCATTTTTTCAATTTTTTTGTGAATCATCAAGGTGCCTATTGCTAGGTTTTCACCAAGATGTTCATTTTTTCAGGACTTTTTCTGATTTTTAAGATTTTTTTCAGGACATTTTACCAAGCACTGAATGCCTTAGGCATAGAATTTCTTTAGATGGAGAACGTTGATTGGTTCTCGGAGCTGTTCTCTTTCAGTGGTTGAGAGTTGATAGGCACCAGAGCCAAAAGTAGCAGTGATTACAAAGGGACCCAACCAATTGGGTTCGAACTTCCCCTTGCGTTCTCGATGTGATTGATTTTTAGGATTTTCTCTCAACACTAGATCGCCAACCTGAAATTCTCTATGTCTGACTTTCTTGTTGTAGCATCTAGACATTCTTTTCTGATACACTCTAAGATGATCATACGCTGCTTGTCTGCGCTCATCTAGTAGTTCAAGTTCTTGTAACCTCGACACTCTGTAGTCTTCATCAGTGACAAGTCCATGCATTCTGATCCTGAGTGATGGGATTTCAACCTCAATAGGTAGTACCGCTTCAGACCCATAAACTAAAGTGAAAGGTGTAGCCCCAATAGGAGTTCTGATACTTGTTCTGACAATCATTTTGATACTTGTTCTGATACTAGTTCTGATACTGATTCTGATAATTGTTCTAATACTGGTTCTGATACTGATTCTGATACTGATTCTGATACTGGTTTTGATACTGATTCTGATACTGATTCTGATACTAATTCTGATAATTGTTCTGATACTTGATATACTTGATAGCATCTTTTTCCATTGCAAACTCCCAAGCAAGATCATATCGTGCAGTCCCAATGTCTAGCAAGGTAGAAAACAAGAGGGATTAGCAAGCTGGTGGAAGAGATGGAAGATAAGAGAATGAAGGAAAATGAAGGGAAGAAATCCTCAAGGGGAAACTCCTCAAGAATACCCAAGCTAGGGAAAAATTTTCAAGTAAAGCGCATTTGGACAAGCAATGAAAGGCTAGCATAGAATAAGCACAAAAATCATAATGTAAGAGCAGGAAAGAATGTAATCCAAAGGAGTAGACATGTCAAGAGGCTTCATAGCATCGTGTTTTACTCTTTCTTTTTTTTTTTATTAGATCAAGACCAAAGAGGAAAAGGATAGCGATAGGTGAAAATGAATGGAGGAAGATGGATATGAAGGCTAAACAAGAAGGGAATGAAAGCAAGATCATCATAAGATAGCTCACAAGATAGCCAAATGTTCGTGTGTAGATCAACATTGTCAAGATCAAAAAGAGAAGATGGAATGGATGAAATATGTAGAAGAACTACGCATGATGTCTGATTGCCAGGTTTTCATCATGGTACTTATCCAAGGCGCCACAAGGGAGTGGTTTTCACCATAGGATGAATTTATTTCTCTTTACTTTTGCTACCAAGGTGCCTGTTTCCAGGTTTTCACCAAGGCACATTTTCAATTTTTTTTTATTTTTTTTTTTTCATTTCTCTTTTTTGGAAGAAGGCAAGCTTTTTAGATAATGCTCCTTGAAAGGATAAACCATGATATGCCAAAGATTCAAAATGATATGCTCAAAGATGCTGATAGGGAAAGGGAGATGGAAGAGAAAAATGGAGGATAAGGTTTTATGTAAAGCGAGTGAGGTTGGAAGATAGGAGGAATAGGAAAATGAGGAAAAATGATAGAAGGTAAAAGGATAATGCACGGAAGGATTGTAAAAGGGTAGGTGGAAAAGAAGGCAAGATCAACGTCAACACATACCTTGAAGGGTGGTGAGAGGATGGAGAAATCATGAATGAAGGAATACGTGAAGGTATATGGCGAATGGATAGCAGAGGTTGTGATTTAGGCGCATGAAATGGAAGAATATTTTTGGAAGGAGATGTAGTGGAAGCCTTTGGAAGCTTGAATGTCAATTTCACTTTTTGTTCAACATGAGACTCTCTTATGAGAGACTTTGGAATCCATATAGCCTTAGGCTTTTTATTTCCTTTTGATGATTTAGAGATAATATCTTCAATGATGGATTTTGGAACCCATACTTGTCTTGTAATTTTTTTCTTAGATATCTCTTTTGACTTTATGTTTCCATGTCTATTAGAGGAGACATGGTGATCTTTTTTTGATGGATTCTTGTATTTCTTCTTTTTCTTGTATTGAACATTCAAGTTACTTCCAAAGAACTTGGGACTTGTGGAAGAAGGAGGAGGATATGACTGGTTTAGATGGGTGGGTGGATGAAAAGGATTCAAGGGTATGCATCTATGTTGATCTTGAGGAAAGATGGGAGATGGAGGTATGTAAGGACCCAAGATGGATGGAAAATCAGGAGAGCTAAGAGGGGAAAGTGAAGGGACATAAGGACCCAAGATGGAAGGAAGACGTGAAGCCTTTAGTAGTGGTGGAAGAGGTCCAAGGATGGAAGTGGAAGATGCAAAAGGATAATCAATAAGTTCATCAACATCTATATGACAACCAAGGATATCAGCATCTTTAGAGTGAGAATTAGAATTATCAATAGGATCCTGGACATCTTGAATAAGAGCATTTTCTTTGATAGGATCATTCAAAGCTTGCGAAGACTTAGGAAGAGTAGAAAGTGGAAGTGAACATGGAGTGGTAGAACAAGAAGATGGAAGACTTTGATCTTGACAAGGATCTTTGGATAGCCCAAGCACATAATTTTTCTTTTGATTTTCAATAGGCTTAACATTGGAAGGAACACTATTTTTACCAACCTTAATGGAAGTATCATCTTTGGAAAGCGCAAGCGTAGTAAGGTTATTTTGATTGTCAATAAGCTCAACAGTGTAAGTAGTAGCTTGATCTTGCTTAGGTGAAGACTTAAGACATGGTGGAATGCATGAAAAAGGGTGTATAGGATCAAAAGAACCATGAAGCGGATAAGAGACATCGGGAAAAGGAGTGGATGACATGGAGGGTTCTTGATCTTGATCTTTCTTTATGTTCTTTTCTTTATCATTTTTAGAGTCCTCTTGACATGGAGCCACTTCTAAGGACAAGGAAGCATGTTGGGATTGTATGGATGATTTTGGAAGAGATGGTGAAGGACTAGCTGAAGTAGGTATTATAGCATATGAAGGCTTAGGCTCTTTAGGTTTATCATTATTGAAAGTATTTGTAGCCAAGTGAAGGTTAGCTTGAGTTTCTTTAAGAGGTAGCCTTGGAGGATAACTATAGGGAACCACATGAAAAGTATCAGGGCTTGTGTCGGATGAAGGTTTTGTGAAAGATTTGAAAGAATCGAAAGCTTTAAGAAATGTACGGGTATTGGAGGAAGTAGGGGATGGAAGGGAACCATCACAAGACAAAGGTCCCACATTAACATGATCTTGCTTGAAAGTGTAATCTTTATTTTCAGCCTGAGAGTTCTTAGAGGAGAGATCCTTATAGTATGCATGTTTATAATCAGTGTGGTAAACTTTTTCTTCCTCAAGTGAAACAGATGGATCATCTGGGTATTGTGCATAGAAATCATCAAAGTCTCTTTGATAATCAGAATCATATGGATCACTCTCCTGATCTATCCAATGTGATGGCCCATTTGTAGTAAGTAGGAACGAACGATGAGGAGGACTCTTAGGAACAGAGGTGTCATAGGTATCATTACATTTTCTGTCATCATAGTCATCATAGTCTTCAAAGCTAGATGTGTCACTCTCCGTGGAAGAGGTATCATATTTTTCAATTTTTTTTCGGGGGCATGGTGACATGTACAAGTCTTTATCAAATGGAAAAGAGTATAGAGGTTCCTTTTCTTTCCCAAGTTTGTCAAGCTGGACTTGCATAGCATGTATCTGTTTCATTATAGTGGCGATCAGAGCTTCTTCCTCTTGTTTACTGATTTTTTTTGAGACATGTGTACTGATTCTCAATAGCTATTGCTCTATTCCTAACACAATGATATTTTTGACAGATTCTGGAACTAGGCTGGAAACATTGGATATCTTGCAATTTGACAATTTCTAACAACTTTCTCAAATTTTTCCAAACGACACTCTGCAGACTCGTACGACACTAGGTAGTCTATGAAATGACATTTGCTAAACTCATACGATAGTTGGGTAGTAATGAAACGACAGTTGACAAAACTCATATGACTTTTGACTTCCTGAAATGACTTTTGACTCCAGAAAGAACTTTACGTCAATTTTTGCAAAATTTAAGGTTTTCAGTTTTGGATTGTTTGCAAATTGTACTGTCCAAATTTTGAAGGTTATACCAGATTTGATTGTTTTTAATAGCCAAGTAGATAAATAAGCACGCAGAATAGCAAGCAAGTGATTCCAAGCACGTCTGAAAACAATGAACAAGGGCAAAAGCAACCTTGTGCATGAACAATCAAGTGACCAAATTGTGCTAATCCCTGAGAGTACTAATTGTGTATGTTCTGAAAAGTTTTGCAATAACACACATACACCTAAGAATGAAAAATTGGCCTCTCTAAGGTTTTTAGTAATGGTTTGACTCTGCAACTTTTATGATTCAAAGGGGTGAACTCCAATCCTGGCGCACCAGGGTTTTGACACAGTCTGAGAACTTAATCTTCAAGAGCTGCTAGGGAGATCTGACAACCCAACAATGAACCATACCCGTGGAGATTTCTTCCACAAGGACATTTATATAGCGGTTGTCACTACCATGGCGAAAATGGCTATTACCGCTTGAGGTTCCGTCAATGCAGTTTTCCCTGTGAAGGGATTGTCCGCTACGGTTAACCCTCTCTAAAGATGACTCACAATAGTATACCACAAGGGGGCTTGGCTCCAGATTCAAGGTTTTGACACCTCTTCACTTTTAACCCAAACAAAGCAAGCAGATTAATCCGACACGCTAAGACAAAGTTTTGTTCCACCAAGGTCTGTGATATCAACTCCACGTGATCTATCAACCTCTCCGAGGAGAGAATGTATCAATCAATAAGAGAAGACGCACTAACCAATTTTGATTCACCAAAGCTCGTGATATCAACCCCACGTGATCTATCAACCTCTCCAGAGAGAGAATGTGTCGATCAATAAGAGAAGACTCACTAACCAAGTTGAATGTGAAACACACTAAGTATCCTCCCTACCTACAAGGATTCTGTCGTCAAGAAGGATTTCGCTGGGAATCCAATCTTTCAAGAATCACGAATAGTGTTCATAGGGCCTAATTACTATGTGAGCACAGATATATGTTCCGAAAGTAAATCTACCAAAAGCATCCAAAAAGTAGAAAGAGGAACACTTAACGTTTAAAGCGAATATGAGATGAGTCCACAAGGTGGAACACTTAACACCTCACACAAGCTAAAAATGAGTCCACCACTTAGAAAACAAGGGAGTTCCTAAAAGCACAAAAGGGTTGCCAAGTGGAACATTTAACGCTTCTGTCCTGTTGACCCCTCCCCTTTATGGCGCTGAGATTGCAACCACGGGGCGGAAATGAGGGGCCGGCGGATTAGCGAGTCCAATAACCCAAGATAGCAATCAAGATCAATCACAAGTATTCTAAGACTACTTAATGAATCCTTAAGGGTTCACAACCTAGTATCAATTATGCAAGTGTGTAGAAATAGATCAAAAGCATGAAAAGATGCACACAAGCTTGACACATAAGAGATTTATTTTAAGTCCTAAATCAAAATATTATTAGATGAAGGAGAATACCTGGGATCCTTGCAACGCGCTTAGTAGATTTTACTTGATTTTTAGCAATTTTTGTTGAGCTTTTCCATGCAAGCAAGTGACGAACTCTCCAACAAGCAAACAAACAAACAAGATATGCAAAATATATTCAACTTATGAAAACCATAGGGTTAGCTCTAAAAATCAATTATTATCAGTAATAATAACCAGCAATCAACCCAAATGACAACTCATATCATTCATTGAACCATGTAAAAAAAATAAGTGCATACCCATCACAAAACTTTATTTTTTTTTTTTGCATTTGACCTAGTCAACAAGATCTAATTTTTTTGATATGATTTTGGCCACAAAAATAGAAATTCAGAATAGAGACCCCTGCTAAAAAACAGAGAGCTTTCCAAAAATGCAAAAATTTTAGAAAAACCTCTTCATTTGTGCCCTAGAGACCTATTTTATCAAAACAGACCAGTTTTTGTAAATTGACTATTTGAGCTATGATATCATGTCCAAATTTAAAACACAAAGAATGGACCCCCTGTAGAATTTAAAGAGCTTTCCGAAAATATAAAAATTTTCGAAAAATATGCTGATTTGCGTCAGATATTAATTTTTTCCGGAATTTCAAGAAAAAATTATTAAAAATTCAAAACATCTCAGAAAATTCTAAATTTTTTACTGTAGCTTCCATGACATGTCACCAACCTACAAAAAAAATTTTAGATCAAAATTCCAAGCCGTTTGGGAGATAAAATTAAATCTTTGAAACTTTGGGGTTTTAGCTTCAAAAAAATCAAAACCAGCATGCAAAGGTGGGTTGCCCCACGGTGGGCGCCAGAAATGTGTGTGTGAAAATTGTACCTGATCTGTAGACACAACACTCAGTAAAACATTAGAGGTTAGCTATAATCAAAATCGTGCAAAATTGAAAGCTATCTAACCAAGCGATTTACTGCCTTCTAATAGGTGCGAGATTAATGTTCTCAGATTGTAATCGAGATCAGTGACCTAGACGACACCTAAATGAAGGATTTGAATGCAATTCTAGATATGGAATAAATGCAATTAATCTATATTTTTGATATTTTCTATGCAATAAGAATGATAAAAATTGATATGATATGAATGCTATTGAAAACTGATATGCTATGCTAATCTAACAATGATATGAAATATGAATGCAAAAATAAGATTGATCTCACAAAGATGTCGATTCGCAAGAGCTTTGATTCTTCAATTCCAATTCTCCAGCGTGATTGTGCAAAATATGAGATGATTTGTGAAGAGCTAAAGCCTTAATTTATAGAAATCCAGGGCTTTGGAGGTGCATGAATAAAAGCCATAAATCACTCAAATTAACTCATCTTGATTTTTGAGTTATCTGATCATAAAAGATAGTTAATTCTCAAAATCATGCAAAAACATGCAAAAACAGCTTTTTAACTCAAATTAGAGTTTAGATCAGCTTTTTGAACTCCAAAAGGATGTTGAGTTCCAAAAAGTCAATAACTTGCATTGATTTTCTGATTTGGAGTTTAACTGTTTCTTTTGAATATGCATAATAATTAAGAATTAAATAAATAAATAAAGTGATTTATCCTCAACTCAACTGATTTTTGAAAATAAATAATTAATTTATGGGTTAATTAACTATTTATTCAAACTTTTATTAAAAATTATATTATTAAATAATGACAACATGCTTTAATTAATTAAATAAGAATTTAATCAATTAAAGATAGGAATTTTGATTTATTGTCAAAATTAAATAATACAATTAATAATAGATATAATTAAATTTAATTACACAATTAAGTGGCAAATATTAAATCTAATTAATTAAATATGAAAATATTCAATTAATCAAACTTAGGATAAATGTGATTTATCGCCAAATAATCATTGAATTAAAGATAATTAAGATAATTAGGAATATTACTAGGAATATTCCCTGATGCAAAATTTAAGATAATCAATTATGATTCGATGATGTTTAGATGTGCCTTAGGTTAGGACTTTGATGTCAATTTTGTTCGAATTGAAGATGTAGGAGATTAATGAACTTATAGCCCATTTTTGGGGTATTACACACTTGAACACAAAAAAAATATTTTGGTTACGGGGAAACCCAAATAGGTAAAAACCCCAGTGGGAATTGACACCCACTAATAAATTGGACTAGTGTATAATGATCCTTGTTAGAAGATCTTACACCCCTATTAGGAGTTGATCTTTACAATGCAATAAGTACAATGACTTGGTCAAAGGTTAGATCCTATTAGGATTATTTTTGATTGACCCTGTTAGGTGTGAGGACGCACTATCTGAGAGCTCACTGCTCAAAGGGGTGAAGGCTGCAACCTTCTGAATAACAGATACACACTATATCTGGATCTTGGTGAACTGAAAGGTAGACCTACTATCTTGATTAGTTCCAATGAATAGCATATACTCTTTACTTAGTCACATAGACCTTCTGCTAATGGCTCAACACTTCTCACTCTCTGCTTTGCTCTTCTCTTTCAACTCTGAACCATGTCTTAGCAATCACAAATGACTTCCTATAAATATCTTCTCTCTAAATGATATAATCAACTTGACCTATTAGAACCACCTTGAAATCATATTAGAGAAACAATAACACTCTCCAATAACATTTATGTCAGCTCTAATAAGCACACAACATAATCTGGGACCTGTCCAAATTAATAAGTGTAGACACATGCTACATACTATCGGCTCTACCAAATTAACTGATACTTTATCCTCAAGCTGAATTACATCATGCACTCTTAACCAAACCTTCTTAACTCTTCTCTAATCACTAATCCAAACACACATACCAAAATGATAGGCGTAACTCCTGTGCCAATATAATCTCTGTCGGCTCTTTTGGATAAACACATGAAACTGTAACCGATGAATAGCGACTGCATAACTTCACTTCCACTACACATCAGACTCTATGTCCATGAATGAAGCAACACTAACATGTCTCTATCAAATATACAAAGGCACAAGACTCCATGATAACTGTACAGAAAATCACACACAGAACAGTGCCTGTAACTCTGTCAGGAAGACTGCTGACACAAGCTGCTACATAACTGTCTATATAAACAATTAACCTCTGCGTCCATGATATCATGCTGATAACATGTCCATGCTACATATACTCAAAGCTTACTACATAAGTCTTCGATGCATGCTACTTACCATATGTTGTCATTAATGAAAAACATACAGTTAGCACTGGCTTGCTGGCAAATCTCCAATAGATAGTTCCAGATCCTTTCTGCCATCTAGTCCAAAAAGCCTCTAGACTAGGCTGATTTGGGTCAGCCTTGTCCAAGACATGTCTAGGACAAGGCTGAATTGGTTTGACCTTGTCCTTTTCCAGATCTAAATCTTCCAGTTTACGAAGTTGCAAATTTCAGGTTGTCAGATCTAAAAACTAGTAGAATTTGGGACTTTGACAGTTAGAAAAATTAGGTTCAAATTGAAATCTTCCTCTTCATTTTCTGGTGCACACATTCTTATCCCCATTTTGTGGCATTTACTTTCATAAATCAGATTTAGCTTTTAGATTCACATATCATTTAGCATCTCTTATTGGAATCAATCAAATCTAATCCCATAAGGCATAGATCTTGAGTTGGAACCCTAACTCTCTAGGTTGTACTTACTAGATCTATTTTGTGGGTAAGGGTTTCTGATTCCAATGTATAATATCCCATATTTATTTGGTGAGTAATCTACATCCTATGCATTTCTCATCATTTCCTATTATATGTTTTGGTGAACTTGAACCTTTCATGCATTATACCTTTTGAGTTGGATTAATTAGATTTTTTTATTCATTTTAAAGCCCTAAAAGAACAAAAAAAATGTCATTCTAGTGCTTAGATTTAATTTTCATACATTGCATTAGCTTAGATCTATCTCTTTATTCTCTCATTATCTTGTTTTTTACTTAGATCTACTCTTTTTTGCATCATAAAAAATAACATTATTTTCTTTCATTTTCTTGCATTTCATTCACATTTAGAAAATGCAAAAACAATTTTGTTTCATTTAGCTTATTTCAAACATCCCTGATTTCTTTATTCAAGAATTTACAACTTATGATGATTCATTTAGTTTTTATAATCTTGAGACCCTTAACGAGTCATATAGTAGTGATGATTTTTATATGTTAGATGAAGCCTTTGATTACTTCATCTCTACTTAATCTTCCTCTATGTCTTCAAAATTGACCATTTGCATAAACTTACTTAGTTTTCTTCCTTTATCTAGTTATATTTTCAACATTGATAAGCCTAAAGTAGTTACTCATTTGGCTTCAAATGAACCTATGATAACCAACAAACTTGTGATAAAAGTCAAGAGATGTAATCAGAAAAATCCCTTTCAAACCCCTAATAAGCATGTGATAAGTGTTAGGGGATATCATCAAAAAAATCCTTCTCAACAATTCTCAACACTTGTGATTATGGTTAAAGGATGTAATCACCTAGGTTCTTTTCAAACTCTGAAAAAACCAATCATAATAGTAAAAGGAAAATCTAAGATCCCTTTGGATTTTCTTAAAGTCTATCATGTTGTAGATCACATTTGTCATACAAGAAACAACCCTCAACCTACAAATTCGAATGTTCCTACTTCTCTTCCACCTTCTCAAACCATGCTTCCTCCATCCCCATGCTTAACTCCCAATCTTAGAAAGGAGTGTGATTTGATAGAACAATTGTGTGCTACTCCTACTAAGATTTCTCTTTGGGAACTTCTTCAAACTTCTCCTACATATCATGAGTCCTTGCAAAAATATTTAACCACCCTTTGAATTACACCACCTAATCAAGATAATATCAATTCCTTTTTGGAATGTATGCAAACTACGCCTATCTTGGCTCAAATTGTCTTTACTCAAGATGATTTACGTCCTAAATAAGTTCAAAATCAATATGATTCCCTTATGGTGGTTATCCTTATCAATGGTAATCTCATTCATAGGACCTTAATTAATAATGGATCCAAATTAAATATTTGTAGCATGAACATGTTGAAAGAAATCAAAGATGATATTTCAACCATTAAACCTATTTTATTCCTATTTGTGGCTTTCAAAATGTTGCTAAGAAAATGTTGGGTATCATTACATTACCTATTAAGGTAGGTCCAATTGTTTTAGATATTCATATGCATGTGATGCCTGGACCCCTCAATTCCAATATTCTTTTGGGTAGACCTTTATTACATGCTATGCATGTTTTTCCTTCTACACTTCATCAAAACATCAAGTTTATCTATGACAATTTGATGTACACTCTTATGGCGGATGATCACTTGAATATTTTTTTGAATTCTAAATCAAGCACTAAACCTGAGTCTGTTGAAGAAAAACAAGATCAAGAACCTAAGTGTTAGGATAATAAGCAGAAAATGCAAATATTAATAAACAAGAGAGAACACAATAACACATAATTTAACATGGTTCACCCAATCCTTGGACTATGTCCACCAATAGTGAGTCCAATATCTTTATTATTATCTAGCAATTACAATTTGAAACCTGCAACTCAATAATGCTATAGGAAGCTACAATAATCCCTCATCCAATGAATCTCAAAACCGTAAGCCCTTTTACAAGTATTTTTGACATAACAAAATTAGGGCAAAAATACTCTGACTAATAGAAAATAGATGGCCGACACTTTACTCCCATCAGTGGCTCTACCCCTTGACCCCACCTGGGGCGCTGCCCCAGGACCCTGCAAGGGGCTCTGCCCCTTGACCCCATGGAAAAGTCTGATTAGGCTCCACATACATAACACTAAGGATGATCCTTATCCTACTAGTGTCCTTTTATATGATGATTGGGGATCCTTAGATTTTACACCAACTTATATTAGAGAGTAGAAAGTTCCAAAACTTGAATGTCAACAACCTAAAACTAACAAAGAACCTATAACATCAACACCTCTTTCTAATGATCTTAGTAACAACTTTATTGCTACTTCTACTAATGAATCTTTAGAAACTATCAAACCTGATTGTTATGGCATAGTGACCTATGAAGAACCATTAAATCTTTTGGATATGACTTCTCTTTATGGTCTCAGTTATCATTTACTAGCGAAAAATGGATTCAATAGGAATGGATGTGGAAAATATGCACAAGGAATTCAAGTGCCCTTAGAAAATGAGAGGCATGGACATTCTTATAGATTAGGTTTTAATCCTTATAAGAAGCCACAACCAGTTACTCTCAATATTAACAACATCTCTTTTGGACATTTGAAAGTTGTGAATCCTCATCTCATTGATTTTGATCAAAAATATTCTTTTGATAACTTTAGTATTGATGATGTTTTAGCTAAATTCTTGGGGCATACGACGATCTTCCTCCTTTTCATCATAATAGGAGATTGCCTTATTGTTTGAATGATGAAGCATACTTTGGGAAAGAGACTACTTCTAAACAACACCATGATATCCTTTTTCTCATGGATATCTCTCAAAAAAGTAATCTTCTGATTACTGATACCATTGATGTCCAAATGTATCCTTATAATGCTGAAAATTTCATCAAATTTGGAAAATATCTAGACGAGGATGAACAAAAAGAGT
The DNA here is from genome assembly GCA_027943335.1 of Chamaecyparis obtusa. NCBI lineage: Eukaryota > Viridiplantae > Streptophyta > Pinopsida > Cupressales > Cupressaceae > Chamaecyparis > Chamaecyparis obtusa. The sequence goes on along the minus strand of BSBK01002973.1, from coordinate 911,914 downwards.
TTATTTCCCTTCTTCTTGAATTTCCTTATGTCTTTGCTTGGGATTTCTTGGCAATATTGCATTAAACAAAAAACATTTAGTTTCATTATGTTCATGTTTTCTAGTTTGAGAGAGTGATGTAGTGGTCATTTATCTTTGAGATATTTTGATTGCGGTCTTGGAATGTTGTTAAGGACTCTGTGTAATGTTTATCTTTTAGATCAAACCTCATTTGGATCAGTATTGTTTGATTTATTTAATTTTTCTTTTCTCTGTGGCTCAAGCTCTGTTTGTGGTGATCCTATTCACAGTCACGTATTTATGTGTTTATTCTATTATGATCATTAATTCTTAATGTAGACCTATCTAGGAACCTTTCCCTTTTATGTCATCATGTTTGGATCAACAACCTTCATGTTTGGATTCTTTTGGTTTCTTCAAGTAGCATGTTCCTTTCTATCTGGGCCGACCTTGGAGATTGTGTGTGTGATCATTGCTCATTGATTGTCAATGTGTGTGGTCATAGTGTGTGATTGTCAGATCACATGTGGACCTAAATCTAAGTTCACTTCTTCTTTTGTTCTTCTTGGATATCTTTTAATCTATTTTGGGGATGACCCATATTTATTTGTAGACATGTAATTCTTGGTCGACCCCAGTTGTGTAGTTAGGTATATGTACTCATGTTGATGTAATTCAATAGAAAGGAAGAAATGGGGGACTCAAAGGGGTGATAGTTTGGATGACCATGAAGCACTGATCTTTCAAATTTGAATTCATTTTGTATATGGCCTAAATCGGGAAGGCCTTACAACCTTATATGTATGATGTTTCTATTTGAATAAATGAAAGATCTTGCATTCTCTCTCTCTCTCTCTCTCTCTCTCTCTCTCTCTCTCTCTCTCTCTCTCTATTCTATGTTATTTCTTCCACATGTGGTTAGCTACAAGGTTGGACATCCCATCTTGGGGTATTCCACTTTGGTACTGCATGAGGTAGTATCAGAGAAAGTTCCTCTTTTTCAAGCCCTTATTATTTGGTTGTAGGGTGGTAGGTTGTGATGTAACCTACAATTGTAGAGGGTTGAAAATATTGTTCATGGAAGGAGAGTTGTAGATCATGTTGTGATGGATATGTTAAGATAATTTTTTACAAGACTTGAAGCTATTGAGACAACCCAAAGAAGATGAAGACTTATTGAGGATGATAGTGAAGATGAGGCTGAAGAAGTACAAGAAGAAGGAGTAGCACCAACACCTATTCTTGAAAAAGGAGAAGAAATATTGTTGAGAGCTTTGACAGACATTAATTCCAATCCTCACTTCAATCCTCTTGAGTATAGTGACAAACTAGGTTCAGATGAGTTGATGGAATGGATCTTTGAGATAGAGAAGTATTTTGATTATGAAAACATACCAGCAGACAAGAAAGTGAAAATTGAAAGCACCAAGTTGAAGGGACATGCATCCTTGTGGTGGGAGCATTTGTAGACTAATCAGAAAAGGAGAGGCAAGGATAAAATCAAGGTATGATAAAATATGATTAATAAGTTGAAAGGTAAATTTCTACCTAGAGATGATCAGATTATCCTATTAAGGAGAATGCAAAATTTGAAACAAAAGGATAGTTTTGTGACATAATATATTGAAGAATTTTATAGGTTAGATATCAGATCTAGATATCTCAATGATGGAGTTGAAAGGATTTCTAGGTACCTGAATGTTTTAAGGACCTCTATCCAAGATGAAATCAGTTTTCTCAAAATGAACACCATTGAAAAATCCTATCAATTTTCATTGAAAGAAGAAACGAAATTGAAGAAGAGGCATGAACAAAGGCAGAGAGGTAGAGGTGGAAGATTTCCTAGCGGAAGAGGTAGATCATATGGAGAAAAGAGAAAATCAAATCAGGATAAGGCAAATCAAGATAATGGAAAATCATAATGGAAAGGAGAAAATTCATATCGAGGTAGAGGAAGTTATTTAAGATGTAGTTACCCTAGAGGTAATGATCAGAGGAGAGAAGACAATAATTGGTTCAAGAAAACTTGTTTCAAGTGTGGATAAGAAGGACATAGGGAATTTGAATGCACCAATGGAAACAAGAAGACCAGTAGCAGTAGTAGAAATTCACTTGTGAAGGAAGATTCACGAGATCCAACAAACAAACCCAAGGATGGGGAAAATCTGATGATCATGAGAGCATTATGGAACTAAGGTACTGATGAAGATCCTTGGAGGAAAGGATTTTTCAAAAGAAAATGTAAGGTTGTAGGAAAATGTTTCAAAGTGATTATTGACAGTGGAATTTCATAGAATTTGGCATCGGAGGAGTTGGTTAAAAAGTTGTAGTTGCAAAGGATGAAGAACCCCAAACCCTATCAGATCTTGTGGATCAAAGATGAGCACAAAATTTTGGTACTTGTGAGACAAGATTTACATGATGGAAGGTTGAATAGATATACTATTTTGGCTAACGGAATGAATCAAATTGTGCTACCTTTAATTGAAGCATCTAAGGGTGAGAATTGTACTTCTCTTAGAGTTTGTTTGATTGAAGGGAAACAATTCACAAAAGATTTGAAAAAGAATGATGTTTTTTATGCTTTAGTTCCAAATAATCCTATTAAAAAACTAGAGGATAAAACACCTATTGAAGTCAAGAGGGTGCTGACAGAGTATCAAGAGATTATTTCTAATAATGCACTAGATGGTTTACCACCGATTAGAAGTATTAGTCATTGTATGGATTTGATTCCAGGATTTAGTTTGCCTAACAAAGCACCTCACTAGTTAACACTAGCAAAAATGAGGAATTGAATAGAAAAGTTCAAGAATTGTGGCAGAGAGGTTTGATTAGAGAAAGATTGAGTCCATGTGCAGTTCCACGTCTATTAGCACCTAATAAAAATGGTGAATGAAGAATGTGTACCGATTCTAAAGCTATAAGCAAGATCACAATGAAGTACCAGCTTCTATTGCCTAGGATGGATGACATTATGGATTGTTTGAGTGGAGCAAAATGCTTTACCAAGATTAATTTGAAGAGTGGTTATCACCATATCAGAATCAGAAAAGGAGATGAATAGAAGACTTCTTTCAAGATAAGAGAAGTTTGTATGAGTGGTTGGTTATACCTTTTGGTTTAACTAATGCACCTAGCACTTTTATGAGGCTAATGAGTTAATTTTTAAATAAATTCTTGGGAAAATATATGATTTTATATTTGGATGACATTATAATATTCAGTACGAATAGGGAAGATCATTTGTTGCATCCGAGACAGGTATTGCAGAGGTTGAAAGAGGAGAGGTTACTAATCAAATTGAATAAATGTTCTTTCATGAAAGAGGATATAGTTTATTTGGGATTTGTGATCTCAAATGATGGTTTGAAGATGGATCCTGAAAAGTTTGAAGCAATATTGGAGTGGCCTACACCCGATAGTGTTGGAGAGGTAATATATTTGAATGGTTTGGCTAGTTTCTACTGAAATTTCATCAGGAATTTTAGTTCTATTTTTAATGCTATGACTAAGACAATGGGAGGAGACAAAAAGGATTTCAAGTGGACACATGGAGCTAACAAATTTTTTGAGACATTCAAGCAAAAGGTAGCAAAATTATTTGTTCTAGCTTTTCTTGATTTCTCTAAGGTATTCCATGTTGATTGTGATGCAAGTGGTAGTGCAATAGGAGCTATGTTTAATCAAGAAGGTAGAGTGATTGATTTTTTAATGAAAATTTAAATGATGATAAGAGGAAATATTATATTTATGATCAAGAGTTCTATGTTATTATTCAAGCTTTGAAGAAGTGGAGACACTATTTTTTACCTAAGGAATTTTTGTTGTATACAGAGCATAAAGTATTTCATTATTTGGGAAGTCATAGTAAATTGAATTAGAGACATATGAAGTGGGTTGAGTACTTGCAAAATTTTACATTTGTGGTGAAGCATAGAAGCGGATTATCAAATAGAGTTGCAGATGCATTGAGAAAAAGATCTTTTTTGACTAAGACAAGAGTTGAGGTTCTTGGTTTTGATGATTTGAAGAATGTGTATGAAACTGACTATGATTTTGCAAAGGCTTGGAGAGCATGTAAGACACCTATCACTGATCAATAGAGAAAGTAGGATGATTACTTCATTTAGGAAGGTATTTTTTTCAAGGGAGTTCAGTTGTGTATACCTAGAGGTTCAATGAGGGACAATTTGATAAAACAAAAACATAGAGGTGGATTAGCAGGACACTTTGGTATTAATAAGCCATTGATTTTTATTAAGGAGAAATACTTTTGGACTCAGTTGCATAAGGATTTTCATAAATTTGTAAAGAGTTGTAGAATTTATCAAGTTGCAAAAGGAGTAAGTCAGAATATTGGATTATATACAACATTACATGTTCCTAATAGACCTTAGGAAGACATCATCATGGATTTTTTTCTTGGCTTACCTAAGACCTAGAGAGGTAATGATTATATTTTTTTGTGGTGGATAGATTTTTAAAAATATCACATTTTATCCCCTATAAGAATTCGTCAGATATGGTTCATGTAGTAGACTTTTTTTTAAGGGAATTATGAGATTGCATGGGTTACCTAGGAGTATTATCTCTGACCAGTATAGAAAATTTGTTGGATACTTTTGGAGAACACTTTGGAAGAATTAAGGTACATATTTGAAGTTCAGTTCTACCTTTCACCCACAAAAAAATGGACACACAAAGGTTGTGAATAGAAGTTTGGGAAATTTGTTGAGATGGTTAGTTAGAGACAAACTTGGAAATTGGGACTTGGTATTTGCACAAGAAGAATTTTCATACAATAATTTAGTAATTAGGAGCACATGTGAAACACCTTTTTAGATTGTTACAATAATGCATCCTAAGGGTATCTCATATTTGAGGATGCTTAGTTCATAAGAGAAAAGAAGTGTTGAAGAAGAAGAATATGTAGATTTAATGAAGACTTTGCATGAAAAAGTGAAACATAATTTGGAGAAGAACAGTAAAAAATACAAGGATATAGAAGATAGGTCTAGAAGAAAAAAAACCTTTGAAGTTGGTGATGATGTAGTGGTTCATTTGAAGAAAAGAAGGTTTCCTATTTGAACATACAACAAATTGAGGATGAAGAAGTTTGGACCTTGCAAGATATTGAAGAGGTTTGACAATGAAAATACATTTGAAGTTGAGTTACTAGTTGATATGGATATATCTCCTATCTTCAACATTTCATATTTGTATGAGTACCATGAGTTAGATGAAGTGGTAGATGTGCAGAAAGAAAATCCTAAGAAGCAGACAAAAGAAATTAAGTAGATTCTAGATAGTATAATTGATACAAGTACAAGAGGTAAAGACTACATGGAATATTTGGTGAAGTGGAAGGATATACAGGTTGAGGATTCTACATGGGTTTCTCAATCTGAGTTGGATCATTTTGATTCAGCTTGGGTAGCACAACATTCTTGATTCAGGAGAATCATTTTTATTACCCCTAGGTGTCTGATGCAAGAGAATCTTGGGTTCTTGGCAATCTTGCATCAACCAAAAAATATTTAGTTTCATTTTGTTCCTATTTTCTAGTCTGAGAGAGTGATGCAATGATCATTTATCTTTGAGATCACACCTAATTTGGACTAGTATTGTTTGAGTTATTCAATTTTCCCCTTCTCTATGGCCCATGCTCTATTCATGGTGATCCTATTCGCGGTCACGTATTCATGTGTTTCTTTGGTTGTGGTCATGAATTCCTAATGTAGATGTTTTTGGAAACCTTTCCCTTTGATCACGTCATGTTTGGATCGAGGACTTTCATGTTTGGATTCTTTTGGTTTCTTTAGGTAGTGTGTTCCTTTCTGCCTGGGCCGACCTTGGAGATTGTGTGTGCAATCATTTCTCATTGATTGTTAATATGTGTGATCGTGGTGCATGATTGTTAGATCACATGTGGACCTAAATTTGGATTCTCATCTTCTTTTGTTCTTCTTGGAGATCATTTGATCTATTTTAGGGCTGACTCATATTTTTTTGTAGACATGTAATTCTTGGCCGACCCCAGTTGTGTGGTTGGGTATATGTACTCATGTTGATATAATTCTATAGAAAATAAGAAAGGGGGGACTCAGAGGGGTGATAGTTTGGTTGATCATGAATCACCAAGATTTCATATTTGAATTCATTTTGTATATGGCCTAAACCAGGAAGGCCTTACAACCCGATCGATATGTATGATGTATCTATTTGAATAAATGAAAGATCTTGAATTCTCTCTCTCTCTCTCTCTCTATTTTTTATTATTACTTATGTGTATGTTTAGCTATGAGGTTGGAAATCCCATCTTGGGGTGCTCCACTTTGGTATTGCATCACCTTCTTCCTAACATGAAATTGGTCAAACAAAAGATACACAAGATGAGTCCCAATATTTCTCTTCTTGTGAAAGCTAAGATTGAAAAGCTTCGTAACACTGGCGTTATTCATCCTATTAATTATTCTCCTTGGATCTAAAATATTATAGTTGTAACCAAGGGTGATAATAAAATCTGAATGTGTACTAAGTTTTGTGACTTAAACAAAGCCTCCTTGAAGGATGATTTCCCACTCCCTAACATTCTCATGATTGTGGATTCTATGGTGAGCCATGTTTTATTATCTTTCATGGATGGTTTCTTAGGCTATAATCAAATCTTCATCCCTATTCAAGATCAATACAAGACCATTTTTATTACTCCTTGGGAACCTTTTATTGGGTTTTCATGCCCTTTGGATTGAAAAATGTGGGTGCTACATATCAACATGCTATGAATCTTATCTTTCATCATTACATCCATAAGATTCTTGAAGATTATGTGGATGACATTCTTGACAAATCCATTTCTTTTAAGGATTGTGTTCCCATTCTTAGATAAATATTTGAACAAATACACAAATATAACATGCATTTGAATCCTTGAAATGTGCTTTTGGTATGGTTAGTGGAAAAATTCTTGGATTCATTATTTCAAACAAGGGTATTGAGGTGGATACTATAAAAATTGATGCCATTGTTAATGTGCTTTTGGTATTGATGCTACATATCAATGTGCTATGACTCTAATATTTCATGATTACATCCATAAGATTCTTGAAGATTATGTGGATGACATTCTTGACAAATCCATTTCTTTTAAGGGTCATGTTCCCATTATTAGATAAATATTTGAATAAATACACAAATATAACATGCATTTGAATCCTTGAAATGTGTTTTTGGTATGGACAGTGGAAAAATTCTTAGATTCATTATTTCAAACAAGGGTATTGAGGTGGATACTATGAAAATTGATACCATTGTTAATACGTCACCTCCCCAAAATATATCACAACTTTGTAGTTTTCATGGAAAAATTAAAAGCTATTTGTTGGTTTATATCACACTTGCAAGATCATACAATTCCTTTCACTTCCTGGAAAGATACTAGTTTCTCATGGAATGATGATTGTAAACAAACATTTGAACAATTCAAATAATGTCTTGCTAATCCTCCTATCTTGTTTCTTGCTCAACCTAATCAACCTTTCTTCTTATACACTTATGCTTCTTCTAATGCTTTTTCTACTCTCTTAGCTCAACATGATAAGAATAGAAAAGAGTGACCACTGCATTACATTAGTCATACTTTGGTAGGTTATGAAACATGGTTCACTATGATAGAAAAATATTGTCTTTCTTTAGTTTTTTTGTCAAAAACTATCACATTAACTTTTTAATGCAAAAATCAATGTTATCATAAAATTTGATCCTTTGAAACATCTTTTCTTGAAACCCGACTTGTAAGGATGCTTAGCTAAATGGTTATGCTTCCAAGTGAGTTTGACTTAAAGTTTATTTCTCAAAAGTCAATTAAAGGACAAGATTCGATTGATCATCTTGCTAAAGCTCCTTCACCTACTTCAACTTCTACTCCTACCACTTTCCCTGATGAATTTGTTTTACCTATAGACATTGATGATACATGGGAATTGTACTTTGATGGATCTAGATGTAGAACTGGCTCTGGTGCCAGTGTTATTATTGTATCTCCTTCAAAGAAACCTATACCTTTATCATACCATCTTAACTTCTCTTGCACTAACAACATTTTGGAATATGAAGCCCTTATTATTAGTCTAAAAGAAGCTTTATCCATTAAGGTGAAGCATATCAAAATATTTGGAGATTCAAAATTGATTGTGCCATAGATTAATAGAACATATCAAGCTAAACAAGCTAATTTGACTCAATATCATGATTTAGCCTTAAGTTTTCTTGATAAATTTATCTCTCATTTTATTTCATCTCTACCTCATAAGGATAATAGACATGCAGATGATATGAAAAGTGTAGCTTCTATTATCTCTTTAGAGAAAAATGTTAAGATTTATCAATTCACCATCCATAATATTGTTAGTCATTCTATTTATGAAATCTTTAATGATGATGCTTGTTGTTTTAGCCTATATTTAGATGAATGGTATTCACACATCTTTCATTACCTACAAGATGGTACTTTTCCCAAATTAGGAACAAGGAACAATATAGCTCAAATTCATAAAAAATTCTACAAGATACATCATTATTGCTGACATTATTTATAGGTGCTCTTGCATTGGTCTTTTACTTCAATGCCTTAATAAAACTGAGATCCCTATTTCTTTACAAGAAGCTCATTCAGGATCTTGTGGGGGCCATTTTGGTGAAAATTCTTTAGTCAAAAAGCACCTTTGTATGGGATATTATTGGCAAACTATACAACAAGATTCTTTTGTATTTGTCAAACGATGTCCTCAATGCCAACATCACAATAATCTCATTCATGCTCCCACACATGAACTCCACTCTCAGGTAGCTTCATGGCCCTTTAATATGTGGGGCTTGGATCTTATTATAAAAATCTCACCTCCTTCTCAAGGACATTCTTATATTCTCACTACTACTGATTACTTCACTAAATGGGTAGAGGCAGTCCCTCTTCACTCTACTAAAACTAATTTAATTTTCAATTTCATCCTAGAGAACATTATTTCTCGATTTGGTATCTTGTCAATGATAATATTTGATAATGGTACTCCTCTTAAAAACAAGGAAGTAACAAAGTTCTTGGGAAAATATCACATCAAGCAACACTTTTCTACTCCATATTATCCTCAATCTAATGGTCAAGATGAAGCATCTAACAAATCCATTGGGAAAATTCTTAGAAAGTATGTCAACAAACACACTAAGGATTGGCATACACAATTTACTTATTATTTATGGGCTTATAGGACAAGTGTTCGCATTGCAACAAGAACAAATACTTATAATTTAGTTTATGGTGCAAACACAATTATGCCCTTGGAATCAGAAATACCCTCATTAAGAGTTTCCTTTAATGACATAATTGATAATCACACTTTGAGGGAACATCATCTTCAATAACTTGAAATGTTCGATGAGAAACACATTAATGCCCTTGAGCACATTCGAGCCTGTCATAAATATCTAAGAAAAAAATAGAATCAAAAGGTGATTGAACATTCTTTTTTGGTTGGAGACTTGGTTCTTTATGAGAATCAACATAACGTAAACACTCTACCTAGAAAAAGAGGCAAGTTTAGTCCTAATTGTCTTGGTCCATACATCATCACTAAACTTTATGGTTTTGGCACATATAAATTAGCTAATATGGATGGTATATCACTTAAGGACCCTACAAACTCTATGCATTTGTGTCAGTACTATGCTTAATGCTCTCTTTTTATTTCTCTCCTTTCTCTCTTCATTTCAATATATACATGTGTTTTTATCTTTAAATTAAAGCATTATATGATAGTATTTATTTCATGCATTTCTTCATTCTTGACAAAAATGTACCTATTTTGGTCTTGATTTTTTGTGTAATATGTTAATAATTTATGGTTAGGATATTACTTAGAAGATACTTGCACATTTTTCTTTTTATGTTAGAATAGATTATTGTTTAGTTATTTTTATAACTAGATTACATGTTCATCTATTCACATAAGCATGACACGTTAACACAATTGCATTAAATTAAAGCTAAATTTTAATTAGATCACATGTATATCATTTTAGTCTTTATAGAATTTATTACATAATCAATCATAAAGGCATTAAATATAGAAATAGACATGTAAACACAAAGAACATTAGTCCATATATATATATATATATATATATATAAATAATTGGTAAATAGTTGGCACTATAAAAATGTGCCCTATCCATCATACATCATACCTATCAAATCACTCCTCATCCATGGGATGATGACTCCCTAATCTCTAAGGTCCTTGGAGAGAAGAAGATGTCCATGGTGTGTTGGATGGTCTATGAGAAGTCAAGTATTGTGATTGGCTCCTAGATGAGCTTCACTCTGATTGACCTTGTAGTCTACCTCACATCTCCTCTATCTCATGTTGGATTTATGCCAAATCTTATTGGAGTCACTCTTTATCATCTCTCAAAAGTTTCAGCTCTACCTTCACTAATGTGAATAGATCCTTGTGCCATCCAGTATATTGCTATGCATCATATCTCACATGAGAGGATGAAGGTATCCTCAAAACTATAGTCATGATGTGTCTCAAAAAATCACCTATGAAGTGTCTCCATCCCTCCAATCCAAGTGTAAGAATATAGAACATTAATAACATATATATATATATATATATATATATATATATATATATATATATATATATATATATATATATATATATATATATATATATATATATATATATATATATATATATAACTTAACTTTATTTAATTTCATTTTCATTCTTTCATACCCAGATCTCCTTCATGGTAGCTAGGATAATGAGTAGCTGGACACATTGGGGATTTACCCTAGGATGCTGATGGGGGCATAAATCTTCTACTCTCTCCATGCTCTTAGAAGGAAACATCCATTGGGGGAGGCATCTTTAATGTGGCTCTCGGTGGTCATCTCCTTAGAGGGGTAGCATATATCCCCTCTGTTGGCTCATCCTCAGTTGCATCGTAGTCCTCTTCCATGGGTGCCACCTTTGACATATCTCCTATTTTCTCATCATCATCCCCATCATCATCATTATCAACCTTATCTTGGGCTAGTGCATGCTCTCCTTTAGAGAATGGCCCTAGGTCTCCTATAGGGTAGCATGTTGGAAATGGGTCTCATCCCATGTACATTGATGTGTATGAGGTAGTCCCTAGTCACACCTACATCGATGATTGTATCTTTTACCTCAATTTCCTGTTCTACTTCCAAATATGTTAGCTCTATATCATCTATTGTGGGTTGTGGTATGGTCTCGAGCCTTTGAACAATCCTATGTCCATGTTTGTAATGCAACACTAGTATGGGATGACCCTATATTAGACCAAATTATCCATGTACTCTGTCAAAATAGAAAGGCACTACTATGTAACTATGCATTCCCTCTAGAAACCTATGTCTTTGCATGCATCTCATATGATGGTTAGTATTTGTCTAAGGTGGCATGTGTCTATAGGGTCTCCATATGATATCAATTTCCTGCAACCAATCTATGGTCACTCTCTAGTACATCAAATCACCAAACTACCATGATGATCTATTGGATATTTGTATGCTCATGGATCACTCGCATCAATCTCCACTAGGAATCCTACTAGTTGTGTATAGGTGATATGCTCAAACATTCATACTTGTAATAGTGTACACACTGCCAGGATCTATCTTTGATACCTCACAAATCTCCCAAGCCTATAGTATAAGTGGCATAACATACTCCTCCCCCACGAGTATTCTACGTGGTTCCTCTCCAAGCGCTGAACTAGATGTGCTAAAGGTGTAAAAAACATTGGGCCCCTACAATTAGGAGAAATAAAAACAACAACTATACTCTTCCTGACTAAAGTAACCTTTTCAGAAGCATGTACCAGGGCCTTTAGTGGAATATGATCTCTACGTGTGTGAGAAAGGATACATCCTAAAAAATATATCTAGTCTCTCTCAATATCTATCTTTGATCTATCTATAACAAATCTCACTATCCATCCTTGAATGAGTAGTTGCAAGATCCGACATACATCCTCTAATGTAAGTCATTTCACTCATGGGTAGGTGAAATTTGGATGTGTCCTCATCCCACCTTTCTATCAATGCCATCAACATGACATGATGAAATCTAAAATGTGGAAGACAATATATCTAGTACAACCCTACATCTATCAACAACTTTATATCTTGTGGTCTCAGTCTACCATATTTCCCTCAAAGGAATGTCGTGGTATTCATTGTGTTATGTTCTCGCATCATCACCAGATCCTATAATCATAAATTGACAAAGTTTTATTAGTGCATCATATATATATATATATATATATATATATATATATATATATATATATATATATATATATATATATTGTTGGAGATTTGCCAGCAAGCTAGTGCTGACTGTATGTTTGTCATTGATGAAAACATATGGTAATTAGCATGCCTAGAAGACTTATGTAGTAAGCTTTGAGTATATGTAGCATGGACATGTTATTAGCATGATATCATGAGCGCAGAGGTTAATTGTTAGTATAGATAGTTATGTAGCAGCTTGTGTCAGTAGTGTTCCTAACAGAGTTACAGACAGTGTTCTATGAGTGATTGTTCATACAGTTATCATGGAGCTTTGCACCTTTGGATATGTGATGGAGACATGTTATTGTTGTTACATTCATGGACGCAGAGTTTGATGTGTAGTAGAAGTGAATTTGTGTAGTCGCTATTCACCAGTTTTAGTTTCCTGTGTTTATCCAGAAGAGCTGAAATAAATTAAATTGGTACAGGAGTTGCGCCTATCATTTTGGTATTCATGCTTCAATTAGTGATTGGAGAAGAGTTAAGAATATTTTGTTAAGAGTGCATGATGTAATTCAGCTTGAGGAGAAAGTATCAGTTAATTTGGTAGATTCGACAGTGTGTAGCGTGCATCTACATTTATTGATTTGGACAGGTCCCAGTTTGTGTTGCATGCTTAGTAGAGATGATTGAGATGTTATAAGAGAGTTTTATTGTTTCTTTAATATGATTTCAAGTTGGTTCTAATAGGCTAACTTGATTATATCATTTAGAGGAAAGATAATTATAGCTGGTCATTTGTGATTGCTAGAAGTATGGCATTGAGATGAAAGATTAGAGCATAGCAAAGAGAGGGAAGTAGTGTGCCATCAAGAAGAGGTCTATGTGACAGAGAAGATAAAGTGTGTTATTCATTAGAACTAATCAAGACAGCAGGTCTACCTTTTAGTTCACCAAGATCCAGATATATTGTGTATATGTTATTTAGAAAGTTGTAGCCTTTACCCTTTTGAGTAGTGAGCTCTCAGACAATGTGTCCTCACCCCTAATAGGGTCAATCATAAAAGACTCCTAGCAAGGTACGACCTTTGACCAGGTCACTATACTAAAAGCATTGTAAAGATCAAATCCTACAAGGGTTGTAAGATCTTCTAACAAGTTTCATTATACACCAGTTTAGTTTATTAGTGGGTGTTAATTCCCATCAAGGTTTTTACCTATTTGGGTTTCCCTGTAACCAAATTATTGGTGTTCTATTCAAGTGTTCTTTCATTATGTTTATGCTTAAATTTTAAGTATACTTAATTGGATAAAGAATTGAAACTTATAGATAACTGATTCACCCCCCCCCCTCTTAGTTATCTCTTGGGACTATTCCTAACAATTGGTATCAGAGCCAAGTTCCTCAGAGAGAAATTTAAACAGCTTGAGGTTGATTAGATGGAATTATTTAGAAAAGATTGTCCTAATTTTGATGGAGAGAACTATCTTGATTGGAAGAACAAAATGGTGACACATTTGTAATGCATTACTTTTGATGTTTTTGAAGTGGCTATCAAAGAAGTAAGATCCCCTCTCTAGTAGATCTTGCAAAGGAAGATGCTACTAGCAAGCAAAAGGATGTGTTCCATTAGAATGCAATAGCTAGAGAAGCCCTTATCAACACCTTATCTGATAGTGAGTTTTCAGAAATAAAGAAATTAGACACAACTTACAAGATATGGAAGCACCTAGAAGACATGTTTGAAGGAGATACACAAGCAAAGAATGCACACAGAAAGACATGGAAGAAAAGATACAATGCATTAGAGATGCTAGCTGAAGAAGACATCAGAGATTACAACCAAAGGATTAATGAAGCAGTTGCTAGAATCAAGAACAATGGTGGAGAGATCTCGGAGGAAGACATTATGGATAAGTTGATGACTACTCTTATAGTAGAGTATGAAAACAAGATCAACATCCTTGATGAGACCATGTAGCTTACAAAAAATTTCAAGAGAGAGACCCTAATCAGAAAAATTTCATCTTTTGAGATTTCAAGATTGAAGACAGAACCTAAAAGTTAGACAACCTTCAAAGCATCAGTCCATGGTAAGAAATCTTTAAACACTTATGGTAATTTTGATGATGAAGATGAAGATAAAGAGATAGATGATATTATTGCTATGATTGCTAAGAAAGAAAGAAAAGGAAAAGGAAAGTATGAAGGTCAGTTTCCATTCAAATGTTTCTCATGTAATAAGATTGGTCACTTTGCATCTAAGTTCCCTACAAGAGTTAAGAAATTCAAAACTAACTACAAGCCTAAGTATACAAAAGAATGTTACTATGCTGGTGATAGAGTTTTTGACGATGATTCAGTTGAAGATAAAATTTGATTCATTGCTATTATGGAGAAGATGTTTGATGAGATGGATCATGAAGATGAGAAAAAGGAACAAGATTTAGCATTGATTTCACAAGAAGACATAAGGACAAATTAGATTATAGATAGCGGTTGTTCACATCACATGACAGGTGATAAAGATAGATTTGTTCATCTGGACAAATACAAAGGTGGCATGGTTAGATTTGGAGATAACACTCCTAAACCTATCATTAGTAGAGGAGCTATCACATTGGATGGAAAGAAAAACACTGATGATGTTCTTTATGTAGCATAACCTTCTTAGTGTTGGGAAGTTGCTTGACAAAGATTATCAATTGGAGTTCAAAGACAACAAGTGCATCATTAACAAGGATGGTGTAATGATTGCATCAGGTTCAAAGACTAAAGGTAATATTTTCTAGCTTAATTCAGAAGCAAGTTGTTTTGTTGCTAAAGTAGATGAGAGTTGGCTATGGCATAAAATACTATGTCATATCAATTTTGATAACATAGTAAAGATAAGCAATGTAAAGGCAGTAAGAGATCTACCTAGCATAGCAAAGCTAGTTGATACTATTTGCAGGGAATGTGGGATGGGAAATCATGTGAGGAATTCATTCAGAAGAAAACATAATTCAATAAAGAACAAGTTGGATCTGATTCATACAGACCTATGTGGACCAACTCAAACAATATCATACTATGGTGAAAGGTATTTCATTTTGTTTGTTGATGATTATTCTAGAATGATGTGGGTTACGTTCTTGAAAGATAAGTCAAAACCATTTGAGAAGTTCAAAATATTCAAAGCTAAGGTAGATAATGAATCTGGACTAAAGATAAAGTGTCTAATATTGGATAGAGGAGGAGAATTCACCTCTGACAGATTCTATGAGTACTACGAAGAACATGGCATAAAGAGATAGTTGATTGCACCTAGAACCCCTTTGCAAAATGGGATTGTAGAGAGAAGGAATAGGATCATCCTTGATACAACGTGCACCATCATGACTAAAGGAAAAGTTGCACACACTTATTGGAGAGATGTGGTCAATACATCAGTCTATACCATCAATAGAATACAATTGAGGCCTGGTGCAGACAAGACACCTTATGAGATATGGTTTGGTAATATTCCTATAGTGAAATACTTCAGAATCTTTGGAAGCAAGTGCTACATCAAGAGGGATGAAGCAATTGGAAAGTTTGATGCTAGAAGCGATGAACGTATTTTCCTTGGTTAATCTACTAAAAGCAAAGCTTATAGATGTTTTAATTTGAGATTGAAGAAGATCATTGAAAGTGATCATGTTAAGATTGATGAAAAGTTTATGGTTCAAGAAAGATATCATGATTATGCACCTATGATTGAAGAAGAACCCAGTCCTTCCACTAGTGAGATAGTTATTGAAGAGATGTTTGACAGTATTGATGTATTATTCAATGACCCTGAAACAAGTGAAGAAGAAAGTCAGAAGGCAGATGAGATAGTATCACCTAAAGTTCTAAATTTTACATCTAAATATCACTCTAAGGATGACATCATTGGAAATCAAAGAGGCAAAGTCACAACAAGATCAAAAGAAAAGAGTTCAGTAGGAAATGAAGCAGTATATTTACTATCTCAGATTGAACCCTTAAGTGTTGAAGATGCATGTAATGATTTAGATTGGCATGATGCTATGAAAGAAGAACTAGATTAGATTATTAAGAATGATACTTGGGAACTGGTCCCAATACCTAGTGATAAGAATGTGATTGGAATGAAGTGGATATTCAGAAAAAAGATGAATGAAGATGGTACAGTAGTAAGGAATAAAGAAAGGTTAGTATGTAAGGGATATGCACAAAGAGAAGGTATTGATTATTCAGACACATTTTCACCTATGAGTAGATTAGAAGCCATTAAGTTGTTTCTAGCTTATGCGACATTCAAAAACTAAAAAGTTTATCAGATGGATGTTAAGTCAACATTCTTGAATGGAGAGTTAAAGGAAGAAGTATACATTGAGTAGCCAGAAGAATTCACCTTATCAGACAGGCCTGATATGGTATGCAGATTGAAGAAAACCCTCTATGGACTTAAGCAAGACCCTAGAGCTTGGTATGAGAGACTTGATGGATATCTAACAAAAATTGGATTCAAGAAAGGAGCAACAGATTGTAATCTATTTATAAGAAAGACATCTGAAGGTTTACTACTTGTAGCTATATTTGTTGATGACATTATCTTTGGGGGTAATGACAAACTTAGTTCATAATTTGATAAGGAAATGCAGAGTGAGTTTGAGATGAGCATGATTGGACCTATCAAATAATTTTTGCGATTAAATGTGTAGCAGACAGAGAAAGGTATTTTCATTAATCAGTCTAAGTATGTAAAAGAGATATTGAAAAAGTTCAAGATGGATGATTGCAAGCCAATGGGTACACCTATGATAACATGATGCAAGCTTACAAAAGAAGATGATTCTCTAGTAGTAGATATAACATTGTACAAGTGTATGATCAGTAAACTCATATATCTTACTCAAACTAGACCTAATATTTCTAATGTAGTTGGTGTAGTTAGAAGATTTGTAGTAGAGTCTAAACAAAGTCACCTCATGGCAGTAAAGATAATATTTAGATATTTGAGGGGCACTATAGATTATGGTCTATGGTATCCTAATTTAGAGAATGTTGAGCTTCATGTATATACAGATGCAGATTGGGTAGGATGAGTGGATGATAGAAAGAGTACATCAAAAGGAGTAGTATTTCTCGGTGATAGACTAGTCACTTTGACAAGCAAGAAGCATAATTATATTTCTCAGTAAACAACAAAAGCAAAATATGTTGCAGTAGCTTTGAATTGTTCTACAATTGTTTTGATCAAGTAGATGATAAAGGATTTTTTGAATTTAGATTGATTATCCTATTGTTATTCATTGTGATAACACTAGCACTATCAACATGTCAAAAAATCTTGTGATGCACACAAAGACAAAACACATATAGATTAAGTATCACTTCCTAAGTGAGAAAGTGGCAGAGAAAGAAGTCAAGTTGGACTATGTGAGTACTAAGGAACAACTAGAAAATATATTCACAAAGCCTTTACTGAAGGATACTTTTGAGTATCTTAGGGAGAAGTTGGGAGTAATTCCCTTCCCTAATTCTGATTAGAGAAAGTGGAGAGAGCATCAGTCCTCAAGGATTGATGGATGGTTGACTACTCTACTTCAGGAGTAGTACCAGTGCTTAAATGTTTGGTGACCTTTTCCATTGATGTCAAAGGGGGAGTAGTATATAGTCATGAAAAATAGTATTAAAGGAAGAGTACATACAAAATTAAGGAGGAGTAATATATAGCAGCAAGGGAGAGTAGTATTCAGTCATGGAAGTAGTTCAGTTGAGGAAATGGAGAATGTTGAAGAATATTGCAGTAGATGGAGGATTCATCCTTGGGGGAGTTTTGGTGAGGAAATGGATAATTTTATAAAATAATTGTTCATTTGGATTGGTGGTGTTTTTCTTTCCATATGTTGCCATCAATGCCAAAGGGGGAGATTCTTGGAGATTTTCCAGGAAGCCAGTGTTGACTATATGTTTGTCATTGATGACAACATATGGTAAGTAGCATGTGTGGAAGACTTATGTAGTAAGATTTGAGTATATGTAGCATGGACATTTTATCAACATGATATCATGGATACAGAGGTTAATTGTTAGTACAGATAGTTATGTAGCAACTTGTGTCAGCAGTGTTCCTGATAGAGTTACAGGCAGTGTTCTGTGAGTGATTATCCGTACAGTTATCATGGAGCCTTGCATGTTTGGATATGTGATAGAGACATGTTATTTTTGTTACATTCATGGGCGTAGAGTCTGATGTGTAGTATAAGTGAAGTTATGTAGTCGCTATTCACTAGTTGTAGTTTCATGTGTTTATCCAGAAGAGCCGACAAAAATTATATTGGAACAGGAGTTGCACCTATCATTTCGGTATGTGTGCTTGGATTAGTGATTGGAGAAGAGTTAAGAATGTTTTTTTAAGATCACATGATGTAATTCAGCTTGAGGAGAAAGTATGAGTTAATTTGGTAGATAGTGTGTAGCATGTGTCTACATTTATTGATTTGGACAGGTCCTAGTTTGTGTTGCGTGCTTAGTAGAGCCAACTAATATATTATTGGAGAGTGTTATTATTTCTCTAATATGATTCAAGGTGGTTCTAACAGGTTGAATTGATTATATAATTTAGAGGAAAGATACTTATATCCGATCATTTGTGATCGCTAGAAGTATGGCATTGAGATGAAAGATTAGAGTAGAGCAGAGAGAGCGAAGTATTGTGCCATCAAGAAGAGGTCTATGTGATAGAGAAGATAAAGTGTGCTATTCATTGGAACTGATCAAGATAGTAGGTCTACCTCACAGTTCACCAAGATCTAGATATAGTGTGTATCTATTATTCAGAAGGTTGCAACCTTCATCCCTTTGAGCAGTGAGCTCTCAGACAGTGCGTCCTCACCCCTAACATGATCAATCATAAAAGACTCCTAACAGGGTCTGACCTTTGACCAGGTCACTATATGAAAAGCATTGTAAAGATCAACTCCTAATAGGTTTGTAAGATCTTCTAACAAGGATCATTATACACTAGTTCAGTTTATTAGTGGGTGTTAATTCCCACCGGAGTTTTTACCTATATGGGTTTCCCCATAACCAAATTATTGGTGTTGTGTTCAAGTGTTCTTTCATTATGTTTATGCTTAAATTTTAAGTATACTTAATTGGATAAAGAATTGAAACTTGTAGATAACTGATTCACCCTCCCCCCTCTTAGTTATCTCTTGGGACTATTCCTAACATATATATATATATATATATATATATATATATATATATATATATATATATATATATATATCAGATTTAGTCAAAAATTAGAAAAGAAGAAATACCTAGGAATAGGTTGACTTCCCATGACTTGGTCAAATTTCTGAGTTTCCTACTCTAGACAACATGAAATCTTATCTACAACTTAGTTTCTACACCTACTACAAAAAGATAGAATGCTAAAAAGGAAGACAAAGTATGATTATTGAGACATACCTCATCCAATTGTGCACCATCCTCTACAACTCTCCTGAGAACCTCCATCCTAGCCGGTGACAATCCTTGCTTCCTTGGCATTATTTACGTCTTCCTTCTTCACATGAGAAAAACAAAGGTAATGTAAAAAATGAGATTTTCAAAAGATAATAACTAACTTATGCTCACTTTTAGGTTAGTTACTTATTGAGTCTTTTTTCACTAACTTTAACTAAGTCTTGTCTTTCATTAATACCTTTCTAACTTCATCTCATCATAACTTGAGCTAGGAAGCTTTGATTTCCACATTGTTTTAAGCATTGGAATCATGATTCAGATTTCTTGCTATCCAAGTGCCTTTTGAAACATTTCAAGCTCATCTTGAAATTTTTTGATAAGCATTTGTCAACAATTTTCATTCATAGTTTGTCACTGTATACATGATTCCCTATTTCACCTTCCCGATAGAAAGATGAAATAAGTGGGCATATAGCTACCTTCAAACTTCATCAACTTCCTTAGTAAGCCCTAGGTTATTTATGTATTTCACTAATATGAGGTTTTGCAGGTTTGTGGTTACTAATAGTTTCTTGCAGGATCTACACACTGAGGGATTTAATAATTCATTTTCATTTACTGATATTCTTTGTACTTTAGCTTTCATATGCATGTAGTATCATATACTTCTAAATCAAGGGCTAAATGTACCATCCTAAATTGTAAGCACTTGCCTTCTCTAAAATTTAACGATTGTTTAGTGCCTACCTTAGTATATTTATATTATACATTTGCATTCTAGGACTTCATAATTTCACTTAATGCATACCTAGTTAAAATTTGAGTCTTCTTCTCCCTCTAACTTGGGCAAAATTTGAGGTAGGATCTAATTTCTATGCATCATCCTCTATTTTTCTCCAATCACAAAATTCATTTCATCTCCTAGGTCCCATTTCACCCTTTTTGGCCTCATAATTCAATCCTCTTATTAGAATTGACTATAGATTTAAATGTCAAATTGTTGAATTAACACTAACCCATTTGTTGGGATTAACCAAAGTCCTTTAGGGCTAGGCTGACGTAGGTCAACCTTTTCCTAGATAGGGCCAACCTAACTTAGCCTCATCCTAGAGGACTGATCCTAAATTTAGGACTTGGGTCTATCTTGATAGATTTGAAGGGTTTCCATAACTATGGTTAGATGCTTAATTTTGATAATTGAAATCACTATAAAATCAACCTATTTGCTTCATTTTGGCATAATAAAATAAAGTGCAAGGTGGACTTCCCAATTAGATTATAACAAGCAATTGTAAGGTGGAAGCCCTAGTTTGATAACATCCATTGAAGAAAGGGTTAGCTATTGAAGACTTCATTCAAGTATCCCAATCAAGCATTTGTGTGTGTGAAAATTGTACCTCTAGCTGTGGACACAACACTTCAGTAAAACATTAGAGGTTAGCAAATCAAGAAATCTGTAAATAAATGAAACTAAGCTAACTAGGTGATTTACTGCCTTCTAGTAGGTACGAGTATGGTATTCTCAGATTAGACCGATATCAATGATAATGCAACACCTAAACGAAGGATTTAAATGATGAAAGCAATGAAATATGAATGCAAATTAATCTATTTTTTTGGATTTTTTATGCAATTAGATGAAAAACTTGATATGAAACTAATCTAGAATGAATTGAAATGATATGAAAATTAATCTAACAATGATATGCTATGAATGAATTCTATGAACCCTCAAAAACAATAACAAAAATCTCACAATCACCTTGTGTGCAAGAGCTTGATTCTTCAGATGTCAATTTGCCAGAGTAAGTATGCAAATTCGAGGGATGTAATTGTGAAGAGCTAGGCCTTGATTTTATAGAAATCCAGGGTTTGAGGATGCATAATAAAAACCATAAATCACTCTTGATAAACTCAGGTTGATTTTTGAGTTAACAAGAAATTAAGAATAAATAAACTCATAAAATCATGCAAAAGCAGTTTTTATCTCAAAATAGAGTTTAGTTCTCTTTTTCAACTCATCATCAAATGTTGATTTTAGAAAGTTAAATTGAAATTGAAAATTGATTTAAAGTTAACTGCTTTTCTGATTGTGCATTATTTAATATGAATTAATTTAATAAATAAAGTGATTTATCTTCAACTTAACTGATTTTTGAATTAAAATAATTGATTTATGGGTTAATCAATTATTAAATCAAACTGATATTCAAAAACTATATCATTAAATGTTGACAATTGACATTAATTAATTAAATAAGAATTTAATCAATTAATCATAAAATTTTTGATTTATTGTCAAAATTAAATAATATAATTTAGGAATAAATGCAATTAAATCTAATTAAATAATTAAGTGGCAGAATTAAACTTAATTAATTAAATATTTATAATATTTAATTAATCAAATTTTAGGATAAATAATGACATTTATCGCCAAATAATATTTAATTAAAAATAATTAGGATAATTAGGAATATTCCCTGATGCAAATTTAGGATAAAATCAATTTTTGATAAACTGATGTATAAATGTGCCTTAGGTTAGGACTTTGATGTCGATTTCATTCGATTTGATGATGTAGGAGGTTAATGAACCTATAGCCCATTTTTGGGGTATTACATTTTGCCCCTCTTTGAATCACTGTGCAAAGCATAGTGGTTCAAAGATTAATCTATTTTTTATAATGAAAATTGATTTGAGAGATTAATCGATTCCGAGATAGAAACTGATTTAAAAGATTTGAAGATGTTGATTCAGATCCTGGTTGACCAAGAATCATGATGATGTTAACTATAGCAACAATGAATTGGTGATTACAAAAAAGTATCAAAACACCTGATTTTGAACCTTATGATCACAAAGAAGTGAGTGACCTGATTCTAGACCTGATTGTCAAAAGGAATCAAAACGGTATCACATCTTAACCCTTCAGTTATGAAGAACCAAGGAAATAACACTAATGAACCGATGGTTACGAAAAGCTGATATAGTTTACAAGATTGATTAGGATACTAGATTGATATGGATCTCGATGAATCTGATATGCCCCAAGATATGTGCCCCAAGCGATGAGGTCTTTTGATGAATCAACAACTAGACGTGGTTGTTGTCTTGATTACTGAAGAAAATATTTGATTGATAGATTGATTGATGTGCAATACCATGCCCACTTCGGGATGAAAATCAAAATTTGACAAAAAAAGTCAGCAGTAAATGGCGTAGAAGCATGTTAATTGATTTAAGAAGTGGTTATACATGTTTGAGAATGCATTTTGCATCGTTTGGAGGTCCTGGAGACCAAGTTTGACTAGGTTTGACCATGAGTTGAACATGGGTGACCAAGTTGAAATTTTGATAGTTTAATGTAAGATAATCAGTTAAGTTGATTTCTAGATTTCTTTGATGTTTAGAAGGTCGAATATGCAAGTGGTTGTCAATATAAACAATCTCAGATTTTGATTTTGATCTCGAAAATGGATTCTACTTGTTGTTTCATTGAAGGGACCTTCATTCGAGATTCAGCTCTTGTAAGATGTTTAGAACTGTTTGAAGAATCCTTTAAGCATTTAAGTGTGTTCAGCAATTTGTGAGATCATGCAATTATGCAAAGTATAAAAATGACATGCAGAATGAAATGCAAACCTAAGACCTAGGACCTAGTCACTGATCATGTGTCGGTTGTTTTCATCATTGAATTTTTTTATTAGGTAACCGGATAAATCAATACAACGTCCACTAGTTAGGAAACTATGAACATATGGATATTGATTTTTGCATCAAAGTCAATACAACGCCCACTGGCTAGACAACCATAGACATATGAATATTGATTTTGTTTTCAGAATGTCAGATTAGATATAAGCACCAAGGCACAAATGCCAAGAGGACTTGAATATCATGTCCATTTTGATATAGCAATTTGTATACGCATCAAAACATAAACGTCGTGATGACTGGAATACACCTTGTGGTTGAAACACATCAAGCAATCAAGAGATCATTCTAAATCCATTGTGAATTACCCGTAGTGACCCTTTATCGTTCACATCCTTGGGCAAGATCATGTTTCACAGTAGGAGTAAAAACTCACTCAAAAAGATGATAGTTAGATCAAAATTCCTTTAATTTTATGGGTATCAATGGTCAAGGTACTCATGGCCATCCAATACGAGATGGAGGCTCTTACAGACGGACACCATTTCAATCTAGAATTTCCAAAGTTGTTTAGATTTTCACTCAAAGTAGAAGACAAAGAAAAGATTATGCCCCCAGTCATCATCGAAGAGCTCAAAAGGACACAATATGCAAAAATCTCAATGCGAATTAGTAAGCATACAAGGAGATAAAAGTAGTGAAGCAAAGATTGTTTTTAGTACGTGTTGTTGATGTTTGTTTGTGTTTGATTACAAAATCCTTTCTGGTAAGGAGACTGACTAACTGACTCAGATGTAGCTCCAAAGGACTCTAACTAGATATGACTTGTCTAAGGTATATTGGAAACCATAGGATATGACATTTATTGCCCCCAAGTTTGAAACATTGATAGAATACAAACGCTTGTACCGATTGGTGTACACACTAACTTTATTGAAAATAGGAATGCAGAAACAAACTAGGAGATATGTACAAACTAAAGCAAGACTGAAAGTTGGGAAAGACCAAGATTGCACTGATAGATGGAGCGTTTTGAACAAGTGGTGCCCATTTGTTAGGTTTTCACCATCTTGGCAGAGATTGTATTTTTGCTACCAAGGCGCCTGTTTCCAGGTTTTCATCAAGGCACTTTTTCTTTTTCTGATTTTTTTGTATTTTTTTTATTTTTTTATTTTTTTGTACTTTTTTTATTTTTTTGATTTTTTTGTGAATCATCAAGGCGCCTATTGCTAGGTTTTCACCAAGACGTTCATTTTTTTCATGACTTTTTCATATTTTAAAGATTTTTCAGGACATTTTGCAAAGACTGAATGCCTTAGGCGTAGAATTTCTTTAGATGGAGAACATTGATTGGTTCTTGGAGCTGTTCTCCTTCAGTCGTTGAGAGTTGATAGGCTCTAGAGCCAAAAGTAGCAGTGATAACAAAAGGACCCAACCAGTTGGGTTCAAACTTCCCCTTGCATTCTTGATATGATTGATTTTTAGGATTTTCTCTCAAGACTAGATCGCCAACCTGAAATTCTCTATGTCTGACTTTCTTGTTATAGCCTCTAGACATTCTTTTCTGATATACTCTGAGATGATCATATGCAGCCTGTTTGCGCTCATCTAATAGTTCAAGTTCTTGCAACCTAGACACTCTATAGTCATCATCAATTACGAGACCATGCATTTTGATTCTTAGTGATGGGATTTCAACCTCAATAGGTAGTACCACTTCAGACCCATAAACTAAAGCGAATGGTGTAGCCCCAGTGGGTGTTATGATACTTGTTCTGTAGGCCCAGAGAGTTGGATTGATCATGAGATGCCAGTCTCTTCCTGTTTTATTAACTGTACGGTCTAAAATTTTCAATAGATTCTTGTTTGAAGCCTCTGCTTGTCCATTCCCTTGAGGATAGTAGATTGATGACCAATGTTGTGTAATCTTGAATTTAGCACATAAATCATCTAGGTCTTTTTTCTTGAATTGACCACCATTATCTATGACTATAGAATGTGGATTACCATATCTACAAATGATGTAATTCAGTATGAACATCGATATCTTCTTGCCAGTTGCTTGAGTCAAAGGGATTGCTTCTACCCATTTTGTAAAATAGTCTATAGCTGTAATGATATGGGTATGTCCATTAGAAGAATGAGGATGTATGGCTCCTCTAAGATCAAATGCCCATTGTTGAAAAGGCCATTATGTAGTAAAGGGGATAAGATCTCTCCCTAGTGCATGAATCAAGTTTCCATGTACTTGACACTTTTGACAGTTCTTAACAAACTTGATTGCATCTTTTTCTGTTTCAGGCCAATAGTACCTAGCCCTAATAAGTTTTTGAGCTAGTGTTAAACTATTGAAATGTGATCCACATATACCGTCATGGACTTACTCTAATTCACATTGAGACTCTTCATGTTCTAAACATCTAAGGAGTGTACCATCTAGACCTCGTTTGTACAAATCATTACCAATGATGACATACTAGGATGCATTGAAGATAAGGTATCGTTTCTCATGGCATTTGAAGGTATCGGGAATGATTTGGTCTTGGAGATAGGAGAAAAGGTTTTTGTATTTGGATGAATCATGATTGAAAATAGTGCAGATCATGCAGGTTTTAGGGGAATCATATGCAGGATAAGATAGTGCTTCCACCAGGAACTCATAGCATAGCTCATGTTCGGGCTGCTGTAATAAAGTAGATAGCATTTTCATAGCATCAACAACTTTGTTCTCTAATCTAGGAATTTTCTCAAAGGTGATAGATATGAAATATTTCTTTAGATCATCTACCATGCATTTGTATGGAATTAACTTTTCATCCTTCGTTTGATATACATCATTGACTTGATGGATGACTAGCTGTGAGTCTCCATGAATGTGTAGCTTTGTTACCCTCCATTCAATTGTTATCTTCATGCCATTAAGAAGGGCTTCATATTCAGCAATATTGTTTGTGTAAGGAAACTTTATTTTGAATGCTTTAGGTATTGAGTATCCTTGAGGTGTGATGAACAATATGCCTGCTCCAGATCCATTGTATGTATAGGAGCCATCAAAGAATAACTTCCATGATCTAGAAGAAAGATTCATGATAGAGGAATCTAGAAATTCCATTTGCATTGGTGTATCATCAAACAATGGTGCTTCAGCCAGTTGATCTGCAATTACTTGGCCTTTGATAGTTTTTCTTTCAACATATTCAATGTTGAATTCACTTAATAGCATCATCCATTTAGCTAATCTACCTATGAGGGTATCTTTTCTTAGTAGGTACTTTAGTAGATCAATCTTAGCTACCAAATGTGTGGTATGAGCTAACATGTAGTGTCTCAGTTTCTATGACGCAAATATCATAGCTAGACAAGCTTTCTCAATCATTGAATAGTTCTTCTCATATGCTACCAATGTTCTACTGATATACTATATAGCTCTTTCCTTCTTGTCCTCATCATGTTGTGCTAGAAATGCCCCCAATGATGTATCTTTGGTAGAGACATATAAGATCAATGGCTTCCCTTGAATAGGAGGCATCAAAATAGGAGGATTTGATAGATATTTCTTGATATGATTAAAGTTCTTTTCACATTCCTCATTCAATAAAATATCAAATCAATAAAACATTAAATAATTAATGTGTGTGTGAAAATTGTACCTAGATGTGGACACAACACTTCAGTAAAACATTAAAGGTTAGCAAAATCAAAATCTGCAAATAAATGAAACTAAGCTAACCAGGTGATTTACTACCTTCTAGTAGGTGTGAGTATGGTATTCTCATATTAGACCGAGATCAGTGACAATGCAACACCTAAATGAAGGATTTAATGCTAAAAGATGAATGTAGAATGAATGCAGATTAATCTATTTTTTTGGATTTTTGATGCAATAAGATGAAAAATTGTATGAATCTAATCTAGAATTGAATTGAAATGATATACAGATTTAATCTAAAAATGATATGAATTGATATGAAAAACTACAAATGATCTCACAAAGTCACCTATTCGCAAAAGCTTGATTCTTCAGATGCAATTTCGCCAGAGTAATTGTGCAAATTCGAGGGATAATTTGTGAAGAGAAGAGCCTTGATTTTATAGAAATCCAGGGCTTGAGGATTCATTGAGAAGAGCCATAAATCACTCTTGATAAACTCAGGTTGATTTTTGAGTTAACAAGAAATTAAGAATAAATAAACTTATAAAATCATGCAAAAGTAGTTTTTATCTCAAAATAGAGTTTAGTTCTCTTTTTCAACTCATCATCAGATGTTGAGTTTAGAAAGTTAACAAATTGAAATTGAAAATTGATTTAAAGTTAACTGCTTTTCTGATTGTGAATGATTTAATATGAATTAATTTAATAAATAAAGTGATTTATCTTCAACTTAACTAATTTTTGAATTAAAATAACTAATTTATGGGTTAATCAATTATTAAATCAAACTGATATTAAAAAACTATATCATTAAATGTTGACAATTGACAGTAATTAATTAAATAAGAATTTAATCAATTAGTCATAAGATTTTTGATTTATTGTCAAAATTAAATAATATAATTTAGGAATAAATGTAATTAAATCTAATTAAATAATTAAGTGGCAGAATTAAACTTAATTAAATAAATATTCAGAATATTCAATTAATCAAATTTTAGGATAAATAATGACATTTATTGCTAGATAATATTTAATTAAAAATAATTAGGATAATTAGGAATATTCAATGAATATTCTCTGATGCAGATTAAGGATAAAATCAATTTTTGATAAATTGATGTACATATGTGCCTTAGGTTAGGACTTTGATGTCAATTTCATTCGATTTGATGATGTAGGAGGTTAATGAACCTATAGCCCATTTTTGGGGTATTACAACATCTACAACTTCAAATCAAGCATTCAAGGCATCATTTTCTACATCATGGAATTTCAAGTGGATTGTGAGGATGGCTAAGTGTACTTTTTCCCTTGGGGGCTTGGTATGATTTCCTTTTTATTTTCAAATCTATGCATTGTTTCTCCATATTTTAATTTTTTCATTTACATGCACCCAATCAAACATTATTTTCACTTACATGTTAGGGTTTCACTCTATCACACATAGGGTTAGATCTAGGCATTTACTTCGATATTCTAGCTCATTAGCATTCTAGACATAGTCTAGACTCATGAGCACGTCATATTTTACATATTCTAATAGCTATCCGTGGAGGTTGGAATCACCAAAATGGGGGGTTGACTAAGGAAAACCCTTATATAGCTACCCACACACACATTTTCTAGATTTGCAAGTTGTCAAAGTGTAGGTACAGGTACATATTTTGAAATAGTGCAGTCTGGTAATTCTAGATCCTTTTTGCCCTCCTGTCTAAATATCCTCAGGACTAGGCTGATTTGGGCTGACCTTGTTCTTTTCAAGATCTAAATCTTCTAGTTCAAATAGTTACAAATTCAAAGTTGTCAAATATGAGAACCAATAGAATTTGGGACTCCGACAATAAAAAAAAACCAAGTTTAAAGTGCAATCTTCCTGTTCATTTTTAGGTGCACACATTTTTATCCCTACTTTGTGACATTTACTTTCATAGATCAGATTTAGCTTTCAGATTCACATATCATTTAGCATATCGTATTGGAATTAATCAAATCTAACCCCATAAGGCGTAGATCCTGAGTTGGAACCCTAACTCTCTAGGTTGTACTTACTAGATCTATTTTGTGGTCAAGGGTTTTTTAATTCCAATGTATAATAGCCCCAATTAATTTGGTGAGTAATCTACATCCTATGCATTTATGACCATTTCCTATTATACAGATCCTAGAGCCAAACTAATCATCAAACCATAATTAAACAAAATTCAATCATAAAATACCCAAAAAATTACATGGTCGTTATGTGATGTTAATTACACAACTAGGACCCAAACTATGCATTTCTATAAAACTTGAAAACCAATCATATAACATCAATTGACTTGAAGTTATTAATATTAAATGACATATGCAAGACTAGATACCATCAAATTGACAAACAAATATATGCAAGAACGAGAGCACCTCAACCCCTATGCCTCTGGTATTCAAAAGAAAACCCCAAATTCCAATCCTTGAACATCTAAGACATCACACTAAGAAAAAAATTATGCCTATCTATAATAAACCAAATGACACAAATCTTCTAAACCACTCACATCTTTAGCAAACATTAACAATATAGATTATAAACATATTTAACAACTATCAACAAATTAATACAAATCCTTCATAGACAATTTGACAAGACATAAATAAACTATATCTATACTAAATTTTAAGGTCTCTATTAAATTACATTCTAAGTTACATTTTAAGCTTCAATTAAAATTAAGTTTTTAAGTTACATTAAAATCCAAACTATAGGCAAATAAAACAAATCTTCATAGAAAAATCACAAATACCACCGTATTCCTAAGATTAGAAGAATGACATATTAATTATCTAAATTTATTTTATAATCATTACGAAATATCCCTATTAGGTATGAATACATATATAGACAACAATATACTTAAACATCTTATCTAGATCTTAACAAAAATTGAAAAAGAATAGTTAATATAAATAACAACTTTATAACCTCTCCTATATTCTATGACAAAACATACCTATACTACTTACATTTGAATTCACACATCAATTTCATATCCTCAAAATCAGACTTATACAATTAAAATTCAAAGTATTATTATTCATTAATACATGTAAATGTTAACATCTTTAACATCTACACATCTTATTTACTTTATAAATCCATTTGACATATATAAATAAACTCCTTCAAACTGCAATTAAGACCTTAACCTATAAAATAACCTACTATGATTATTTGATTCCAAGGTTAAGCACATCAACTCCAACATAATGTTCAACAAGAGAACCATATAAAAATCCAAGAGAAATCAGAGAATCATAAATGCAGGGGGTACAACCTACTCAACAACCAATGTTTACAAGAACATGGTCTCAATGCAACATATATACAAAGAAGAAATGGTTTCTTAAAATCAGTTACGCAAGCTGCTAGACCACAATACCTAAGGACAAGAGGAGATTAAAAAATATGTGCCCCTTGGGTTGCTCCTAGGGACATGTTGTGTGCATATCATGAGATATTAATCAACACATCTCTTTGTTGATTGATTCCCTTGTGCATTTGATTTAAGATTTAGTTAAAAGTGCAAAACTTGTTTTTTGGTGCGTTCTCCTTGATTCCACTTTTTTTTTATCAAGAAGGGGTTGAAGCTAAAGTATTCTATTAATAATAAGTTATCAAAGTTAATATAATAAAAGCAGAGGAATCTACATGTAAACTATTAGAAGCAACCAAAAAATTGAGCAACCTTTCTCAGAGCCTACAAGAACGCCTGTACGGTAAACACAAGATGAGCTATTAAAAGCTAAACTATAAACTAAAAGGACAAAAAGGGTAGCTTTGAAACTTAGCACCATTTCTTAATCAAAGGTAGAGGCGGAGTTGTTCTCCGAGCTGGTGGAGGAGCCATGAATGTCTTCTTCTTCATTTTTCTCTCTAGTGGAGCTCTCCTGATCGACACTTGCTTCCTCTGAAGACCTTTGGTCAGCCTCATCCTCTTCCTCGCCCTTGGCAACGACCTCTTCTTCCTCCTCATCTGAAACCACTGCTACATTTTCTTCCTCTTCTTCCTCTTCCTCCTCTTCCTTAGCAACATTCGATAAATTTGGGCTTCCAAGCCCATCTAATTTCCAATCATATCTATACTAGAAGACCCAATCCAAGTCTTCATCTAGTTCATCTCCATATGGAGTGTCCATTCCTTCTTCAATGCCCAGGAATTTGATGAGAAATTTGAGCCCCTTCTTCATCATTGATAATCTAAGTGGTTGAAACTCCCATTCCCAACTCCATAGAATGAAAAAGCACCTAGGTGGGCCTCCATAGAAGTTGCATCTGGTGTTAGCACCCAAACTAGGGAAGGGGGAACTTGCAGTCATAACTATAGGAAGGTCCCACGGAAAGGAGGTGGTCAAATCTTCATCAATGCCCACAATAGCTTTATGGAGGCCCAAAAGATAACTGTCCATGAAGAGGCACTCACAAATCTCTTCCACCAAGTTCTTGTGAGCTCCAGCAACTAGAATGTTGGCCAAAAATCTAGCACATATATCTGAATTCACCCTAAATCTATGGTTAGTGAAAAGATAGTCAGTGCCCAAGATTTCCCTTACCACATATATAACTAGTCTTTGATGAAATTTGCAAACTTCCTTCAATTTGGCAGCATCAATAGGAGAATCTAAGGCTATCTATTTCACATTAGCACTCAGTTTTATAGGAGAATCCATCTTATCCAAGAATGAGAAAGAAAAACTTGCAGAGTGTGGAATTATGACTTAGCTCCAGAGAAATGAAAAGAAACTCAAAAAACTAAGGAGCTAATACTCATCCAAGAGGAAAAAACTGCCAAGTTTTCTATACATCAGCAATGAAGCACACCAGCCCGCCGTCAAACACTGCATGGAACTTGCTACCAATATCTCACGGTGAAAAGATGATTGGAGGTTGTATGAGTCAAAAGTGACCACACTTCTATGAATCATTACATATAAGGAAACTCAATAATGAGCCCTCACAAAGTGATCCATAGCTCTCTATGCATGGAGTTGTAAGGGACTATGATGAATTTGCTCTCAGCTAGAGCTACAAACTTGTGACCTTGCTAGTCAACCATACAATGAGAGATTCAAGGTTGAAGACAAGGGAAAGAGTGCCAATATCTCCAATGAATCCAAATTAAAATGCAATGCAAGCTAGATTAAAGATGCAAGCTAAGCTCAATGATAAAAATGCAATGCTTGAAAGGAAATCTAATCTATGAAAGGAAAATGCAAACTATACTATGAAAAGGAAATTGCAAGTGTTACAATCTCTCCTAATGAAGCTATGTGAAGTTATCTATTGCATAAGAGAAACTAATCTATGAAATGAAGCTATGGATGCTATGATAATGCAAGAAATGAAGTCTAAACTATGAAGCAATGAGGAAATCCAAGAAAAGCTTGATGTAGCAATGATCTCCAAAAGCTCCAAATGCACCTAGAAAACCTGCAGCATAACAATAGCATGAAAGAGATGGATGCAAATGAAGGAGAGAACTCTTCTTTTATAGGAAATGAGGAGGAATGGACCATTGAGATTAAGAGGAAAAAGACTGAATCAACGGTTGAGCATCAAAGAGGAGCAATCCATGTGCACAAATATCCTCCAATGAGAAAATAGGAGTTGACTTCTGTGTCCATCTGAGACAAAAAGTACTTTTTCTCTTTTTATAAAATAAGAATGATGCTTTATTTGTGCAACTTAGGATAAGAGGAAAAGTGGGGGCTTTTTATTTAATAAAAGGAGAGGAACTATTCTTTTTAAATAAATAAAAACTTAAGATAAAATGGTTAGCCCATAGGATAAAAATCCAATATATGATTGAAATTAAGATTTGATTAAGAAATTAATAATGTTGAAAATATTGATTATTGATCAAAATGATTCAAGGTTGATAAATCAAATAAATGGGGCCCAAAGTCTAGGCGACCATTTTTGGGGTGCATACATTTGCCCCTCTTTGACTAATGTGTGATTGATTTGGGAACACATGTAGTCAAAGAATAAAGTTGAAATGTGAGATCGATCTGGGATCACAAAACAACTCAGATGTGAGGTCGATTCGGGATCACACCCGGACAAACATAAACAAAGGCCTTTGAATAAGAGGTTGATTCGGGATCACATTCAAAGTAAGAGATAAGAATCTCAAATTTGAGCAAAAGCTCACAAAAGATGTCTGAATCAAGAAAATCAAGAGAATCAGGGATGAGAATCCCATAGGTACTACCCCCTCGGAATCGAAATTGAAATCAGGTAGAGGAGAGACAGAAAATTGATAAAAGATGATCAAATCGAAATGAAATCATAATCGAAGATAAATGATAACAAGATAACCATTAGGCAACGAAACATGCCCCAGTGAGGAAGTAGAAGAATAGAAATAGAAGACTAGAAATAGAGTGAATGAAAGACTAGAAAATTTGAGAGACATGGAAGGAAGAAATTCCACCGAAAATCAAATTATGCCTCAAAAGGTCAATCAACTGCACAGAAGAGGGAGAAGATTTTGAAATGTGATTTTGACAATCAAGAGAACCTCAGATTTCAATTTCAAGTCTGAAAATGGATCCAGGATGTCGAAATTAACTAGGGGTGCAATTTTCGTGCAATTTCAAGGAGTTTTGAAAATTGGTCAAAAATTCAAAATGCTATATAAGGGGTGAAAATGTCATAGAAAAGGATGTGAGATGAAAGACAAGAAGTGAAAAACATGATCAAGAGGAAGTGGAAGGTGAGTGCAGTTGACCAACAGGTCCATGTAAGATGAAAAGGAGAGCTCTCTCCATATGCAAAGTGCAAAACTAAACTAATCATGAACCTAAAGTGCAAGCTACTATGAAAAAGTGGTTGACTTGCAAGGTCACAATGCTTATAGACATCTAATTATCATCATCGAGCGTTTGGGAGTGTCGTAAGATCACATAATGCACACTAGCATAACTATGTGGATATGAATATGATCTTTATCAGATAGAAATGTGAAAATCCCACCTAGGCATCAAAGACATGGAGGTCAAGATGACTAATGCAGTGAGATTACCTAAGTTTGATATGGTAAGATTATGCTTGTATCAAGACACATGAAATTCAGGATAACTAGAAGCATGCACTCACAAAATAGTCAAGGATAATACCTTGTCAATCCCTAGTGTCAAGTAGGACCAGCATAAATGCTCATGACAGTTAGGATCAATGAAATATACCCATAGGAAGATAAAGAAATAAAAAATGTTCTCATACCCTCAGTCTTCTAGCTACACATCATCAAAAACTTCACAGGGAGAGACCACTCATCAAAGAAATTCTCATAGACAGCACACAAAGAAAAATAAAGTCAACATAACAAGGTGATTATTTAAGTGTGTGTGTGTTGGTCATAGAGTCAGACTCTGATCATCGCATCTGCAAATGAGAAATATCGCATCAAACTTAGACTATTGGGTAAGACATCTGATAAGTGTTAAGAAACACTCGACGCAAGGGTAGTGTTGAAAAACACTGTTTGGGGTGGTGTTGAAAAACACCGGTTTGTGAAATGCCCCAAGAGACAAACGCACCTAAAGGACCTATGCTAACAGTTATGCCCCCTAGACAAAGATAAAGACCAATTCCAAACCAAGTCAAATAAGGTCAAGGCATGATGGAGAAAGGCTAAGTGTCGAGGACGCATGCTAACAAATAGGGGTGCAAAGGCCTCAAGTAGCGCCTATTTCCAGGTTTTCACCACTTGGATTTATTGCAATTTTTTCTTTTTTCAATTTTTTTTTTTTTTTGTATTTTTGCTGCCAAGGCACCTGTTTCCATGTTTTCACCAAGGCACTTTTTCTATTTTTTTCTATTTTTTCAATTTTTTATTTTTTTATATTTTTGCTACCAAGGCGCCTGTTTCCAGGTTTTCACCATGGCACATTTTCAATTTTTTCATTTTTTTCTTTCTTTCTTCTTTTTTTTTTTTTGGAAGAAGGCAAGCTTTTTAGATAATGCTCCTTGAAAGGATAAACCATGATATGCCAAGGATTCAAAATGATATGCTCAAAGATGCTGATAAGGAAAGAAAGATGGAAGAGAAAAATGGAGGATAAGGTTTTTAAGAAAAACGAGTGAGGTTGGAATATAGGAGAAATATGAAAATGAGGAAAAAGGATAGAAGGTAGAAGGATAATGAATGGAAGGATTGTGAAAGGGTAGATGGGAAGGAAGGCAAGATCAATGTCAACACACACCTTGAAGGGTGGCGAGAAGATGGAGGAAATGTGAATGAAGGAATATGAGAAGGAATATGGTGAATATGTAGTAGAGGTTGTGGTTCAGGCACATGGAATGGAAGAATGTTTTTGGAAGAAGATGAAGCAGAAGCCTTTGGAAGCTTGAATGTCAACTTCACTTTTTGCTCAACATGAGACTTTTTCAAGAGAGACTTTGGAATCCATATAGCTTTAAGCTTTTTATTTTATTTTGATGTGTTAGAGAGAATATCTTCAATGATAGATTTTGGAACCCATACTTGTCTTGTAGTTTTCTTCTTAGATATCTCTTTTGACTTTATGCCCCCATGTCGATTATAGGAGACATGGTGATCTTCTTTATTTGATGGATTCTTGTATTGCTTCTTTTTCTTGTATTGAACATTCAAGTTACTTCCAAAATACTTGGGACTTGTGGAAAAAGAAGGAAAATATGGCTGGTTTAGATGGGTGGATGGATGAAAATGATTCAAGGGTATGCATCTATGTTCATCTTGAGGGAAAATAGGAGATGGAGGGACGTAAGGACCCAAAATAGATGATGAATTAGGAGAATTGGGAGGGGAAAGTGAAGGAACATAAGGGCCCAAGATGGAAGGAAGACGTGAAGCCCTTAGTATTGGTGGAGGAGGTCCAAGGATGGATGTGGAAGATGCAAAAGGATAATCAATAAGTTCATCAGCATCTATATGACAACCAAGGACATCAGCATCTTTAGAGTGAGCATTAGAGTTTTCAATAGGATCATGCACATCTTGAATAGGAGCACCTTCTTTGACAAGATCATTCAAAGCTTGCAAAGACTTAGGAAGAGTAGAAAGCGGAAGTGAACATGGAGTGGTAGAACAAGAAGATGGAAGGCTTTGATCTTGACAAGGATCTTTGGATAGCACAAGCGTAAAATTTTTCTCTTGATTTTCAATAGGCTTATCATTGGAAGTAACAACATCATTTTCAATAACCTTAATGGAAGTCTCATCTTTGGAGAGCGCAAGTGTGGTAAGGTTATTTTGATTATCAATAAGCTCAATGGTCTAAGTAGTAGCTTGATCTTGCTTAGAGGAAGAATTAAGACATGGTGGAATGAATGGGGAAGGGCGTAAAGGATCAAAAGAACCATGAAATAGATAAGAGACATCATGAAAAGAATTGGATGACATGGAGGGTTCTTGATCTTGCTCTTTCTTTATGTTCTTTTCTTTATCATTTTTAGAGTCCTCTTAACATGGAGCCACTTCTAAGGACAAGGAAACATGTTGGAATTGTATGGAAGACTTTGGAGGAGATGCTGAAAGACTAGCTGAAATAGGCATTATAGCATTTAAAGGCTTAGGCTCTTTAGGTTTAGCATTATTGAAAGTATTTGCAGCCAAGTGAAGGTTAGCTTGAGTATCTTTAAGAGGTGGCCCTTGAGAATAACTATAGGGAACCGCATGAAAAGCATTAGGATTTGAATCAAATGAAGTATTTGTGAAAGATTTGGAAGACTTAGCGACTTTAGAAAGTGTGTGGGTATTGGAGGAAGTAGAGGATGGAAGGGAACCATCACAAGACAAAGGTTCAACATTAACATGATTTTTCTTGAGAGTGAGATCTTTATTTTTAGCATGAGAGTTCTTAGAGGAGAAATGCTCATAGTATCTATGTTTATAATCAGCATGAAAAGATTTCTCTTCCTCAATAGAAGTAGATGTATCATATTGTTCACAAGAAATATCATATTCTCTTTCAAAATCAGAATCATATGGATCTCCATCACAATCTACCCAATAAGATGACCCTTTAGTAAGCCTAAGCACACGACGAGGAGGGCTCTTAGAAATAGAAGCATCATAGGTATGGCTAAACTATCCATCATCATAGTCATCATAGGTGGGTGTGTCACTCTTTGTGGAAGAGGCATCATAAGGACTATCACGTTTCTCTTTATGGTATGTCTTCTGAAGAGAAGGAAGATTCTTAGGAGAAGTAGAAGAGGAACGAGATTGTGGAGAAGAGGAAGGTGAAGACCTAGTGGAAGAAGAAGACTTGGATAATGAGGAATTCGAATAATGTTTAGAAGAGTCATGATAAGATTTGGAAGATGAAGAATGTGAACAGTGTTTAGAAGAATTGTGATAAGACTTAGAAGATGAAGAATGAGAATGATGTCTGGAAGAGTCATGATAAGACTTGGAAGATGAGGAGAAATGAGAAAACTTAGATGATGAAGAATGTTTAGAAGAAGGAGGTTGTGATATGATCATGTCTATGATCCTAGCAAAGGAATTTGATTTAATCATCTTTTCCTTTATTTTTGCCATAAGTTTATCATCCATGCAATCTTTGGAAGGACTATTGGAGGAATAAAGATACTCTTCAAATTGAACAATGAGTTCAAGATCATCTATTCTCAAGAGAGGTTCCTTAACAAGATAGTTGAAATTCATGGTTCTAGAAGAGGAGGAATCAATCATGGAAGAAATGAATAGAAAAGATGAATAGAAGAGTGTAGACTAGGAAATAAGAGGAAAAGAATTAAGAAGAAGAAGAAGAATTTCCCATGGGAATAGAAGACTTCAGAAGAACATGGGAAATGGAGAGGAAAGAAGAAGACTAAGATTCATCTTGTGTAATTGATACCATAATGTTCATTGAGATGTTGAGCAACATGACAATACCTAGGATCTGACAATTGGAGGTCGTTTCCCTTGACTAACTTGGTATCTTGTTGTAACTGACATGAAAGAAAGAAATTCTAGGTGATAAGTCAATCTCTTAAAGTGCCAATGCCAACCTAGGATAATTAAGATTCTCTATTGTCCAAAGAGAAAATGAAAAGATAGAAATAAAAGGCATCACCAACACTATCAAAGAGGTGCCTCAAATCAAAGGGTGAATACCCTTGCACTTTTGAATTAGGAGGTTGGACTTAGCCAAAATTAAAATTGAAATTGAGATATACGAAAAAAAAATTTGGACAATTAAAGGACCAAAATTCTCCAAGGGTGTAATCAACAATCTTAAAGATAAACTTTCCACTAAGAATAGATTTCTAACTTGGCGAACCAATTGAAATTGCCCCTAGAAAGAAAAAACCAGGAATTTGCAACCAAAACAAGTCTCTAACGGCAAGGTCAAAAAACCTACTCAAAGACCGAATCTTACTAACATCAAATTAATGATTGAAACTAGAAATATTGTTGAAAACTTCCAGGCGACAAACTCCAGGAAAACCAGGCGATACTTCATCCTTTATCAGGCGACAGACCTGACAATAGCCAGGCGATAAACACTAGGCAAGTCAGGTGATACAATTTAGAATGATATATCACATGATATTTCTCTTAACTACAGGCGATACTAATGTTGGTTTTGACCAATTTGTGCAAAATTTTGAGTTTTTAAGGTCTGATTTCAAGTTTCCAAATCTGAGGGTGAAAATGTCTGATTTCAATCACAAGTTTAACAGCATTTGGAGAAGTTTGCAAACAGTAGAGGATCAAACATGTCTTCAAATACTTGAAACAAGGGCAAAAGAAACCTTGCCAAGACAAACACTTGTGATATCAAAAATAAAATTGCACCTTATGAATGCTACCGATTGTTTATATGTTGAGAACGTTTACACTGGTTTAGCACATTCGAGAACACTTCAAGCAATATCTACCTACAAGACAAGGCTCATTACTCATCAACTTAGCCCACAACTTGATGCCCCCTTGCCTCACACCAAGTGGTTGCCCACAAGAGATATTGGCTTTCTCATGGAAGTGTCAAACAACACAACCAAAGGGGCACATATGGTGAGTATCTTGGGGTGATCCGGGTTAGTCCACTTGGATCAATCCTTGCACTAAGAAGATAAGCAGCTAAAATAGGTGGCCTCTAACCTATGGTTCTTAGTAAGGGCTTCCGTTCATAACACCCCTCTTGCTCCTCATAGAGGACTCAAACCTCATGGCCTCAAGAGTACCTTAAGCATTCTTGCTCAATGCTTTCCCCATGGTCGCACTCCCATGAGCTACTCACATCAAGCGAAGACAAGTGTTATGTCTACCAAGGTTTTGTGTCCTTGATAGCCTTGAGATTATAGTGAGTTGGAATAGCCGGCAAAAGGCTTGTCCCAACTTGGGTCGTTCCTCTTGATTGCTCAAGAGTAGGCCCGTTAAAGGATCTTAAACTAAAATGAAGAATGGATGATTTTTGAGGTTCAAGGTTTTTGGTTCACCACAAGGGTGAAGAGCATACTCCCCTATCTCCAAAAATTCTCCCAAACACACCAAGCAAATATTCAATTACCGCCTTGCTTCCAAAACATTAAGATGGGTCAAGATTTTTTGGTTCACCTAAAGGTGAAGAGCACACTTCTCCTACCACCTCAAAGTCTCTTCCACAAGGTATTAAGATTCCTAAAACAATTAGTAGATGCCACACTTGAAAGGAAATAAATCACAAACACTTGAAATTTTTTTTTATTTTTTATTTTTTTGATTATGCTTTGGGCAGCCCTGCAAAAACCATTAGCAGCCCTTTAGTATGCAATTTATGGCAATCTCCTTCAAGAAAAGCCCCTACAACCACAACTTGTTAGACAATTATGGTTAGGGAAATCCAAAATCTAAATGGAAATGATGCAAAAAAATTGACTAATCTAGGCTAAGAAATACAAGTTAGATCTATCTAAATGCAATAAAGTAAACCAGCAAATTAAATATGACCAAATTTTGGATAACAAAACTCAAATTACAACTCTCTGTTAGAGCAGGCGATATACCTCAGACTTCACCAGAATCACGCAACACACTTTTCTGTGCTCGGGCGATATACCTCAGTCTGGGTGATATACTTTAGAACATGCGAGCGATACTTCACGCGATGCCAGGCGATAGACCTTAGTAATGGCGGGCGATTCTTCCTTTGCGCAAAGTGTCGCACCAGTATTATAAGGTCTATCGTGCAATATACCTGAGAAGTGTCGCACGATATTCTGAGACAAAAAAATAGAGAACGCAGAATATCCAAAAATTAATCTAAAAAATGATGAAAATGCAAGAATATCTTTCCTTCTTCTTGATCGCATCTTCCACTCCTTGTCTTTTTCATCTCGAATCTGTTCTTGTCATCAAAAGGGGTTAATCATATCATCATTCTATCTATCTCAAAATGTCATTTTCAGAAACATGAGTCTATATCATATATATGAGAATCAAACATACATCTATACGAGATAACATACATAAGCACATACATAAACATTCTGAGCGAAGTAAGACAAGACAATACATATGAAAACTGATACACATCCAAGTGAGACAATCAAATATGATACATCAAAAATCTAGTATATCTCATATATAAAAACAAAGTCATGGTACAATGTCATCATTGATATAAAACCATACAAATGAGATCCCAACTGGATCCAAAGTCTCAGTAGCATCATCTAACATAAACCGAAACCTAAGCCCTAACCCTAGGTTTGACTCTCCCCATCATGTGGTGGTGGTGGAGGTGGTGTTGCTGCCCTATCTGGCACCATGTCTGATGCCCCTGCCCTCTAAGAGTAGGACGGTGCTCTTTGACCCTTTGGCACTACCTGGAGATAGAGTCCATGATAATATGCAACTCTAGCTGTCTCCCGATGGATCTCTAGTTTAGCTTCCTATATAGCCATCTCACAGTGTGCTATCTCTGCCCTGAGATCTCTCATCTGCTGATCTCTCTCTGATCTCAGATCTGCTAGTTGCTACTCCCACACTGCTATAGTGACCCTCAGCTGCTGAATCTCTACCTCAAGAGTCTGAATACAGGCTCTCAAATCATCCCTTGCAGCTGGATCCACCTATCCCTGTACCTACTCCTAAGAAGGTCTCTGTACCTCCTCACTCCTCGAGCCCTGACCTTGTGGCCATTTCTGGCCACTAGCTCTAGATCCCTCTCCCACCTCTCTGACTTGGCCTCCTTCTCTTCCCTCATCATCTCCTCCATCTCCTCCTGGGGCAACCTGTGTTGCATCTGGTATAGTAAATCGAGGGAATGGTACCCTCCGTTGCTCTGCCCTATATGCTGCATCAGCTCCCGCATCGGCCATGTCTAGGAGATACTCCCAAGGCTCCCTCTTGATCCCAGCTGTCTCCTCGATAGCCCATTGATAGTCTAACATGGGTAGCCACCCATGTCCCTCCTCGTCTCTGGCCCTCGCTTATGTAGTGGTCTCTGTAGAGACTCGTTGTTGCCTCCCAAACTATCACCATACTCGAGTGACGCATAACCTCTCAACAATCTCTGAGTGTTAGCCTACCAGTGGCCAGGTACATAGCATGTAGCTCAGCTCATCCTCTGCATCACCCCATGCCTCAACATCTTTGTATGGCCTCCATGTGAATGAGGTCATCTCATCGAGGATCCACCTGTAATGTGTCACATCCCCTGTACGGGCATGTGATATAAAACCTACATATCTGTATATATATGGGTATCTCTTCTCTCTTGGCTGAACCTTGGGGTGCATCATAGCAATATGCTCCCATGCCCACACCTGTGCCAGGATGGCCCCGCATGCCCATGTCTAACCATCCCTGTAGATGACCTCGTGCAGCTCATGATACATCTTTGCTAGTATGGTTGGACCCCATGCCATACATTGTGGTCTTCCTACCAAGTCCACCAGTAACCTGCACCAACTGAGAGAAAATCCCTTCTGACTGCGGTCAATCATCAGGATCTGTGAAATGAATGATGCCACAATGCATGGCACTGGGAAGTCTCTACCAAAATCATCTATCAGCCTCTCCTAGCTGACATGACTATCCAAAATGGTGACATCCTGAAACATCTCCTGTATCAACCATCGCCCCAAGGTGGGCGCCAAAAATGTATGAGTCAAAAGTGACCACACTTCTATGAATCATTACATGTAAGGAAACTCAATAATGAGCCCTCACAAAGTGATCCATAGCTCTCTATGCATGGAGTTGCAAGGGACTATGATGAATTTGCTCTCAGCTAGAGCTACAAACTTGTGACCTTGCTAGTCAACCATACAATGAGAGATTCAAGGTTGAAGACAAGGGCAAGAGTGCCAATATCTCCAATGAATCCAAATGAAAATGCTATGCAAGCTAGATTAAAGATGCAATCTAAGCTCAATGATAACAATGCAATGCTTGAAAGGAAATCTAATCTATGAAAGGAAAATGCAAACTATACTATGAAAAGGAAATTGCAAGTGTTACAATCTCTCCTAATGAAGCTATGTGAAGTTATCTATTGCATAAGAGAAACTAAGCTATGAAATGAAGCTATGGATGCTATGATAATGCAAGAAATGAAGTCTAAACTATGAAGCAATGAGGAAATCCAAGAAAAGCTTGATGTAGCAATGATTTCCAAAAGCTCCAAATGCACCTAGAAAACCTGCAGCATAACAATAGCATGAAAGAGATGGATGAAAATGAAGGAGAGAGCTCTTCTTTTATAGGAAATGAGGAGGAATGGACCATTGAGATTAAGAGGCAAAAGACTGAATCAACGGTGGAGCATCAAAGAGGAGCAATCCATGTGCACAAATATCCTCCAATGAGAAAATAGGAGTTGACTTTTGTGTCCATATGAGACAAAAAGTATTTTTTCTCTTTTTATAAAATAAGAATGATGCTTTATTTGTGCAACTTAGGATAAGAGGAAAAGTGGGGGCTTTTTATTTAATAAAAGGAGAGGAACTATTCCTTTTAAATAAATAAAAACTTAGGATAAAATGGTTAGCCCATAGGACAAAAATCCAATATATGATCGAAATTAAGATTTGATTAAGAAATTAATAATGTTGAAAATATTGATTATTGATCAAAATGATTCAGGGTTGATAAATCAAATAAATGGGGCCCAAAGTTTAGGCAACCATTTTTGGGTGCATACAGAGGTCTCCACCAATTTAGCTAACTAAAATAGCAACTTGTCCAAAAGTCTGAGAGGATAAAATTTAAGGATTGAATTGAAGAGATAGTTGAGATGTGACATTATGTACAATTATCATCTTCAGCCAAGTAGTCATCCCATCACTATGTCTGAAGAGTGAAGAAATCAACTTGCACAAATTCACTGACAAGAGTTACTTCGTCGACTCCCAAAAAAAGAGTAAATTAGCTAGGTTTTGGACTATATTTTACTCCATCAGAGCCACCAAAGTACACCTGATGGCTCAAGAGTGAATTTAAAATTGTGAATTGAAAGAAGAGGAGATGTCATTTCCCAAGTACACCTCTAAAGAGTAGCCTAAGAGAGATGTCATGATTTGAATACATCAAAACTCAAAATTGCTTGCAGAGGAACGTTGGGATTTAACTCAGATTTTGGAAGTTGAAGTTATGTAAGATTTGGTAGTACCTATTGGAATTAGGAGAGATAGGGTACTGAGAGGGGAGGGGTGAATTAGTGCCCACAAAAAATTTAACACATCAACCTTTCAGATCTACAACAACAAACAATAGTAACCTTATAAAATAACTTGTATCTAATGCATGTATCATTCATCCATTCAAATTGTGAAAGTAAACAACATGAAATCAACAATATAACAGTCCCATAACACAAGTATTTTGGTAATGCAGAAACCCTTGTTAGAAGGTAAAAACTGCGGTGGGGATGACACCCACAAATTCTTCACTACTGCAGATAGAAAAGGTTTGCCTATTAGGGCTACAAGTTTTGATCGCTTCTGGTGATCTTACCCTATTAGGAGTAACATATTAGATCAGCTAGATCTACCTAGTTATAGGATTTTAGAAACACTACTTGAGTGTGCACTCGGTTAAGAGATTTACAAAAGATTGTCAAGTCTATTATGTTAAGAGATTTTACAAAACTCTATTACAATGATTAGAAAGCAATAGGTATCTATCTGCTAATGACAACTTAATTGTCTGATACAGATCAATAAAGTATTGATAAAATATCACCTTTACTATGATGAATCTCTGCTCTGAACTACTCGGTTAGCCTGCTCTGATTTTGCTTAATCTGATTTCCTCTGAATATTGATTTGCTCTATCAACTGATAATCTTGAAGGTTGGCTAGTGCTTCAAGTGCTTCTTCGCTCATACATCAGTTCACACCAAAAAATGATGTAACATACAAAATATATAGCATATTGCTTTATGCTGCTTATACAAAATTAGGTTTACAAATCTTAGACAAAACCCTAAGATCTACGGTGTACAAAATAACCTAGATCAAACTATTGCATAAGATCTTCATCGTATCTCAACAATAAATTGTTCTCGATCTTGGTAAAACATTTTCTAATATGTTGTAACCATTTGCATAGAAGAATGCCATTCCTGATTACTATGTTGTTTCCTGTGATACTCGGTAAACATTGTATAAATTTCTCGGTGTTTATTCTAATGCTCGGTGTTTACTGTCGCTCGGTATTGGTGTTTGTTGATGCTCGATAAACTGTCTGAAGC
The DNA here is from genome assembly GCA_027943335.1 of Chamaecyparis obtusa. Classification (NCBI taxonomy): domain Eukaryota; kingdom Viridiplantae; phylum Streptophyta; class Pinopsida; order Cupressales; family Cupressaceae; genus Chamaecyparis; species Chamaecyparis obtusa. Next base: position 867,088 of record BSBK01002973.1, on the reverse strand, counting down.
TCAGTGTATATAGTTAACCGACTGGCCTATTTTCTTATAGTTACCGACTGGGTTCATATATGTAACTAACTGATATCTTTGATAACCTTTATACTAATGACAATCATTAATGCTCAATAGAGATAACAATCTCCCCCTTTGGCATTAGTATCAAAACTTGAATGTATATAGACCTTATGTCTCAAAACTTATATCTCCACCATATACATATACATATCAAAATTTTCTAAATACTCCCCCTCGGTGCATGCTCCGGCAATGTGTAGTGTACTTAGCAAACAAATTACATATTTGGAATATACATTGATTTCCCCCTTTTTGATATTAATGCCAAATACAAAAATTGTATACTTATAGCTTGTCAAAAATGTGTTTTTGGGTTTTCTTCAGTGACTCCAAGAGGTTTTCCCATTCCTCTTTCAATTTGGTGAGAGAAATGTGCTCAAGACCAACTTGTGCATGCATATCAAATGTGCTCTGATACCAATTGTTAGAATTAGGAGAGATAGGGTACTAAGAGGGGAGGGGTGAATCAGTGCCCACAAAAAAATTTAACACATCAACCTTTCAGATCTACAACAACAAATAGTAGTAACCTTCCAAAATAACTTGTATCTAATGCATGTATCATTCATCCATTCAACTTGTGAAAGTAAACAATATGAAATCAACAATATAACAGTCCCATAACTTAAGTATTTTGGTAACGTAGAAACCCTTGTTAGAAGGTAAAAACTGTGGTGGGGATGACACCCACAAATTCTTCACTACTGCAAATAGAAAATGTTTTCCTATTAGGGCTACAAGTTTTGATCACTTCTGGTGATCTTACCCTATTAGGAGTAACATATTAGATCAGCTAGGTCTACCTAGTTATAGGATTTTAGCAACACTACTTGAGTGTGCACTCGGTTAAGAGATTTACAAAAGATTGTCAAGTCTACTCTATTAAGAGATTTTACAAAACTCTATTACAATGATTAGAAAGCAATAGGTATCTATCTGCTAATGACAACTTAATTGTCTGATATAGATCAATAAAGTACTGATAAAATATTACCTTTACTGTGATGAATCTCTACTCTGAACTGCTTGGTTAGCCTGCTCTGATTCTACTTAATCTAATTTCCTCTGAATACTGATCTTCTTTGTCAACTAATAATCTTGAAGGTTGGCTAGTGCTTCTTCGCTCATACATCAGTTCACACCAAAAAATGATCTAACATACAAAATATATAGCATACTGCTTTATGCCGCTTATACAAAATTAGGTTTACAAATCTTAGACAAAACCCTAAGATCTATGGTGTACAAAATAACCTAGATCAAACTATTACATAAGATCTTCATCGTATCTCAACAATAAATTGTTCTCAATCTTGGTAAAACATTTTTTGATCTATTGTAACTATTTGCATAAAAGAATGTGCCATTCTTGATTACTATGTTGTTTCCTGTGATCCATGGTAAACACTGTATAAATTGTTCGGTGTTTATTCTGATGCTTGGTGTTTACTATCGCTCGATATCGATGTTTGTTGATGCTCGGTAAACTATCTGAAGCTCGGTGTATATAGTTAACCGACTGGCCTATTTTGCTTATAGTTACTGACTAGGTTCATATATGTAACCAACTGATATCTTTGATAACCTTTGATACTAATGACAATCATTAATGCTCAATAAAGATAATAGTACCTCCCCTAAGATAGACTTCATAAATACTCTCAAGGAATGCTATGTTGGCCAACTCATTTGCATTGATGTTACCTTCATGAAATATGTGGTTGACCGTTATGGATTCAAATTTCCTTGTCAAAATTAAAATAACTTCTAATGTTTCTTATAGGTGCTAGATTGGAGTAGACCCTAATTTCACAGCATTTAAAGTAATCATACAATCACCTTCAATCTCCAGTTTACTCAAGCCAAGATCATGTGCAAGAGACAGGCCAAGAAATAAATCTTTAAATTCAGCCATGTTGTTGGTGTCTATTTCTAAGGGTTTAGCCAATTTTGCTAAGACCCTACCATCTAAAGAATGTATGATACAACCTACCCTTGATGGACCTGGGTTTCCTTTAGAAGCCCCATCAAAATTGAGTTTAAATCAGCCCAAAGATGGAGACGAGCACACACAAGTAGCTCTGAGAATTGAATTCGTTTTACATCCTTTGCCTAGAGTAATTGGGGTTTTAAGACGAAACCAACTTTTTATCATCTTGTCATCCCAACTAGTGTAGAACTTATGTTGAGTTGATTAAGCTTGAATGTGGGAATTCATAACCTCTACTATGACATCTTCAATTTTGTTGAGGACGGACATAATTTCCATTGGTTTACCTTGAAAAATTCTTATGTTTCTTTCCTTCCAAAGTTCCCAAATCATAATAGATGGGGAGATAATCCATAAATTACCACAAAGGCTATCTCTATGCAACATGGGCCAAGATATGAATAGAGAAAGAATGTCTAAAGCGAGGGCTGAGAATGATCCTAATTTTGAACACAACTAGTTCCACCATTTATTGGAAAATGGACATGCTAACAAAAGGTGATTAGTATCCTCTTCATTGTTATGACATAAAGAACATCTAGAGGGACCATAATATCCCATCTTTATAAACTGATCTGCAGTTAGAATCCTACCCTAAGAAGCTTCCCATGTGAATAACCCTTCCTTGGGAAGACATACTTTGTTCCAACATAATTGTATTGGGAGTTCATCTATCTTTGTTTGGACCCGACCTGACAAAATCTTATAACTTTCCTTAACATTATAGATACCTGATTTTTCCCCATTCCAAATAAATTCATCCTACCCTTGTTTGAATAAAAAGAATCTATCTTTAAGGAGTCTCTTCAATTGAAGTAGTTCCAGTGGATCAAGACCGAGTTCTGAGAAATCTCTCCACTACCAAGAGCCATCCGATGTGGGCAGAGGAGAAGGAATAATGTAGTCTCTGGCTAAAAGATCCCATAAAGCAAAGCACACTTGGCTAATTCTATTCAGACCCAAAAAATGGTTGATGCTAGGATAACCACCCCAAGAATCCTCCCAAAAATGGGCTTTGTTACATTCCTTGATGTTCCATGTTACAATGTTGGTGTCCACTATGTCTCTTGTCTTGGAGATGAAATTCTAAATTCAGGATCCTCTAGGGAAATCCTTGATTCGAGAGACCTCTGATCCAAAGTTATTGCCAAGGTACTTCTTCCTAATAATTCTAACCCATTTAAGGTTCTTATCTTTAATATTTTTCCAATAAAGTTTAGCTCCAAGAGCTTGATTCTGTCACAGCTGGTTTTTGATGCCAGTACCCCCTGCATTTACTGGTTTACAAATCTTTTCCCTAGATATGAGGGTGAATTTTCTCTTAGTGTTTGTACCTTGCCAAAAGAATTTCTTTATTTTCTTGACAATATCCATATAACAACCCATGGGGAGAGAAATGCAAGACATTAGATATATAGGGATTGAGGCCAATGTAGCTTTAATCATCACAATTCTGCCTGCCCAAGATAACCATTTTGATCTCCAAGAATCCATCTTTCTATCTAGTCTTTCATTGATAGGTGTCCAAGCTGAAGTGGTTCTCAAAGATTTATCTATGGGGATACCGAAGTAGGAACATGGGAGAGAACCTATTGTAAAGGCCAATACTTTTTATATTTTTTGTTGAAGTTTCTTTTTTGTGTGAAAGAAAAAAATCACTGATTTGTCTTTATTAACCACTTGACCATAAACAATAGCATAATTATCAAGGACTATTTTAAACTACATAGCCTCCCAAACAATGCCTTTTCCAAAAAGGAGAATGCCATAGATACAAATTTTTGATGTGTAGCTACTCTTACCGAAGAAGTGATTTCAATCTCCTTAATAATATCTTGATCCTGAAGACTGATTAAACAACCCAAAGCTTCTGCCATAATGATGAATAAAAAGGGAGATAGAAGATCTCCTTGTTTAATTCCATTGGAGCCTTCAAAGAATCCTTGAGGGGATCCATTAACTAAAATGGAAAGTTTTGTAGTAGAAATACAATAAAATATAAGATTAATCCAAGCCTTAGAGAATCCAAAATTTTCCATACATTTAGCTAGAAACCTCTAATTCACCTTATCATAAGCCTTCTTGATGTCTAATTTGATAATCATACTAGGTTACTTATTTCATTGAATGGAATGAATAGCTTCTTGAGAAATGATTATGCCATCTTGTATTGATCTGCCATGCACAAATCCTATTTGTTCTTCCCCAATTATCTTACCCATAACAAGTTTTAATCTATTTGCTAATGATTTAGAGAACAACTTATAAATGGTGTTGCAAAGAGAAATAGGTCTAAATTCATCCATACAATTAGCTTGTTCTTTTTTGGGAATTAGAGAAATGAAGGTATTATTAATTTCAGATAAGAATCTACCTGAAGATTTGGCACCCTCCAAAGCTACTGTGAGATCTTTCCCCATGACACTCCATCAATGCAAAAAGAAACTGGGGGGGGAAGCCATAAGGACCCGGTGCTTTGTCTGGAGCCATTTGTGAGATTTTTTGCAAAATTTCACTCTCTGAGAATTTCTCTATTAACATTTGATTATCAGTATCTGTTATGATCTTGAGAATATTGATCAATAAATCCTTCTGCGCCTTGAGGGAAGAACTATCTGTGTGATTCAACAATTATGAGTAGAAGCCAACTATTTCCTTCTAAATATCTTTCTGTTCTTAAAGGAGGACACCCTTCGAGTTGACAATTTGGTGAATTTTATTAACACTTCTACATTGCTTGGTACTAGAGTGAAAAAACTTAGTATTTTTGTCTCCTTCCGCCAACCAGCTTTCTCTAGGTTTTTGTTTCCAGAAGCTTTCTTCTTTAGCTAGAATATCTTCTAAATCCCTTAACAAGACTTTTTCTTCTTCATAGAGGTCCCGATTCATCCCTAACTGCATGATGGTTTCATTCAAGACCTAAAGCTTTTGCTCAATTTCCACTTTCGATGAAAAGATGATCTTGAAGTGTGTTCTGTTCCAAATGAGTAAATTTTGTTTGATGAATTTTAGTTTAGACACAAAATAGAATAATTTGGAGCCCTTCACTTTGCAACCACCAATTAGCTACCATATTAACAAAATTCTCCTCTTTGAGCCACATATTTTTAAATTTTAATGGACAAGAGGGGGCCTTGTCTTCCTCCAATATATTCAGCTGAATAGGAAAGTGATAAAATCCTAGGGTAGGGGAAATAGATGCTTTTAAATCAAATGGAAAGATTGTGAGGTCTCCTCTGAAAATAAATTTGTCCAACTTTTCTGAGATGTTGTTGAGTTCTAGTCTTCTATTTGACCAAGTGAAAGAACAATTTTCAAGCTCAATTTCCATTAAATTTTCTGATTGTAACCAATCCTTGAAATCTGTTTGAGATTGTGAAACTCGGAGAGAGCCTCCCAATTTGTCAGATGGATGGATTATGACATTAAAATCCCCCCCCCCCCAATATATAATTACCATCCAGCCAGTCTGAAAAGCATCTGCTGATTTCCTCCCAAACTTCCAATTTCTTCCTTCTTAGAATAGGGCCATAAACATTCACAATGTATAAATTAATATTAGATCGAGTACTTGAGATTTTGCCTCCTATCCAAATAGTTCTACTCTCTAAGTGTACATAGGAGGAGTGTCTTGGGTTCCATAAGATAGCCATCCCACCTGAAGCACCTATCACCTCTATTCCTTCAGCTCTCCAATCCCCTAGTGATGTTGTAAAATTGGATAACTGATCCTTACTCTTTTTTATTTCTTGTAGTAGAACAACCTTAGCTTTGGATGATAAGATGCAGAGTTTCACCACTCACTTCTTGTTAGGGGTGTTGAGACCCCTAACATTCCATGATATGATTTTCATTGTAACTTGGGAAGGAACTTCCCCTTCCCTGCATTTAAGTATGTTGTGATTTTAGTTTGATCATGGTCTTCCCCATCTTTCATTCTGAGATTCGCAGAAGATTTTCTCCATTTCCCTTTTTTCTTTATCCCACTACAATCCAGAGAGCTCTTATGTGTGGATTTTTGGAAAGCTAAATTATTAATGATATTATTTGGTGAAGTGAGAGGGGAACAATCTATGTGATCATTTTCAGAAGAAAGCACTGAAGGCAATTCCTTTGTGTTATCACTGCAACCTGAGAAGTCTTCTATGTCGTTCAATCTCTCATCCTCATCTACATAGTCTTCCTCTAGAAGTCTTTCCACGAAGGAGGATGAAATAGTTTTACCAGAGGAAGATGCATTAGCTGCACAACCAAAGAGTTCAAACACTGCCTGCAATCTAGGAGAAATAGGGGACTCTTGTTGAGAATGCTCTGATGAATCTCTTGGGGGACTCTTCGGGCCACATTCCTGAGATTTTTGCTTCAAAGGTTTAAGAGAAATAATACCTCCTTTTATTTTTTATTTTTTTTTAGAATTTTTCTCTTTATCAGCTCGAGAAATCTTCTTTAAGTCTCTCTATTCTTTATCCCTAATCTTGGAAGTTTTCCTGCAACCCGAGTTGGTAATGGAGGAGTGAACCTATGGAAGTTGAAAGTTCTAAGGAGAAGGGGAAGCAGACAAGGAACTAGAGGAGACTTTAGCCTTTGTCGATTCTCTTAAGTCACATAGCCTTATTTTGAGAATGTCATCCTCCATCGCGAGCGTTGGGAAAGAATTTGGGGGTTCATTTGTTGTAGTAGCCAAAACCGGCATTAAGATAGGCTTGTCCATTGTCTCCATTTTCCCAATATTATCTATACTTTCAATAGTTACTGCATCCTCTCGAAGAACTTGATCTGCTATTTTTTCCAACATTTCCATTTGAACCTCCATAAACCAGTGAGATATTACTTGTTCCACTAACTTATGGTTGAATCTTGGAATGAATTGAATGAAAGCACTCTCTAAAGGGAGAGGATTAGAAATACCCACTACCCAATTTTTAGGTAATACCATTTTTGGAAATCTTGTGTGCATCTGGAGAGACCCTGGTCTGGAGATTAGATTCTGTATTGATCACACCTTAGATAATTTTTGAGGGATATCTATTGCATTGAATGGCTCGTTGGGCTGAGGCTCTGATGTCCTCACAAAGCTTGATGTTAACAAATATACCTTGGATGCATATTGAGGATTGAGAGACCTTTTGAAATTCCAGTAGAAGAACCAAAGAAAAAGTTTCAAGCTTTCTGTAAACATGTTCGAAGCTAGGACTTTCATGGAACTATTTGTTGTTTCCCGAAACCCACTTCTAGAAATAAATCTAGCAAGGGTAATTGGTGGTGGTGGTTTTTATCTATAAGCCCTTGAGGATCTATATCCAATACTGCCAAATCTGGAATGACAATCACACCCTGCTCTGGAGGAAGATCCTGGAGAGGTTCGTATGAAATAATCTGTACCCAGGTTCCAAATTTTGATATGAACTTGATGGATTTGGGAAGCTCTTTCTCAAGATTCATGAGTAATCAGATCTTGGTTGAGGCTGAGGCCCTATCAAGGTGATGTTTGAGATAAATTCCCAGTTTGTTTACAAAAAATTGGAGAATATCACCTTCTTTGTATTCCATTGGGAGGTTTTGTAAAGTGATCCACATAGGAAAGAACTTTATGACATTCTTTGAGCAATCAAAGTTTGGACTCCAATGTTGCATGTGAAGGCCTGAGTTTTTGTAGAACCGCCCTTTGCATTTAAAAATCCTGTCTCTACTGGGTTTATCTTGAAATGTGACCAGAAAGTACCCTAATTCATTATCTAGAGAATCTATGTGTGCAATGTTCTGCCAGTTTGCATATGCCCAGGTATTAAATTGGATGAAGGACAAATTGACATTCTAGAACTTGCAAATCATTGCATGTTGCAAAAGAAAAAAGTTTCTATGTTTTAAAGTTTCATCAGAGAAGGTGATAGAAGCTACCTGTTCTCTTGAAAGAGACTTATCTTTTTTTGTTGAAATTTGAGTCGAGAGATCTATAGACATGTCTTGATTTGAATGATCACTTCGGATGTCAACTGAGTGTTGATGTGTAGGAGGAGTTTGAGCCTGGAGATTCCTCTGAATTAGTTTCCATTTGTGTACATTTTTGTAAGTTACTCTAGGCATTGCATTTACTCCCTTGGGATATCCTGGGATCCTATTTATTCTGAGAAGATCTGATTGTTTTTTTGTGTATCACCCAGTGAATTCCTGTCCAAGATTTTTTGGGGAGAGGAGGCTTGAATGGTCTTCCCAATGGAGTAGTTGGAAAGATTGGAATGAGATTTGGATTGATAGGTGAAAGCCTTTGATTCCTCCCATTGAATCCAAACTGTTGAGATTTGGCATATGATTGTTTATTTTGAAAATGTTGAAAGTTTAAATTTCTCTGACCCCTCGCTGCTTCCTTATTTTGGAGAAATAGACCCCAATGGGGTTTTTGTCCAAAAGACTGACCTAAAAACCGTCTCTAGAAGAAACCTTCATGATCTCTTTGTAAGATATGTTGACGTTGTTGAATGCTTGTAGAAAATTGAATACCATTACTGCCATTTTTAGAATCCCGGAAATCGTCTCCTCTTAATCTGTTGGCGTCTTTCAGAGCCTGTCTGTGTCTCTCAGGGTATAAATTCATCAGACACAAATGATGAGGAAAATTATGCCGAGGAAGCTCTCCCATTCTGCTTTCATTGGTAATTTGCCTCCTTGATTCCACATTTTGGGCATCCATGTCTACCATGCAATTCCAACTACTGTTGCTAAAACCCTTTCAAAATCCATTTTGGCCATATCCTACGGTGCTGGTGTTCATTAGACCACATTTATATGAGGCATTTCAAAAGTTTAATTGCTTCCACATATGGCTTGCATTTTTGCACTCCGAATGAATGTTCATGGCCCTGTTTCAAAGCTTCCATTTTTGCACTGCAAGGAAGCAACTAGGAAAGTTTATGAGTTTGGCTTTAAACTTGCCCAATGCATTGATGAAATTTTCTAAAGCCCTTTCAACAAATTCATATTTGAACATATCTTGTATTAATAGTGTTTCATTAGATCATATCGTCCATGCCTTGTTCCAAAGTTTCTGATTTGTTGTAGAGTTTGGCATTAAAATTTGTCAATCTTGGCCCATGTTCCTATGCAGTTGCTTATATACAATTTCTATTTAAATCAAAATAGTAGAGTGTTCCCATGTAAATTTTTAATTTGGGAAAAGGGATAAATTGGAATCTTCTCTTTCTTTTTTTCAAGTGGCTACTACTTATAACTTAAAAGATAATTCCACCCTTATTACGTATCATTAGAAAGACAATTTTCTTTGCATCAAATATGAGTTCTAAGTATGTGATTTGTTATTTTATTTTTATTTATGTGCGTTGTCTATGGATGGGTGTCGAATACGGAGTAAGAATATTTTATTTTTAACGTATCTGCTAGGAAACTGGCTAAATAATGATTTGGCCAAAGTGATGTTTTCTTTCATTCATTTGATACTCTATGTGAATGTATTTTGTTACTCTCCTTGCCATGTCATTGTGTGGATGTTACATTGTTGCATATGAAATGTTAGATAGGACACAATGCTGCACTAGATTCCATCCAACCTACTGATTTTGAATTACTAGATTCCTCATGCAAGGTCAGACATTCAACCTTTCATGTTGAGCACCAAGGGAGCTAACACTCTGTGGTTGGGTAGAAAAAGTGCCCAGACCTCATTTCGGCCTCGAGCATTACAGGTGGAGAGCATTCGGAGGCTTAAGGAGTCAGAATGATGCATGATATCACTTTATCATGTATATGATGTAACCAACCTTCTAGTAATCTATCTTTATCATTATTCATTTGATGTATCAACTCATTTTTTGAATTTGATGTAATTATGTTGTATTGTCTCATATGAAAGAAAGTGTTTTGTAAATTTATTTTTTATGTAATATTACCCTCTTTTGACTATAGAATGTATGAGTTATTTTTGAGATATTTATTTTACGTGGATTTTTGTCCTTACATATAATGAGAACCAAGTCCTTAATTTTTGTGGTAAATCTTTTTTGGTTTCAAATAAGTTTATGAAGTCCAAGAATAGTATTCATCTATCTACTAATAGGTTTTCAACAAATTACTTTTTAAAAACCCTTTCTCCATTCTTTTCAATACTTTCTGGCTAAATTTATATCAAAAATGGAAAAAATTATATTATATGAGGGAGTTGTTCTCTTCAAATAGACAAAATAGTTATTAATTAAAAAACTTATCCAACTATCAAAATTGATTATCACTACCATGGGTGACTCATTAAAAATCCACAATGACAAATCTAATTATCAACATGTCCATAACTTTCATGTGGAGAATAGTCTAATCTTGAAGCTAGGAGGATAAAATTTAAAAAAAGGAGAAAATTAAGTTAGGCACGCACACACAAGATAGGTAGGACTAATAGTCTAACTTGTATTTCTAAGGCCATTCTTAATTGATCCTTGATCCTATGCTTAATTAAATTAATGGTCTTTTTTTGTCTAATTCTAGAAGGTACCAATAAGTTTGGTTTTTATCTATATTAAAAAGTAATCTAAGTGATTAGTCTACCTAAGAACCATTATCTATCTTTTGGTATATATTCAACTAAATTATTAGATATCACCTTTCATGTTCATGTTGGATCCCAAAAACAATTAGTATACATTATACGCTAGTCAAACCACAATCCTTATGTCTAAATCCAAAATATATTAGCTCACTTAAAACCAAACCTTCATTCGTAACATGAAATGTTAGTCTCAAAGATGAAGCAAAATTATATATATATATATATATATATATATATATATATATATATATATATATATAGCTTGGACAGTGGAAGACCAAGTTTGGTTTTGCAAAATGCTATTGCCCTCCCACTGGTCTGGAATTTGACGGTGGAATGGTTTTAGTGGATCAGCAACCAGAGATGCCTTCTTCGGATAGTAACAAGCATGTAATAGTTGGTCCAAGAAATCAAATAGATAGTCAAGTATAGCAGGTGGAAGCCCAGTCAATCAGCAAAATTTGAATCTTAATTTACCAATGGTTTTTCAGGGAAGTTTGAATGACCCAAGTATTAATTCAAATGCTAAATCTAAAAAGGAGATCACTATGACCATGGAATGTCGTTATTTCTTGCTTAGAGTGCTACTCTGATAATTCCTTTGTTACCCGTATTCAAGAAGGATTATTTCTATGAACAACGTTTGGCAGTACTGCTTATTCACCAGCAGCTGAGGATTATGGCTTATCAAATTGGCCAAAGAAGGAAGTTTGTCTTAGTGTTTGCAGGATATTCCCGAATTACGAAGTAGGGGTTATTCAACAATATACATATGGTGGTACCAAGTATACAATTTGATCGAGGTGATGCAACTGTCAATGCCTCTGGGCTTATTAAAGTATTTGAGTTTGCTATGGTTATAAGAAAAACCTTTAATCGTTAAGTGAAACTTAATAAGTTTTAGAATTGAGAAGAGAATATCAAGAGACAATTGTCTTTTTCAAGAAACAGTTATGGAACCGAAAGGACAGATCAGCTAAGTGACCTAAAAAGAGCTAAAATGATTATCAAAGGGTTTCAAGGTGGGATTAAAAAGTATTATTACTATGTTTACCCAAATCTCAATCAATATATGATAAATATATATATGAATAAAATTTATCCAAATTCTAAGAAATTCAAATGTGAATGAAAAAGTTATAATTATATCAAATCTCAAGTGAAATCTTGAGAGTCCCAACAATGGTAAATAGACTAGGTGTTAGTAAGATTAGAGGCTATAATCTCAAATCTTAAAATCAAGATATATCAATGAGGTAGTCCTAAGTGGGAAAACAAGCGTTAAAAGATATAAACATAATAAATTAATTAGAAAATACAAATATAAAATCTTAAAAGTGATGAATTTATAAACTCTTAAGCAAAACCCAAGGTGGTGTAAGATTGGTTAGGTTCACCAAAAAGTAAAGGAATAAACACTTTACTTATATGAACATAGTCTAATTTAGAAATGCACATAAATGAAGCACAAATCAACATATAATTAATAATTAAAAATTGTAAATGTGTAATAAATATGTATAAAGTAAATGAGGAATTAGGAACTTAGCTTTGGGAACTCCAATGAAGGATTGAATATTAGCTTCATACAAATTCGATTGATGAATAGTACAAAAAAAATCAATGGGCATATTTTGGAAAGTGTTAGGTTTAGAACATTCACTACATTCACTAAAAGTTAAATCTACATTATGTAGGCTCCGTCTTACTCTTTACATGAGAACTTCTTGACATGGAATTGATTTATAATGCATGAGATTTATATGATTGATTGTAGACTTGTTCAACCTATGATACCGTGCCTTTAATATATATTAGTGTATAAGGACTAGTGATATTGAAAAATGTATTGGGGAGGTTGTTGGATCATAAGGGCCATGTTTTGCTAGGTTTTTCTCTTTGATTAGGTTGGCTTTATAGTCATAGAAGAGTATTGAAGACAACACTTTCATATATGTAAATGTCCTAATTCCTTTCAATGCTCCAAAATGAAATGTTCCTAAAATGATCTTCAGTCTATAGAATTTGTAGTTCTGCTTGTGTTTATGTGCACAAATAAATGTCTCCGAATACCAAACATAACAATAAGCTACATAAACATATACTAAATGGGTACAAAATTTTGCAATTGTATATTCTTTTAATTTGACACCAATTCTGCATGGTGTAAGAATATTGTAGGTTGACTAATAAATAGATAGTAATAAATAAAGCTGATATAATATTGAACATATAAAAATGTGTACAAATAAGATTGAGTAAAAATAGATGAATAAGCTTAATTTCATAGAAAATAACACAATTAATCAATACACAAATGTTAATATTCTATTAAAATAATGTATATCTAAATGAGAATTCAAATGGATATACAAATTCTACCCTTACAAATAAATTATGAAACATGTATTGTCTTAAAAAATCATAACCAAACTTTCATAATTAAAAAAAATCCTGAACGATAACATTTATCAAATATTTCTAATTTTATATCTATTAAATTCACTGAAAATCAAAACCATATTATATTCTGATTTTCAATTAATTGATAAATACCCCCTAAATGTTCATCCGAAGGTTAAATGGGAAATACAATCCTAAACCGTCCATCAGATTCCCATTTTACTTAATGTTCCCCTTAGCAAAAAGGCTGTTGAATGGCAAGCAGGGAATTTTTCTTCCTTTTTATGAAATAAGATCAAGCAAAGAATTTTCACACTTGTTAAAAAAGAAAAGCTTGAAGCCTCTAACAAATAATAGCATCAGATTCTTTGGGAATTCACATTTTTACTCATTGTTGATAAGACAAATTCAATATCCAACGGTTTTTTTGAGAAAACTTGATTCCCAAGCATCCATTGACAAGCTGTGAAGCAATAAGATTTCACAGAAAGAAAGAATCCGATATTAAGAAAGAATAAGATTTCATCCACAACCGACCATATTGCAATCAGGTAAGTAGGCATCTGTAAGGCAAAGAATCCATTAATGCCTTCCTTTCACTTTATCACAAAGTCAAGCATTTTATGCTTGTTTCACTTTGCAAGGCCCGCTGCATTTTGCCTTATAAATACAACTGCATACACAAGGTGGCATACTGTGATTTCAATTGCCTGCTTGGTTAAGTGATAATCCCACTCGTAAGAAAATACCAAGCTCGGTTCTTCATTCAAGCATCATTTTCATTTGAGTGGTTACACAGGATCCTTCAGTGCCTCACCATTATAGAGAAGATATACTTATTTTATTTCAAACAAGGTATGGTACTTAGAGTATTTTAGAAAAGTTGGTGAGTGTTGTGATGTTATCTCAGAAAGGTGAAGTATTTTACTGATAAACATTATATTCATTCTGTTGGTGGAGGTGCCTTTGCCATCCTCAAGTAAAGAACAAAGAACAATGATAGTTTTTAAGTTTTTTTATGTGCTTACAATTGGTCTATTGCATTCCCTTGAAGAAAAGGCCAGGTGTCTTCTCAATGTAGTTACTTGATTTTAGCTATTGAACTTTTCTTGGATCGAGAAGAATGAGTAATGGTCTTGTTTAAGATGCTTTCATTTGATTTAGTTTAGCTTTCGTGATAAAATGAACAAAAATCTAGGCTAATCTAATTGTCTTCATAGTGTTTAACTTAAAAATTAAAAGTTAGAACAGTGGTCTTTCATATGCTTTCATTAGAACAATGGTCTTTCATATGCTTTCATTTAATGAATTGTGATTTTATGTGAAGATTGTTAAATTTCTCATATATCAGTTAGAGTCAAATTTAGGACTTCCAATTTATTGGTGGAGTGATCTATTGATGAGCTATGAATTCTTTTTTATCTGTTCATTATCATAGATTAGTTAGAGTCAAATCTAGGACATCCAATTCACTGTTGGAGTGACCTACCAATGAGCTAGCAGTGCTTTTCGTGATTGACTCATCTTCGATTCAAGTGTGGCTAATTTCCAACACCTCTCCCTTTGAGCCACACTATAAGTGTTTGAGGATCTTAGCTTGGCTTGAATCTACTGACTTGGTCTTTGATACCATGTTAAACATTTTATTAACCAACTAGAAATTGAACCTAAGACCTCCTATTTGTTGTTAGAAAGATCTATCACCGAACAACTAACCTTTTTAATTTTATTGCTGAAGTGATCTATCAATCAGCTATCAGTTCTATGACTTCCAATTCACTCAAATCTATTAGATTTCCACAATTCATACATATGCTATGTCAGTTTCTAGATTCGATTGTGTAGAATTTTTTGTCATCAACATTTCAGATCATACTACATGATCCATCATCAGGATGCAAGAGATCTACCAATTCACTATTAGAATGATCTACCAATAAGCGACCAGTCCTTTAACTCATCTTTAATTTATGTGTGATTTGATTTCCAATGCCTCCCTTTGAGCTACACTGCAGATGCTTGAGTATCCTAGCTTTGACTTGAACTTCAATACTATGTTAAACATTTTAATAACCAGTTGAAAATTGAACCCCCGACTTCCTATTTATGGCTAGAGTGTTCTACCACTGTACTACTGGACCTTGATGATCAGTCCATCTTCATTCAAGCGAAACTCATTTTCTAACAAAGATAAAGATTGTTACAAGCTAATCTAGTTACTATCATTTAATAATTTTTTTTGAAAAATAGTCAAGTTAATGTTAAAGAATGTGGACATTGATCTTTAAAATACTTTGATGTGATTTATTCAAGCTCCTCTTGAGCAAAAAAAACAAGGGCATTTGCTAAAGTAATTGCTTTCATTTGATTTGTTGTGGCTCATTTTTCTGCTTTCTTCTAATTTCTTACAGCCCTTCTTAAGCAAAGAACAGATATCTTAGCTAGCTTTCATTTGATTTATTCTATGCTCACTTAAGCTGAGAATTTTTGTAGCATAATCTTCATGTAATTTTTTGTAGCCTCTAATGTTCATGTGAACTTGCTTTGCATAGAATATACTTCTTGTAAAACATGAGTACAGAGGATGGTGCAGCTGAAATCGCGACTGATGTGGAGAAGCTTACCATAACACCATCTGGGCACACCATTGAAAGCCCTGAAGAGCCCAAAATGGGTAAGGTAGATTGGGCCAAGTATTCCAAGAGGGTGGTGCTCAAGAAAATAGTAGCCCGCTCTGATGGTGGTCTTGGACTGGTGGGACAAAACGTGGTGGTGGGAGGATGGGTAAAGACTGGGCGAGAGCAAGGCAAAACTAGTTTTGCCTTTCTTGAAGTCAATGATGCCAACTGCCCTCCTAATGTGCAAGCAAGAATTCCTCTTTGTCTGCGGTCTCTAATGAGATTGGTGACAGGAGTTAACAATAACAATGTTGATGCCCCTACTACTGACGGAGGAGCTGCTAGACCTAATACTAATAAAGTAAGTGGAACAACAAAAACTGAACCCACTCCTGGAAGGACCCTCAGTGGTTCTGCATATTTGCAAGTGAGCGATGGTTCTTGTGCTACCACTCTGCAGGTATGTGATCCAGCAATTAGGGTAAAACCCTATCTTGCTCTGTTCTCTAAATATACTTGTTCCTTAATCTGTTTTGGCTGTGAATCCAAGTACAAGATTAAGTTTGTAGGATTGGTTTGACTGCTTTTATGCTGCTTTGATTTGATTTCTATAAGCACTCTATGATCTATGGAATATGGAGTAGAATAAACATAGGCCACATATATAGAGATTAAAAATAGATGATGCAGTATCAAACATCAAACAATGGCTACTGAAAATATTTTTCCTGCAGGTTGTAGTGGACTCTTCACTTGCCAATCTAAAAGAGCTTACACCATCAGGAACCTCTATTGTAGTAGAGGGAGTGCTGAAAGAGATCCCAGATGGAACAAAGAAAAAGGTTGAACTGAAAGTTCAAAAGATTTTGCATGTTGGGACTGCTGATCCTGCCAAGTACCCAATCACAAAGACAAGATTGCCATTGGAATTTCTGAGAAATTATGTGCACCTGCGACCCCGTACTAACACGGTATGTAAAACATGAATTCTTATCTCCTTTCTCTGTACCACTGTACGCTAATACACTTTTTACAGTCCTACTAATCGATTGTGGTAGTTTATGAGCATGAATATATTCCGTTTCCTTTCTGTCTTGATATTTGCCACTGTTTGCGATGAAAATGAAATGGGTATTTGGATTAAGATCATTTATTCCTCGTCATACCATTATTTCAGAGATCAATTAGAAGTTGATTTTATGATCATTCATTATTATTGTTGGGATGTTCTTCATTGAGCAACTAGTCCACACGTTATCGGTCCATCTTCAATCTTTGTGTGGCTCATTCAGCAATATATTCCTTTGAGCCAAATGGCAAATGCTCAGCTCTCTCAATTTAATTTTGGCAATACGATCATTCATTGTTATTTGGATATTGAGCTATTAGTCTTTATGTTCCTAGTCTATCTTCGATTTCTGTGTGACTCATTTAGTGATATGGTCCTTGAGCTAAATTGCAAATGTTAAGGGATCCTAATTTAGCCTTGGTTCTATTGACCTCACTTTGATATCGTGTTAGATTCATAGAATGTTAAAGCTAGGACCATCCATTAACTTAGAGCATCCTAATCTAGCCTTGGTTCTATTCGCCTCGCTTTGATACTGTGTTAGATTTCTAGGCAAGCTAGGAGTTGAAGCTAGGACCATCCATCAACTGTTAGGATGTTCGACCATTAACTATGGACATCTTTTATGACCAGTCCATCTTTGGTCCAGGTGTATCTCATTCTTCAACACTAGCCTTGGCTCTGTTAATATGATTTTGATACCATATTTAACTTTTCATGGACCTTCTACGAATCGAAATTAAGACCACCCATTTGATGTTGGGATCTCTACTATTGTACTACCAATCCTCTTTATGATTAGTCAATCTTAAATTTTGATGTAACCCATTCCTTGAATATGTAATTAATAAATTATATATAATTCATTCAAAATGATAATATAAATTTAATTGAATATTCATTGTATGCTAATAAAATTATTTTTTAATATCATAACAATTTAATTAGAATATATATCTTAAGGAAATTTAATAAAAAAGTTTATATTTTAAACTTCAATTTTTATTTTTTTTAAAGTATTATATTAGTTGGATTGAGCATAACTAGTACTACAAAGATAAAAGTCTGGTGTGGAAGATTAACTGTGGCAATTGTAACTGAAATTGCAGATTTCATCAGTGGCTAGAATTCGTAATGCTCTGGCATATGCAACCCATACTTTTTTCCAAAAACATGGCTTCCTTTATGTGCACACACCCATCATCACAACCAGTCGTTGTGAGGGTGCAGGGGAGGTATTTCAAGTCACAACACTGTTCAGTGAAGCAGACAGAATAGAAAGGGAAATGAAGGCACTAAGTCATCCTACTGAAACTGACCTTCAAGCTGCCAAGGATGCTGTTAAACAGAAAACAGAAGATCTGCAAGAGCTAAAGAAGAATAACAGTGACAAGGCCAATATAGACAGTTTTCTCGAAGATCTCAACAAGGCAAAAGATTTTCTTACAAAGCTGGAAGAGAAGATTAAACAAAAACCAGGACTTCTTCAAAAGGATGGCAAAATTGACTACTCCACAGATTTCTTTTCTCGGCAGGCATACTTAACTGTCTCTGGTCAACTTCATGTCGAAAGCTTTGCCCAAGGCCTTAGCAGTGTGTACACGTTTGGGCCAACTTTCAGAGCTGAAAGCACTCCGAGCAGAAGAAACCTTGTAGAGCATTGGATGGTTGAGCCAGAAATTGCATTTGCAGATCTAGAGGTATTAAAAACCCTAAAAACCCTATAAGTTCTTTCATACTGTAACTGAATTACTCTTTATATGTTGATCAAATTACATTTTATATGTCGATCATGGGCTTCATTAGGTCATCTCAATCTAGATACCTTCAAAAGATTGTTTTTAAAATCAATCGTGCATATCTTGATGACTATATAGAGATTGTTTTTAATATCAATCGTGCATATCTTGATGACTATATGTATATTTTATTTTAGTATCCTTATTCATTTCTCCCATACCCTAGTTTGACAGGGCTTTCTTCTCTCAGTATCCCACATCCCTCACAGACTGTGATTCAACTTCACTCATATATCTAGCCAAAATAACATTTTAGAACATTAACCTAACTTATATCATCAGATTTTTGAAACAATGTACCTGCATATCTTGATGACTATGTGTATGTACCCTTATTTTTGTCCCATTTCTCAATTATAGTGTTACCTCCTCCATATGTCTAACCTAAATAACATTTGAGAGCATGAACCCAGTTTACATCATCAGATGTAACACTATAATTCATTTCTCCCATACCCTTATTTTACAGGGCTTTCTTTCTCTAAGTATCCCACATCTCCACACTAAGATTCAACCTCAACTCATATATCTAACCTAAATAACATTTGAGAGCAATAACCCAACTTATACCATCAGATATTTTGAGGGCTACTTAAATATTATCAATATCTTGCAGGATGCCATGAATTGTGCAGAAGACTTGTTGAAATTCCTATGTCAGTGGTTGCTTGACTATTGCAAGGACGACATGAAATTCATGGTAAATCAATTTGATAAAGCTCTTTTCGACCGTCTCCAAAAAGTGACTTCCAATTCCTTTGAACGAATCACCTACACAGAGGCAGTTGATCTTCTAAAAGGGGTATGTAATCTTCTTGCCTTTTGAGTTAAATTGAGTTTTGTCTATAATTTTCAGTTAGGAGTTCAATCAAAAAATTTGGGTTGCATTTATGTTGGTGTCTTTGAGATTGTATCTATGTAAAAGTTCCTCTGTCAAGCGATTAAGTTGTCTGTAAATGGAAAAATAACAGAATCCCAAGTTTGAGCACTCGATAGAGTGGGGTAATGATTTCAACGAAGAACAGGAGAGGTACTCATAAGCTCTCTTTTATACTATTTACAGAAGAAACATATTTCATTCATTGAATTATTAACACTTTTAGTTTGCACTACTAAGTTTTACATAGCATCATGTTTACAGATTCTTGGTGGATGAAGCTTTCAAGAAACCAGTGATTGTTTATAATCATCCCAAACAAATCAAGTCATTTTCCATGCGTCTCAATGATGATGGAAAGACAGTTGCTTCCATGGATGTGCTTGTTCCAAAGGTATCCTCTTTTTTTCTAAATGGAACTAAAACATCTAGTATCTAATCAAATTAAATCCAGATTATTGACATGTACAGTCTGTAATTTATTCCAGGTAGGAGCATTGATATCTGGAAGCCAACGGGAGGAGCGATATGAGTATCTTGAGAAAAGGTACTTGACAAGTTATCTCTGTCTTACAACAGTGTTAGTGATTTTTTTTAATCTTTGTGAAAAAAGTCATGAAATGAAAGAATTTTAATGATGTTCATTATATGAGTTCTTTTTTAATATATTTTCAAGGTTATTTTGATGTTGGTTTTTTTTGTTAATCTTAATAAAAAAATCAGTCGTTTTGTGAAAATTTGTCTTTTTAAATAGTTCATTCAAACTGTCCACTTTCAAAATATTTACGTGTTGAATAGGAAAATCTTCATATGTTGTGCACTCTCTGACGAAATGCCATTAATTTTCAACCATCGAATAGAAAATAAAAGTTCTTTCTTCTCATTCCTCCTTAAAGACCGTCTATCTATCAGTCTCTCACCTAAAATGATGTGAAGAAGTCCTCTACTTGAAACTATAAGCTTAACCTTTTCTTAATTAAAATCTACTGTAGAACTAAGCAGTGTTAGTGGGTTTTCTGTGGTAAAAACAAAGCTAATTAATGAGTGGTTATCTCAATCTTAAACTGTGTAATTAGGTTTCTTGTGGTGAAAGCCAGCATATCTAATTAATGGATAATTATCTCTATCTCAGAATCTTAAGTGATTTTTAATTTTTTTTTCAAAAGTTGAAAAGTTATTTCAATCGTACAATAGAATTAGTGGGTTCCTTTTGGCATAAATTTATAGAATTAAATTAACAAATACTTTTTCTTGATAGCACTCATTCATTCTTGGAATGTAATCTGAAATGTTGATGCAAAAACTACTACACAATCTGATTCAAAAACAACTATTCCAAATCTTACAAAAACTTGATATCTTATTATATTTCACTAACTTACAACATAAGAATTAGTTCAAATCACCAATAATTAATGAGCAGATATCTAATCTTATACACAGTTCATGAATTGACATGATGTTATGTTTTGGGTGCAGATTGAAGGAGGTTGGGTTGCCAAGAGAACCATATGAATGGTACTTAGATCTGCGTAAATATGGAACCATCAAACACTCTGGATTTGGCTTTAGTTTTGAAAACCTGGTCCTCTTTTCAAGTGGTATTGATAATATAAAGGATGTTGTTCCTTTTCCTAGGAGCAAAGGGAGAGCAGATCTATAGATAAGGTTTTTGTTATTAAGTTTAATGTTTTGGGATATGATGGGACAACAAAACTTATAAAAGTATAGTACTTGGTTCTATATTATTTTTAATAATATTTTCTTATTTTTATATTTTATAAGGTTGTACAAAATAATAATTATAGTTTATGGTATTGTATTTTAATAGAGGATAAGATAGGTGTAAGTATTGATGTTTAAATGGTATGTTTTTTTTATTTTTAAATTATAGTATCTGATTTTATATTATTTTAATAGTATTTTCATATTTTTTAAGGTTATGATACAAAATAAAATGTATGATTTATGGTGTTATATTTTAAGTATTAGATATATATAATTATTGATATTTAATTGATATATATATATATATATATATTCAATTGTAGATAAATTTATAAAAGATAATGAGTTATCTAATTAATTTATGTTACAAATATATAATAAAAATTAAGTGATCATTTTTTTAAATGAAAATAAATAACTGATTTACTTATATTTTTATTAGAGAGTTATTTCCTTATTCAATGATACTACCAATATTATACTCATTGTTAAAAATCAATACTTACATGTAAATGATTTTCAATTGAAGGTTAAAGGTAAGTTTTATTTCATGATTATGACATCTATTTAAAAATGTTGAGATGTCAATTTTGTGCTTATATTAAATTTATATATTAGTTAGATAGGTATGTAGACTAATATCTCTTGGTGCTTTTAGATAGATGTATTTAACATATATATTATAGTCACATCAAGAAGCCTATTCTGTATTGGCAACATTAGAAGAACAATCTAATGTCAGAACTATGAAAGAATAAATGAAAACCTATTTAAAGCCAATATTTTTTTCAAATATAAAGACCCCAACTCTAAAGTAAATAAATATGTATTAATTTTTTATTTAAGATAGATAGCCTCGAGACTAATATCTTTTAGCATCTTTTAGATAGATGTATTTAAGATATCTATGTTGGTAACATCCAAATGTGTAGCATGTAAAGTATAAATTTTACATCTATTTAAATTCTGTATATTTTGTACTTATATTTTTCTTTGGCAAATGAGAAAATCTATCATGTATTATACAAGACATTTATTGAACATATTAAAAAAAATGTACATCACATTAGAGAGTACTTAGTATTTGATAGAGGAATTATAAGGGAATATGTAAATATACAAAAAAAGAAACATAATTTATTATTATTGTTCCAAACGTTTAAGTCTCTCTTCCTCAACTTTTATTTTGGAAAGTTGTTTTCCTATTTTTATTTTCATTGTAATCAGATAAAAACTATACAAAATTTCTTAGTTCATCAAGGACTTAACATGTAATGTTGTTCAGATATACCCTATTGCTAGGGATTTCTTTATTGTTAAGTTTGATAATGTTGAAGATAGGAATACAATTCTGAGTAATAATTGTTTCATGTGGGAGGAGTGTTTCCCCCTGATGGCCAAACCCTGGTATATGGGGTTTGATCCTCTTACAGAGTCCTTCAATAAAATCCCCTTATGGATTAGACTTTCGAATCTTCCTCTTTACCTTTGGTTAGATTCTATTTTGGAAGCTGTGGGTGAGGCTATTGGGGATTTCCAAATGGTGGACCCCGTCTCCTCGGATATCTTCAAAACAACTTATTCTTGTATTCTTGTGGAGATGGACGTCTCCAAGGGTCTTGTTGAGAAGATGACTTTGACTTCTTCGGGCTCTTGGACTCAGAATCTTGATTATGAGGGTATTCCATTCTGATGCTGGAAATGCCACAAGACTGGCCATCTTGTTTCGCGGTGTGTTTTAGATAAGGTCAAACCAAAGAAATCATCTACTTGGTAGTCGGGGGTTGCTGACCATCATTATACGGTTTGTAAAGCCTCTAAATCTGAGGGTTTGGCTGATGGCTCTCCACTTTCTGATCAGGTTGTGGCTGATGCTTCTGTGGATGCCTCGGATGTCTCTGGTGCTGTTGCAGTTGCTTCTGATTCAACCTTGGTTCAGACTATTGTTGTCTCTTCCTAGAATGTTGTTGCTGACTTTGGTTTTATGTTGTCTTCTAGTGTTGATGGTCCTGTTGCCTACGGTGTTGTATCTGGCTCGGATGTTCTTGGTGTTGTCTTTGTTCTGCTTCTTTCTTGGTTACTGGAGATGAGCGTCCTTTTTCCCATGTCTCTCCTGTGAGGGCTTGGGAGATCGGTCGTGGTGCTATTCCTATCCCTTCTGGGGTTTCTGTTGTCACCTGCCCTTTTGTGGGCTCTTCTACCTCTTATGAGGTTTGGCAGAAGGCTATCAGTAAGATGGAGGATGGATGGACTATAGTCAAGGGAAAGAAATCTAAATCATCTACTCCTTTTGATATGAACTTACGTTCACACAAGGTTGGGCAAAAATGTAAATCTTGATCACCCTTTGTTGCTCTTGCTTGGGTTGTTCTTTTTGGTAGGATCTTTAGTTTGAACCTTTGGCTTGCTTGGTGGGACACCACAGTGGTATTATGGTAGATTCCCAATGCTCTATCTTTTAATGCTTTTTTATAAGGTTTCGGGACCTTTCAAATCATGTTTTTACTTAATCAGAACATGTAATGTAGCCATAGATGTTGACTCTATTTTCTCTCTTTTTCCTATATCATTTATTTATTTGAGAAGAATTCTTGTAATTTATGTATCATTAATGTCCAAGCTATTTATAAGGGTACTTGATGTGTGTGTCCCTTTTGTACGTGTACAACTGATATCATATTTGGAGATGTATATTTTAATAACAATCTAGATAAATATTCAAATTCCATCCTAACATATGTTGTTGGTTTAGGTCGGGCACTTCTAAATTTGTATGTTATATTTAAAATATATCCTAGAGCTCCATTTACAAGAATTTCTTCTATCAATAGATTAGAGGTTAACAAGATCATTGCATCCTTGACAATTAGTAACTCAAGATCAAGTTCATCATCTTGACCTCTCAATAGATTGGTACTCTTTGCTTTGATTGCAATCTTATGGGATGTTGATCTTTTCAATGAATACAATTTCCTTCTATAAATACAATTATGTGCATTATCATTTGTTGTAAACACATGAATATTATTGTTAAACTATTATCTACTATTGGATTCAATGTAACAATTTTTCTTCTCATTAATAATTTATAATCATCACACTTTACATGTGCACCATTAATATTTTTCAATAGTTGATCAACCCTTTGTTGGTTCTTATTTTCATCTTCATCCTTGAGTAACATATCCAAATTAATAGCTGCTTTGAATTCTTTCCATATTAATTTATCACTTGTGCCAATCCCATATGGTGGAAAAGAAGCTTCTTGCATCAATTAGATGGTTAGAGAAGGAGATAACAAATATAGAGCTGGTTTCTACCAGAGTCCTTTGAAGGAGAAAGACGTGGATTGAACTC
The DNA here is from genome assembly GCA_027943335.1 of Chamaecyparis obtusa. Classification (NCBI taxonomy): domain Eukaryota; kingdom Viridiplantae; phylum Streptophyta; class Pinopsida; order Cupressales; family Cupressaceae; genus Chamaecyparis; species Chamaecyparis obtusa. The sequence continues at coordinate 842,630 of BSBK01002973.1, read as the reverse complement.
TAGTTTTCCATGGAACAAAGAAGAGTCAAAGAAAAGGGAGCCAAAAATCCGCAATTGCTTATTTTAAAATTGCTTGTCGAGGTGATTAATCTATGTAAATTGTAGCAATTTTTTTTCTAATGAAAGTTCATTTTGTCAAATAACATGTATTTTATATGTTGTATTTCTTCTTGAATTTTTTATTCTTGTTCTTCTTGATTTTAAAATAATGACAAGGGAAATTATTAGTACCAAATGGATTTTCAATGAACTATTATTGAAACATACAATTCCAATTTTCATATGCAATAATCCAGCGAAAATTTTTGGTGCCAATGTGTCTTGAAGAACTTAACAAATGGCATGAATTATATTTTATTACTCCTCTTTTTACTTGAGTGTCATGCATAATGGAATTAAATCTTGATCTTGATATAGCTATGCAATGATAGTATCATTGTTGTCTATTGTTGACCCCTAAGGTTTCATAGTATGTTGTGACAGTGGCCATTATTTACTCATTCACTTTCATGGTGATGATGGATTTTATTATATTATATGTGTATTCTTCTCCTCAATATTCATTAATCTATATAGTTTTTCTATTAGGATCTATAAGGACACCATGATAAAGAAGACTATTAACCCTTTCTACAATGTCAAGACCATTAGGTGCTTTAATCATTTCTTTAGGATCAAATGTAATGCAAAGTTTATGTTTGAGGTTTAGGTTCACATTGATCAATAAGGTTGACAACATTGTTGGCTTCAATACATTCAATGTCATAGTCAAGAACATGGGTAGAAGAGGAAGGTAAAGACTAAGTAGACTCAATGTTATTAGTCAAATGAGAAGGCAAAGAATTGGTATAAAGCTTCAAGTTTTGATTGGGAGGTTCTAAAGACTTGTTTCCTTGATCATTAACACCCTTAATAGATATATCATTAGAATCAATGAGGTCTTGAATAAGGGATTTCAAACAGAAACACTTCTCGGTATTATGGCTATGTTGACGATGGTATTGACAAGAAGCTTTGTGATCAAAGGATTTAGGAAAAGGTTTGGATGTTTCAATTGGATTAATGTGAGGAATTTGTAAAATATTAGAAATAATCAACTTCAACATCACATCTTGCAAACATTTAGAAAAAGGTGTAAAATTACGAGAAGGTCTAAAACCATATGACAAAGGAGCCACACCTTTGGTTGTTGTTTCCACTTGCTCGTCAACATTGTTTGATGAATTATTGATCTTGATGAAGCTCTTAGGTTTCTAAGACTTTTGAAAGGAATGAAATGCAACATCACTCTTATCAACCAGAGCCATTGGAGGATTCCTCCTCTCAAATTGACTTACTTGAAATTGATAATTATGAAGCACTACACACAATTGAGTAAAAGAAGAGATTTCAAAAAGAAATATCTTATCTCTAATGTGTTTTATTAAATTAAGAATGAAAATACGTTAAGTATCAACATCAGGCACATGATAAGAAATTTGAGCATGCAAATGCTTAAATCTACCAATGAAATTGGTCACTTTTTCTTTAACACCTTGTTTGCAATACATCAAGTTAGTCAAAGAAATCTTAGGACCAATATTATTTTGAAACTATTGAATGAAAGCATTAGCAAGTTTTTGAAAGGAATCAATAGAATAAGGAGACAAATAAAAATACCATTGCAAGGCTTTATCTTGAAAGTTTCTAGTGTAAATAATGTATCCATGAACAAGTCTAATCATGGGAGAAATAACTACATAATGTTTGAAAGGTTTTAACATGAATCAACGAATCACCCTTAACATTGTAAGTCTCTAAATGAGTAATTTCCATGTATTGAGGAATAACGACACAAATGATGTCTAAGGACAAAGGACTAGCAATGTCATAAGTAGGAATGTTAAACTTGGATTGATTCATAGATGCAATTTTTTGTTGCAAGGATGAAACAATTTGAGCCAAGCTATTGATAGTAGATTCGATACAAAGAGTGGTAGGAGATGTGTATGGAAAGTTTGGACCATTATGGGAAATGGAAGGAATGATAGAATATGAAAAATGAATAGTATTGTAAGTGGGCATGGATGAAGGTAAGGACACACATGGAACACTTGAAGAAGGAGGAATAATAGGATTAGGAATGCTAACATTTGTAGGATTGATGTTTTGAATGGAAGTGGTTATTAGAGGTGGAGCATAAGTCTAGACACACTAGAAATAGAGGTAGGAATAGGAATGGAGGTCTCAACACTAGTGGTAGGTGGAATGAAACCTTCTTGTGCATAATTTTTATTGGGCTTGACATTATTATCAATGAGATGAGAGGTACTATGAAAGATGTTAACATAGTGTTTATCATTATAAAGTATCTTCCTTAAACCCTCTACTATGAAGATGACGAGTTGGAATTTTCTTGTCCTAACCATTGCTCAAATTTTTAAGTCATGAGAAAGATTTTTCACTTTCATAGGAGGAAATCTTAAGGTCTCATCTTCATCATGAGAAGAGTTGGAAGATTTGTTCTCAATAATAGGAGGAATTTCATTAGTAGGCATGTTGGTTTGATCATGATTCCTAAGAAATATAGAGGACTCGGGATCAAAGGAACCCATAAGTCTACAACTTCTCCTAACCAGAATGTTGTAAGTAGGAATCAATGTAATAACACTCATGCACAAGAAAATAAAAGATAGATAGATATAATGTAAATATGAACTTTGAAAGAGATATGCAAATCAACTAAGCAAAATTTAACAAAAAATAAATCTAACCATCAAATTAAACATGAATATGTAAAACATACAATGTAGTAAATATTGAACCTAGAAGAACAACATACACACAAAGGATATCTAACCACAAAAATTACAAGAGAAAATGTTGTAAGTCAATTTTACCAAACATAATTCATAAGTCAAGAGGAGCAAAGGAAAAGGGGTTGATTACTTATGTTATAAAGCAAAGTTGATCAGCTTGGGTCGGTCATAACCACTTAGGGTGATCAATTAAAGCCACCATGCACCATTGGAAATCAGACCCCTTTCCCATTCTACCAACTCGATGAGCTAGGCTCTTTGCCAAATCATAGGGTTCAATTTAAAGGCAGTTCACACTTTTGCAAAATGGTGATGCGTCGCCATTTTGCTTAAGTCCAACCTAGAGGAAATCACATCTTTGTGATTTGGTGATAAGTTAGTAGTGGTGACAGGGGCCCACTCTCGAGGCAATGAAAGGACATCGTGTATCCTAGTGGACCCAGTGGGAAGACAAGATAAATGGCTATCTAGTGCAGGGCACTACAAGTCCTAATAGATCCTAATTAACATCAAATAGGAAAAAATGGAATTTTTGATGAATTTTGTTTAGATTTAGCCTAATAATATTTTCTAAGGTCATTTCAAACCATTTTTTATAATTTCCCCAAGTTGTAAGCCTTTGGGCTAAATTTTGCAAAAGTTGCTCAAATTGGCAAAAAGATCTAAAAGCAATTTTTTTGTAAAATGTGGTAAAAGAGAGAAAATCATGCAAAAGAAGTTGAAAATTCACCCCATGAACATGGATCAGTTACATTCAAACCATTATTACCTTAAATATGTCATTTTGGGCTCATTGTACGAGTTTCTCAAAGACTGGAAGAAGTTTGCAATGAAAAGTTATTGATTTCCCTACATATTCAAACGTTTAAGTCTGAGTCATGCTCGTTTTGCCTACTTTTATTTCATTCTCATGAACCCATTTTTATTTAGGATGGAAGTACTATGAACCTACTCTATTTTAGTTCAAGTTTGGATTCATTTTATTCTAATTTGTTAAACATATGGTAGTTTTTGTAAAGAGGGCATAAAACCCTACCTAGGGTAACCTGAGAACAATAAAAAAATGTAGAACTCAGTTGCTACATGGTTTCCAATGCCCAAATATTTTAATATATTATTTTTTCACATGTTATTTCTTATTTCAAACTTGCAGGGAGTCACAAACATGTTTGATATGGTTTTGATGGCATAAAATGTCTGATATCTCTATGTATCAGACATAGAACCTTTATATTTAATGTTGCATGAGGATGTGGGTGGATGGTTGGAAGAATGATATCTTGGAGAAGCATTGTGGATGTTATTAGGAATCTAACCAAGGTTTTATACTAGTTGAAAAGCCTTTTGGGCAAGGAAAAATCTTAATCTTTTGACTGTCCAATGAAGAAACACAATCATAGTCACTATAACAGTCCTAAAAATGAGTTTTAAAAACATCTTAAATGTATTGATTTAAATTTTCATGCATATTTCATGTGTCCATAGGATGGTTAGGGTCCTTAAAATGCAAGGACAACAAAATGACACCATTGTTTGCATTGGGTTCATGCTAGTAGTTGTGATTGTCCTAGTTGTGTCTCAGATTGGTAGAACTTTGATTCCTATGTGTTGCAGCGCTTTGTACTCTTTGTATAGAATGATTATGGTACAAATGTGATATGGTTGGAAATAATATTGATTCTACTTTCTTTTGCTTCAAGTTTTATTTATTTTCATTGAGAATTGAGTAAGTTATTCCCACTTTTGTAAGGTCATCATTTTCAAAATATGGTTTCCTAAATCTACGGTCTCGAGAATGTGTTGGTACAATTATTTATAGTTGACTAAGGACCTAAAACTTGGTATGTGGAAGGATTATAATGTTGTGAAAAACTTTACTTCCTTCCAGAAAAATTCATCTTGTGATTTGAGGTGTCAAATAAACCAATTCCTAAAAATTGTCTTGTCTATGTGAATTTTTGTCATTGTTGCTATAGGAAGGTGGTATAAATCTATGATATGATTTTTTATGTGCTTGGTGACCAAGTATGGTCTTGTCATATCACATTTATCATTCCAAAGGTGTCTCAAGGTGTTGTCTTGTATATTTTGAATATCTCAAATCAAGTTTTGGTTTATAGTCCTTTGCTAGGAAATATGCTCATTTAGCATTAGAATATTTCCAAGTTTTGTGTGGACCTCGTCCTCTACATCACTTTCGCTATTTCGCACAGTTGAAGACCAAGATCATTTTCGATAGTTGTGAAATGGTGATGGTTGAAAACCACATTTCCATTTCGCAAGAGTGCCTTTTAAATGAAAATAGCCTCTTGTAATTTTGTGAAAGTTGGTAATGTGGTGGTGGGACTCGCCCAATCAGTTGAGCGCAGTGCAATGGGATTGTGTCACGTGGTCATGGGTGTCATGTTTTTAACAATGATAAGGATATGAAGGGAGGGCTATGTGACGGTTGGGGCCCGTGATAAATTAATGAAGTATATGGTCGCAACCCTCATTTTAAATTACTTTTTGGTCAATCTTCTTTGACCATGAAGTGGCAAATTTTTCAAAGGCCGCGTATTATGAAATAATGTTTTCAAATGCAGAATATTCAGGCAGTGCTTCCACGTGGAGTTTCTCAGAGGTATATATGATATGATTTTAAATTCAACCCATGCCCATTTAATTTTGTGGGGCTTGAGGAGGGGTTTCTTCATGCCATTAGAATTTTTCTTTGATCTAATCTTTCTGCAGATGCATTTATCGGCTCATCTCCTATCACTTATGCTACAAGGTATTTGCAGAGATTAGATCAACTTGCAATGATTAGTTTTGATCTAATCTTCTTTTCTGTAACTCAACCCTTATGGGTTTGAACTCTATTGTGAACTTGGAGTTATGCTAGCTCTATAAAAAGATGTCTTGTACATTTTGAAAGGTGGTTCTTCTTGGTTAATTTTTGCAATAGTTTATGTTCTACAACTATCTTCCTCTTGCCTTATTTCAATAGAATCATTGTTTTACCTATTCTAAGTTCAAATATTTTGTGTAAGTCTTATCTTTTACTTGTATATTTGGATGTATTTGATCATCTAAAACTTTCTATGAGTGTGTGATCTTTAGTTGATCAGTCTAAATAAGTGAATGATTGCATTCCTTTTAGAGTTGATTTAACTTCTTACCTTCATATTGAGCAGAAGTTGGTAAATGTCTGGATAGTGTAGTGATATGTTTTTATTGAGTTTGAGTGTATTCAAAGGTAGTGAGAGTAATCAAATATCAATTTGGTGCATCATCTCCTTTAATTTCAATTATCCTTCTAACCATTTCCCTCAAAGTCGGTAGTTTAGGTGTGCATCGTGATTGTAAAGGAAGTCAGCCTTCTCCGGAGATTCAATCTCATTGATCAAGTCCCACATTGAAAGATTGATTCCATGTTACACAAGGTTTCTTAGGTCACTAACCACCACCTAAGACCAAGTGTAGACTTTTCGGACATGAGTTTTTGGCATGCCTGGTGGGTTAGATTTCAAGTTTGTTCAAGAAGTCTACTGCTTTGTTGGTGTCAAATAAAGATTTCAATTTCTATGCTAAGAAGATAGTTTTATTCTAAGTATAGTAGCCTTGAAGAGGATGAAATCCAAGTATTTGGCGATTCCATCACTACATTTTGGTCCTCAAACCAGATTTGTTGTAGTTCATGCCCATAATTCAAACAAGGGCATCCTCTAGAGGTAATTTTTAGTTTACTCAACTTCCAAGTTCAAGTTCTAGAAGAAAAAATAGACTTTCTTTATCACTAGTTGGGAATTTAGAAGCAACATCTATATCAACTAGATCTCTTTCTACTTCTCCTGTTGATAGATCATAGCCTAGGGCATCATCTACCCAATTAAATAGATCATTATTTCATATGGTTTTTCCTATAAATCAAGTTTTTGCTACCTTTAATGGAGGCAAACCTCTCATATTAGCCCAAAGAAATGATATGCTAGTAGTTGCACTTAAGAGTCTACCAGATTTCACCAGTGAAACTTCTATTTCCCCAATACAGCATATTCAAGAAGTTTCAAATGTGTGCAACATTCATGGTGTTATTGAAGATAATTTTGTTGTTAGAATTTTAGCTTCATCATTAAAAGGAAAGGTCTTGCAGTGGTATAGGATATTACCACATAATTATATTCATAACTAGGATGAGTTAGGTGAAGGGCTTTGCAAGCATTTTGAGGATAAAAGTGATCACCTATCACTTTTAGAGTAGTTAACTACAATTAAGAGAGCACCTAATGACTATATGACTGATCTTAGTTATAGATTTCAAAAGACTTGGTATAGAATACATGTTTCAGTAAAACTTGTACTTCTGGTAATTCATTCTTGTGTTATCTTAGAGCTTTTGATAGTAATATTTCTACTAGTTTGCAAACCATGGGTGGGGATACCTTACCGACTGCATATGATATTGCTATAAAGGCAAAGAATTGTTTGATTCAGGCAAGAAAAATAGTTCCAAGGCCTCTAAAGCCTTTGTTCCCAGAAATGCCTACACATAGATATCATCCTACAATAGTTTTCATTCCTATTGCTACTACAATTCAACCTCTTTTATGATGAAGGGTGCTCCCCTTAATACCACAAGCACATAACAAAAACAGAGAAACAACAACAATATGCAAGAACAGAAAATTGGCTTCTTATTATCTCCACAAATGTGGAATTACAAACTTTCAGAATTACAATATGCAAAGCCTCATGGGCATTCCCTTACAATATTCTGTAGGACAAAGCCTCGAATAAATACCTAGATCTACTACCCAGAACTGCCCTAGACAACACTATGGGCCTTCTTTATATAGGCAATTTCCACCGCCCAAGAAGGTTCCAGAAATTTAACCCTAAGGGCCGACCAAACTTAGAATTATTTTATTTTTCAATTTATTACATCAAAGTCAACTCAAAATAACTTTTGAAACCCAAACATAAATTTTGAAGGAAAATTATTTTCCGTCATTTCAGGTGACCCGACTTTCGGAGACAATAAGTCATCACCAGTTGACCCGATGGACTATTATAACCCCATTTTGAAAAGGCCACAAAGCGCTCTACAGGCTTGACTCGCGCAAGCGCCGGTCACCCAAATTTTTGACCTCATCTGAGGCCTCTAAAGCCTTCAAAATTGAGTTCAAAGTTTATGTACCCTGCTGCCAATACCAAAAATCTTCAATATCTTCAAAACTAGAACTGATCTAGCCATGAAACTTTACTGGCAGGCTGATATGACTGAGATGAACCTCCACATGTAAAATTAGAACATTTTGAGATTTATGACCAACTTACTAAAAATAGCAAGTTTCCATAAATAGCAGCTCTGCACAAGATAGCCCTTATTGAATACAAAAATAAAAATATTTTTGGGTGATGCAAGATTGCTCTTACACCCAGGATGCTCCTGCATCATTTTAGCTGCTCCACTAAACTCTACACCTTCCAATGGGTTAGAGAAACTGTAGAACATGATGTAGAATATGATGCAAGTAGTGATGCAAAACATGGACAAGAAGTTTCAAGATGTTGGCCAACAAATGCAAACTCTTGGGAATGAGGTTAAAACACTCAAAAGGAAACAAACTCAAGGTAGTAAGCCTATGCAATCCAAAATCAAAATTATACATCTAATGGGCCACCATAGCAAGGAAAAAGTTCATGGAATCAGAATAGGCTCATGGGTAATGTTGCCCCAACAAATACAAATATAAATCTAGTAAGGACACTTGTTTCTCAGAATAATCTTTCTCAAGAACAAGAATATTGTGTTACTTAATTACATCTTTCCTTATGAGCAATGTGTCTATCAAAAAGTGGAGTCTTCTCAAGATTTAATCACACAAGAGGAAACAACAGGGAAGCAATATGATGTCAATCAGTTCAGTGGAAGATTCCAACCCCAACTCCAAAGGGACTACACTTTTATGAATCTTCAACCAGAAGAGTATTGTCATGTCAAATCATGGTGGGAATCATGTTATAGCCTATAATACCAGGAGAAAGAGAAGAGTAGTGGAGAGTGCTTCACCTTCTCCATCTAATCAAGCTTCAACTTCAATAGTTGTTGCATATACTCCTCTACAGGTATACAACATAATACTATTGCCTCATCACAAAATCAGAATATGCATTAGAGCATTCAGAAGCTTAAAGAGCCTCAAGTTGTCCCATTTCAAAAATTAGATCCTAGTTTTTGTCTTAAGAGTTCTATCAAGTCAACAAGTACTCCTCTCAACATTGCAGATCAAATGAAGAAGACCAATGTTAATGTCCCTATGTGATATGTCCTTCCAATGCCATCTTAGCTTCAATTACTACAAGAATGATTAAAGGCTATGAGTGTCCAAGAAGAACCACCAGCAAGAAAAGGAGTATCACCTCAAGAAACAATTTTTGTGTAGCCTACCAAAGAGGAGAATGCAAGTAAGAAAGGCAAGCCTCTTCCTTTTATCTCTCTTTGATTATAGAGGATAAATTAGCTCACATTTGCATGGTATATTTAGTGGCTACTAGTTTAGTCATGCCAAAGAAAACAATTGACCTTATAGGCCTTAAGTATGAACCTATGACTAGAGGAGTTGTCCAACTAGATGGTACTTCTATCCCAATAGTGGGGGTACTAAAAGATATTGAATTAACCTTGCATGCATGTCCCATTTGCACTATTATTCAAGACATATCAGTCATAGACCTCCCTACACACTTTGTCATCTGCTTGTCTAGGGATTTCACTGCTAAAATAGGTGGGCTTATAGCCTCTGATTGGTCCCACATATTTTTTTAAACTAGATATGGCATAAAATATTTTATAGATGCAGAACCCTTCTCCATTAATCATTTAGAGCCTTACATGCTTAGTCCTAAAAACATGAATTGTACTTTTTATCATGAAGAGGAGGGTATGATCCATGAATCCAATACCCATGTCGAAGCCATTTCAGATCTGAGTTTGGATGAATAGGCTACTGAGCATTATGGACTAAATTCATTCAGACATATGGATGATGTTAAGTAGAGGATCCACATTATCCATGAACAAGGTGTCGATATTCCAAATCTGATTCAAGATGGAAAAGAATAGCAGGGGCAATACATTAGTCAAACTCTTAATTCTAGTTGGCAAATGATGAAATGGTGACTACCCTTTTTTATGAGCTCCATGGTTTTATTACTAATAATGAGGTCTTACACAAGCCAACATTAGTGGAGGAATTTGAGCATCAAGAACAAATAGATCAATTGGAAGGGAGGTCCTTTCAAGATGCAGATGAGGATTCTATGGCCTTCACAGATGAAAAGGGTGATAAAGATGAATTAATTCATTAGGATTAAAAACATGATCAAATGATAGTTTCCTCTTTTCCATCAAATTCATGTGGAACAATTTTGTGCATCCAATTTGATAATGGAAGGAGGATGGTTCTTGAGTATGTCAAGCACTCTAAGATGAGGAAAAAAGGAAGCTACTTCAACGAGCTAGTTAATGGCTTTATTTGATGTTTTCATTGTAAATTCTTGTATATATTAGTTTAGGTTTCTTATTCTCCTATAAGTGCACAAGCATAGCTACTTCTAGAACATGGTAGATTTTGATTTTTTGTTACAAAGAGGTTGCAGGTTGTAGATATCTTTGTATCAATTTGACTCCATGGCCAACGAATGAAAAAAGGCCACTGATCTTCAATGCACATAGCAGGCTTATGCCCTCTTGAGGTCACCAGAAATGTTGACCATTTTTTGTCACCGTCAGAATATCAAATATCAGATCTTTAGGGTCTTCAACTTCACAGGGTCGATTTACAGATGACTTGAGATGTTTAAAATCATTAAAAAAGGCCTTTAAAGCCTTCAAAAATCTCTAAGGACTAAAAACTCTTTATAAACCCTTGGGGTTTATTAAATATCGGCACTTATGTTATAAAGTGAAGTTGACCGAATTGGACCAGTCATAACCACTTAGGGTGACCAGTTAAAGTCTCCATGCATCATCGGCAATCGGCCCCCTTTCCCCTTCTATCAACTCGATGAGTTAGGGTCTTCGCCAAATCACAGGTTCAATTTAAAGGCAATTCACACCTTTTTGGAATGGTGATGAGTCCCCATTTCACAAAAGTCCAATACAAAGGAAGTCACATCTTTGTGATTTGGCAACAAGTTAGTATTTTTAACAGCGATAAGGATATGAAGGGAGGGCTACGTGGTCAGTGGGGCCCACAATAAATGAATGAATTATATGGTCGCCACCCTCATTTTAAAGGACGTGGCTATCCTCCCAAAAGAATGCACCATCGTACAGAAATTTGACATTGTGACATACATAAAACCACATAAAAAGGCATGAACGAGAGCACAGGATCCTTGACAAGAAAGGAAACAAGTTCTTTCTTTCGACTGATGATGAGACATGGAGTAAAGTACATGAAAGGTGAATTAGACTGGAAAAAAATTAAACCATTCAGAACAATGTAGTGAAAAATCTAACTGCATAAGTAGATAGTAACCGTGCGAAGGAGACTGTGAAGAAAGGACATGAAACAAATAGTTAGGTGTGGTGTAAAATGTTAGTGGTTACTGCATCTGGTAATGGTGATAGGACAATGTCAGCGATAGTTACATTTACAGTTACCTATTCTACAGATATAAAGGCATGGAAAACACCTAACGGTTACCTAATCTGCAGATATAATGGCATGGAAAACACTGGTCAAACAACCTTCACTGGGCGGCTTAACAGAGGTCCCCTCCTTTAATAGATGCTATGTGGTCCCTGAGAATAGTTGATAGGTGGCAACCAGATGTGATCTCGTTGAGAGAAAAGACGTGCACCTTGATGATTAAGGGATAGCACCAACCGTGAGTTCAAAAATGATGTAACGGTGAAGATATAAATGAGAAATTTTCACGTAAGGTACTTGGCCTATCACCGCAATTGGTCCACCATTTGATTAATCGCCCAAATAACCTTCACCAAGCGGCTTAACAGATGTTATGTGGTCCCCATTGACATTGACAACCGTAGATAGGTGGTATTATGGCATGATCCCTTAAGTACTTACTGAAGCTCTTTCAACATTTGCGGGATCACGCCTATTTGATGCGTGTCCCGATTCCTTTGACTTGAAACTCACCGAGATAGTAACTATGCGAAGGAAACTGCAAAGAAAGGACATGAAACAAATAGTTAGGTGTGGCGTAAAATGTTAAATGTTAGGGGTTACTGCATCTAGTAACGGTGACAGGATAATGTCAGCGACAGTTACATTTAAAGTTATGTGGACATGTCAAAAACATAGAACACTTGGGACAAGGCACATGCGCACTTACATTAGGGCATCATAAATGTAATCGCGCAAGCTATATCAATCGATTCACTGAAGCGGGACCAAACAAATAACGGTTACATATTCTGCAGAGACGATGGCATGGAAAACACTGCTGCATTCAGAAATCTGACGACCGATGTAGAGATATTCATTTTTTATGGATGCAACCAGATGTTACAGTGGTTAGTAACTGGGCCTATGTGACATTAATCGGCCAAATAACCTTAACCTTCACCTTAATAGATGCTACCATGGACAGGTGGCAATGAGGTGTGATCCCATTAAGATAATAGAAGTTCACCTTGAGGATTAAGGGATAGCTGTAACCGTGAGCATCGAGATATTGCTAGGTGGTCCCCATAGACAACTGCAGACAGGTGGTCTTATGGCGTTATCCTTTGAAATACTTACTGAAGCTCTTTCAATATTCGTGGGATCACGCCTGTTTGACGGGTGTCCCAATTCCTTTGCCGGCAACACAGAAATCAGACAATTTATTTTATTGACATCACACTTACATGATTGCACACTTGCACACTTCTAAATGAAAACACATAACATTTTCTATAATCGCACATGTGCACGTAGAAAGGAAAACACATGGCGATGAGGCGTGATCCCATTAAGATAATATATTTTCATCTTGAAGATTACGGGATAGCACCAACCACGAGATCAAAAATGATTTAATGGTCAAGATATTGCTAGGTGGTCCCCATACACAACCGCGAACAGGTGGCATTATGGCGTTATCGTTTGAAGTACTTAGTGAAGCACTTTCAACCTTCATGGGATGATCCCTGTTTGACGCATGTCCCGATTCCTTTGCTGGCAACACAGAAAGAAGATGATTTATTTTATCGACATCCCACTTACGCAATTGCGCACTTGCACACTTGTAATAAAAAACACATAACATTTTCTATAATCGTGCATGCGCACCTAGAAAGGAAAACACATGGCAATGAGGCACAATCCCATTAAGATAATAGACGTTCATCTTGAAGATTAAGGGATAGTGCCAACCACGAGATCAAAAATGATTTAACAGTCAAGATATTGCTAGGTGGTCCCCATTCACAACTGCGGATAGGTGACATTATGGTGTTATCCCTAGAAGTACTTACTAAAGCACTTTCAACCTTCGCAGGATGATGCCTTTTTGATGCGTGTCCCAATTCCTTTTTCGGCAACACAAAAAGCAGATGATTTATTTTATCAACATCGCACTTATGCGATTGCGCACTTGTAATTGAAAACACATAACATTTTCTATAATTGGTCATGCGTACCTAGAAAGGAAAACACATAATAGTTTCGACCAAATTGTTGCGGCAAAAGGATGAGGGAATTAATTGCCACCAACTCACTTGCCCTGTGTCTTCATTTGCATTTAATGCAGTCAGTAAATGAAGTCTTGGGGAAGTTTTCCTTATAATTTATGGATTACTTCACTTTTAAGTAAGTTACGACTGTTAATAGGATTACTTACTCCCAACTTAATAGTTGTTCATCCTTTTGAAAGATCCCTGGGTTTTCCGTCAAGTTAATAGTGGTTCATCCTTTCGAAAGATCTCTGGGTTTTCTGTCAAGTTAATAGTGCTTCATCCTTTCGAAAGATCTCTGGGTTTTCTGTCAAGTTAATAGTGCTTCATCCTTTTGAAAAATCTTGGCATTTTCTGTCAAGTTAATAGTGGTTTGTCTGATTGAAAGGACTCTGCGATTTCTGTTAAGTTAATAGTAGTTTGTCCATTTCAAAGGGGAAAAGCACCTTCCGGTTTTATGTGAAATTGGTAGTAGTTTGTCCGTTTGGAAGGGGAAAAGCTCTTTGTGTTTGCTCTGAAGAGGGCTTCAGTAGGAGACGGAAAAGATTGTGTATTTTCTGGTGAATTTATAAAATAGAAGAGAAGCCCACAATAGGTATGTTGTACATATAAATTTTTTAAGCAAAATTTATATTTATTTGTATTTGTGTTATTTTTTTGTGAGTTACAGTACGTCCTTATAGTAGTTTGTCTGAATAGTTTAAAAAATATGATTTGTTTTGGGTTTTGAACATTAGCATGTATTCATGTCACATTACTACATAATTATTGTTTTAATAGTTAATGGATTTTGTTTAAATGTAAATTATCATTTTACCGTAGAGTTAATGTTTGAGTGGCTCAAGATTGACCTTGATCAATCATGTAATGTACAAGAATGAACCTAAAATTTAAATCATTAAATTGAAATTCAAATGTCCCTATGCATTTCTACTACTACTTATGGATTCACATAGCACACATTTGTATGGCATGTTGTTATGTCATAGTATTTAAAGACCTTCAATGTACCATTAATTAATATGTTTGATTTGTGGCTGAATTTTTAAAATAGAAAAGAAGCCCACAACAGGTGTGTTGTACATATAAATTTTTTAAGCAACATTTATATTTATTTGTATTTGTGTGAATTTTTTGGGAGTTATAGTACTTCCTTACGATAGTTTGTCTGAATAGTTTTAAAAATATGATTTGTTTTGGGTTTTGAACATTAGCATGTATTCATGTCACATTACTATAGAATTATTGTTTTAACTTTTAATGGATTTGGGTTTTGATTGGGTTGGGTTGTAGATTCACGAGGAGCACCAAAAATATTATAGTTATAGGCATTGGGTGTCCATGGAAACAAAAATCCAGTCTGACCGTCAATGTGTAGGGTATGGTTTCTCCTTGAATGACCATGCAAAAACACACAATGAAATGCCAAAATATTAAAAAATACTCAGTAGTTTCTGTGTGTGTGAATTTTGTACCTGTCTGTAGAACACAACACTTCAATAAAACATTAGAGGTTAGCTAAAATCGAAATCGTGCAAGTAATTGAAAACTATGCTAACTAGGCAATTTACTACCTTCTAGTAGATGTGAGTATGTATTCTCAAATTGGACCGAGATCAGTGACCTTGACGACACCTAAATGAAGGATTTGAATGCAAAATCTAGATATGGGAAGATGCAATTAATCTATTTTTTTGGTTTTTCTATGCAATTAGAATGATAATGAAAACTTGATATGAATCTATGCTAATAATGAAAATTGATTTAACAATGATATGAAATAAAACTAAAATGAATTGAAAAAAGATTGATCTCACAAAAATTGTTGATTCGCAAGAAGCTTCAATTCTTCAGATGTCGATTCTCCAGAGTAAGTATGCAAATTCTATGGATTTTGTGGATGCTTTGTGAAGAGTTGAGCCTTGATTTTATAGAAATCCAAGGCTTTGGAGGTGCATGAGAAAAGTCATAAATCACTCTTGATGAACTCAGGTTGATTTTTGAGTCAACAAGAATTAAATATTAATTAATCCATAAAAACATGCAAAATCATGCAAAAACAACTTTTTAACTCCAAATAGAGTTTAGTTCAATTTTCAACTCACAATTGAATGTTGAGTTTAAATTTAAACTTGACTGTTGATTTCTAGTTGACTGCTTTTGTGAATGTGCATGATTTAATATGAATTAATTTTAAAAATAAAGTGATTTATTCTCAACTTAACTGATTTTAAATTTAAAAATAACTGATTTGTGGGTTAATCAATTATTTTAATCAAACTTTATTCAAAAATAATATCATTAAATATGACAACTTGCTTTAATTAATTAAATAAGAATTTAATCAATTAATGATAGGAATTTTGATTTATTGTCAAATTTAAATAATAATAATTAGGAATAAATATAATTAAATTGAATTAAATAATTAAGTGGCAGCATTAAACTTAATTAATTAAATATTTAGAATATTCAATTAATTAAACTTTAGGATAAATAAGATTTATCACCAAATAATCATTAAATTAAAGATAATTAAGATAAAATAAGAATATTACTAGGAATATTCCTCGATGCAGAATTTAGGATAATCAATTAAGATTCGATAATGTGCCGATGTGCCTTAGGTTAGGACTTTGATGTTGATTTCATTCCATTTGAAGATGTAGGAGGTTAATGAACCGATAGCCCATTTTTGGGGTATTACATTTTGCCCCTCTTTGAATTGTTGTGCTAAGCGCAGTGGTTCAAAGACAGTCTGTGTTTGATAAAGAATCTGATTGAAGTTGATATTGATATGAAACAAAAATCTAGATATGAGACAGAAACTGATTGAAAGATTTGAAGATGTTAGGTATTGAATGACCAAAGATAATGTTAACTATAACAACAAATGAACCGATGATTGCGAAAAAGTGTCACAACGCCTGATTCTGAACCTTATGATTGCGAAGAAGTGAGTGATCAATTCCAAACCCGATTGTCCTTATATTGAATCACATTGGTATCATATTTGAACCCTTCAGTTTCTGAAGAACCAAGGAAATAACACAATTGAATTGATAGTTGCAAAAACTAATACAATTTACAAGATTAAGAGAATACCAGATTGATATGGATCTCGATGAATCTGATATGCCCTGAGTGATGATTGATTTGCCCCAAGCGATGAGATCTTTTTGATGAATCAACAACTAGATGTGGTTGTTATCTTGATTACTGAGGAAATATATGATTTCAAAATTTAGATTACAGACTTTGAATGATGTGCAATACCATGCCCCCTTTGGGATTAAAATTGAAATTTGACAAGAGAAGTCAGCGTTGAGAGTTCAAAAGCATGTTAATTGATTTAAGAAGTGGTTAAACACATTCGAGAATGCATTTTGCATCATTTAGAGGTCGTGGAGACCAAGTTTGACTAGGTGTGACCATGAGTTGACCATGGTTGACCAAGTTGAAATTTTGATAGTTTGACATAAGATAATTAGTTAAGTTGAATTCAAGATTTCTTTGATGATTGAAGGTCGATTATGCAAGTAGTTAATAATATGAATGATCTCAGATTTTGATTTTGATCCCAAAAAAAGATTCTACTTGCTATTTCGTTGGATGGACCTTCGTGTAAGATTCAACTCTTGTTAGATTTGAAGGTGCAATTTGAAGAATCATTTAAGCATTGAAGTTCGTTTAGCTATTGTGAGATCATGCAAAGTGCAAAATGCAAAGAGACATGTAGAATGAAATGCAACCTAAGACCTAGGACCTAGTCACTAATCATGTGTCAGTCATTCTCATCATTGAATTTTTAGGTAACCGGATAAATCAATACAATGCCCACTAGTTATGAAACCATAAACATATGAATATTGATTTGTATGCACAGGAATCAATACAACATCCACTAGTTAATCTACCATAGATATATGAATATTGATTTTATTTTCAGAATGTCAGATTAGATATAAGCACCAAGACACAAACGCCAGAATGACCTGAATATCATGTCCATTTTGATATTGCAATTTGTATAAGCATCAGAATATAAAGGCCATGATGACCAAAATACGCCTTGCGGTCACAAACACATCAAACAGTAAAGAGATCATTCTAAATCCAATGTGAATTACCTGTAGTGACCCTTTATCATTCACATCCTTAGGTAAGATCACGTTTCACAATAGGAGAAAGAACTCACTCAAAAAGACAATAGTTAGATCAAACTTTCTTGAATTTTTTGGGTATCAATGGTCGAGGTACGCATGGCCATCCAATTTGAGATAGAGGCTCTTATAGTCGGACACCATTTCAATCCAAAATTTTCAAATTTGTTAAATTTTTACATACAAGTAGAAGACAAAGAAAATATTATACCCCTAGTCATCACTCTCTAAATCCTATAAAGGACATCATCGAAGAGCTCGAAGGGACATAATGTGCAAAAAATCTCAATGCGAATCAGTAAGCATACAAGGAGATAAAAGCATGAAGTACAAATTATTTTCAATTTGTGTTTAATTGTTGGTAGATTCAAAATCCTTTCTGGAGAGGAGACTGACTAACTAACTCAGATGAAGCTTCAAAGGACTCTGACTGCATATGACACATCTAAAGTATACTGGAGACCATAGGATATGACATTGATTGCCCCCAAGTGTTAAGCATTGATAGGATACAGACGCTTGAGCAGATTGGTGTACAGACTGACTTATTGAAAAATAAACTAGGAGATATGCACAAACTAAAGCAAGACTGAAAGCTAGGAAAGACCAAGATTGCACTGATAGATGGAGTGTTTTGAAACAAGTGGCACCCGTTTGCCGAGTTTTCACCATCTTGGCAGAGATTCTATTTTTGCTACCAAGGCGTCTATTTCTAAGTTTTCACCAAGACACTTTTTCTTTTTCTCATTTTTTTTGTATTTTTTATTTTCTCAATTTTTTTGTACTTTTGATCTTTTTTACTTTTTTTATGAATCATCAAGGCGCCCATTGCTAGGTTTTCACCAAGATGTTCATTTTTTCAGGACTTTTTCAGATTTTTAAGATTTTTTCAGGATATTTTACCATAGACTGAATGCCTTAGGCATAGAATTTTTTTAGATGGAGAACGTTGATTGGTTCTCAGAGCTGTTCTCCTTCAGTCGTTGAGAGTTGATAGGCACTAGAACCAAAAGTAGCAGTGATTACAAAGGGACCCAGCTAGTTGGGTTCAAACTTCCCCTTGCGTTCTTGATGTGATTGATTTTTAGGATTCTCTCTCAAGACTAGATCACCAACCTGAAATTCTCGATGTTTGACTTTCTTGTTGTAACCTCTAGAAATTCTCTTCTGATATACTCTAAGATGATCATACGTTGTTTGTCTGCGCTCATCTAGTAGTTCAAGTTCTTGTAACCTAGACAATCTGTAGTCATCATCAGTTACTAGACCATGCATTCTGATTCTTAGTGATGGGATTTCAACCTCAATAGGCAATACCGCTTCAGACCCATAAACTAAAGTGAAAGGTGTAGCCCCAGTAGGTGTTCTGATACTTGTTCTATAGGCCCAGAGAGCTGGATTGATCATGAGATGCCAGTCTCTTCCTGTTTTATTAACTGTATGATGCAATAATTTCAATAGATTCTTATTAGATGTCTCTGCTTGTCCATTCCCTTGAGGATAGTAGATAGAAGACCAATGTTGTGTAATCTTGAATTTAGCACATAAATCATCTAGGTCCTTATTTTTGAATTGTCCCCCATTATCTGTGATTATAGAATGTGGGATCCCATATCTGCATATGATATAGTTCAAGATGAACATAAATATCTATTTTCCAGTTGCTTGGGTTAAGGGAACTGCCTCTACCCATTTTGTAAAATAATTTGTAGCTATGATTATACAGGTATGTCCATTAGAAGAATGTGGATGAATGGCTCCAATAAGATCGAATGCCCATTATTGAAAAGGCCATTGTGTAGTAAAAAGAATTAGATCTCACCCTGGAGCATGAATTAAATTACCATGCACTTGACACTTTTGAAAATTCTTAGCAAACTTGATAGACTCTTTCTCCATTGCAAACTCCCAAGAAAGATCATATCGTGCAGTCCCAATGTCTAGCAAGGTGGAGAACAAGAGGGATTAGCAAGTTGGTGGAAGAGATGGAAGATAAGAGAATAAAGGAGAATGAAAGGAATAAATCCTCAAGGGAAAACTCCTCAAGAATACCCAATCTAGGGAAAAATTTCCATGTATAGTGCATTTGAACAAGCAATGAAATGCTAGCATAGGATAAGTCACAAAATCACAATGCAAGAGTAGGAAAGGATGTAGTCCAAAGGAGTAGACATGTCAAGAGGCTTCATAGCACTGTGTTTCAATCTATTTTTTTCCTTTCTTTTTTTTAGATCAAGACCAAAGGGGAAAAGGATAGCGATAGGTGAAAATGAATGGAGGAAGATAGACATGAAGGCTAAACATGAAAGGAATGAAAGCAAGATCATCATAAGATAACTCAAAAAATAGCTAAATATTTGTGTATAGATCAACATTGTAAAGATCAAAAAGAGAAGATGGAATGGATGAAATATGTAGAAGAACTACACATGATGCCTAATTGCCAAGTTTTCATCACAGTACTTATCCAAGGTGCCACAAGGGAGTGATTTTCACCATAGGATGAATTTATTTCTCTTTACTTTTGCTACCAAGGCGCCTGTTTCCAAGTTTCCACCAAGGCACATTTTCAAATTTTTTTCATTTCTTTTTTTTTTTTTTTGGAAGAAGGCAAGCTTTTTAGATAATGCTCCTTGAAAGGATAAAGCATGATATTCCAAGGATTCAAAATGATATGCTCAAAGATGCTGATAGGGAAAGGGAGATGGAAGAGAAAATGGAGGATAAAGTTTTATGTAAAGTGAGTGAGATTGGAAGATAGGAGGAATAGGCAAATGAGGAAAAAAGATAGAAGGTAGAAGGATAATGAATGGAAGGATTGTGAAAGGGTAGATGGAAAGGAAGGCAAGATCAACATCGACACACACCTTGAAGGGTGGCGAAAGGATGGAGAAAATGTGAATGAAGGAATACGTGAAGGAATATGGCAAATGGATAGCAGAGGTTGAGGTTTAGGCACATAGAATGGAAGAATATTTTTGGAAGGAGATGAAATGGAAGCCTTTGGAAGCTTGAATGTCAATTTCACTTTTTGCTCAACACTAGACTCTTTCAAGAGAGACTTCAGAATCCATATACTTGTAGGCTTTTTATTTCCTTTTGATGATCTAAAGAGAATATCTTCAATGATGGATTTTGGAACCCATACTTCTCTTGTAATTTTTTTCTTAGATATCTCTTTTGACTTTATGCGTCCATGTCGATTAGAGGAGACATGGTGATCTTTTTTTTTTATAGATTCTTGTATTGCTTCTTTTTCTTGTATTGAACATTCAAATTACTTCCAAAGAACTTGGGACTTGTGGAAGGAGGATATGACTGGTTTAGATGGGTGAGTGGATGAAAAGGATTCAAGGGTGTGCATATATGTTGATCTTGAGGAAAGATGGGAGATGTTGGGATGTAAGGACCCAAGATGGATGGCGAATTAGGAGAGTTAGGAGGGGAAAGTGAAAGGACATAAGGACCCAAAATGGAAGGCAGACATGAAGCCCTTAGTAGTGGTAGAAGAGGTCCAAGGATGGAAGTGGAAGATGCAAAAGGATAATTAACAAGTTCATCAACATTTATATGACAACCAAGGACATCAACATCTTTAGAGTGAGAATTAAGATTTTCAATAGGATCGTGAACATCTTGAATAGGAGCACCTTCTTTGATAGGATTGTTCAAAGCTTGCAAAGAATTAGGAAGAGTAGAAAGTGGAAGCGAACATGGAGTGGTAGAATAAGAAGATGGAAGACTTTGATCTTGATAAGGATCTTTGGATAGCGTAAGCACATAATTTTTCTCTTGATTTTCAATAGGCTTAACATTGGAAGTAACAACACCATTTTTACCAACCTTAATGGAAGTATTATCTTTGGAAAGCGCAAGTGTAGTAAGGTCATTTTGATTGTCAATAAGCTCAATAGTGTAAGTAGTAGCCTGATCTTGCTTAGGAGAAGACTTAAGACATGGTGGAATGCATGAAAAAGGGTGTACATGATCAAAAGAACCATGGAACAGATAAGAGACATCATGAAAAGGGTTGGATAACATGGAGGTTTCTTGATCTTGATCTTTCTTTATGTTATTTTTTTTATCATTTTTAGAGTCCTCTTGACATGAAGCCACTTCTAAGGACAAGGAAGCATGTTGGGATTGTATGGAAGACTTTGGAAGAGATGGTGGAGGACTAGCTGAAGTGGGCATTATAGCGTATAAAGGCTTAGGCTCTTTAGGTTTAGCATTATTGAAAGTATTTGTAGCCAAGTGAAGGTTAGCTTGAGTTTATTTAAGAGGTAGCCCTTGAGGATAACTATAGGAAACTGCATGAAAAATATTAGGACCTTTGGTGGATGAAAGACATGTGAAAGATTTGATAGGTTTGGAAGCTTTGGGAAATGTATGGGTATTGGAGGAAGTAGGGGATGGAAGGGAACCATCACAAGATAAAGGTTCAACATTAACATGATCTTGCTTGAGAGTATAATCTTTATCTTTAGCATGAGAGTTCTTAGAGGAGAGATCCTTGTAGTATGCACATTTATAATCAGCGCAGTACATTTTATATTCCTCAATAGAAGTAGATGTATCATCTAGGTATTGTTCATAGAAATCATCAAAGTCTCTTTCAAAATCAGAATCATATGGATCACCATCATGATCTATCCAATGTGACATCCCATTTTCAGTAAGCACGAGCACACGACGAGGAGGACTCTTAGGAACAGAGGTTTCATAGGTATCACTATATTGTCCCTCATCATAGTCATCATAGTCTTCAAAGATGGGTGTTTCACTCTCCGTGGAAGAAGTATCAAAAGGATTATCACGTTGCTCATATTCTGTCCGAGGGCATGGTAACATGTACAAGTCTTTATCAAATGGAAAAGGGCATAGAGCTTCTATGGAGAACTCTTTAAGTTCATGTTCTTTCTCAAGTTTGTTAAGTTTAACTTGCATAGCATGCATCTGTTTCATCATAGCAGTGATTAGAGTTTCTTCCTCATGTGTACTGATTCTTTGAGACATGTTAGGAGTTTTAGGACTCCCTAGAATAGATTGATGTAGAGTTTGTTGATTGACTCCTTGAATTGATGGAGGGCGAATGTAACCATTTTTTAATCGAAAGTTGCCAAGACCTTTGTCTTCGTAAAGACCAGAATTGTAGAGTTGTTCAAGAGTTGGAGCCTAGAGAGTATTCAAAGGTATGGTATGAGATACTTCTCTAGATTTCTTGTGAGAGGAAGCTCTAGTTTCCACCATTAACCCTAGGTGAAACAAAATAACAAGATGAAGACAACTGGAGAATGAATTGATTCAAGAAGATCAAATGATGCAACCTTGTCAAGGTTTGATTGATTGAAGCTTGGATTAGACGTAGATGAAGGAGATTGTGCCCTAGATGTATGGGTAGATTCTCAAAAGATAGTGGACATGAGTTCACAACACTTAGTCATTTTGAAGATGGATTGAAGATTGATAGTTATGACAAGGTTTTGACACAAGATGAAAAAGACTCAAATCGATAAAACAGAAGGCTAAATCAGATTCAAGAGGCCACTTTGGGAAAATAATTGGATTCGTTCTAGTTTCTGCTTTGTTCCTGACACAGTGATTTGTTTGACATATTCTGGAAATAGGTTGTAAAAATTGAATTTTCAAGAAATTTGACCAATCTCTAACAACTTTGACTTTGGCTTTGATACAAGTTTTGAAATTTTAGGATGACTTTTGACACCAGAAAGGATTTTGCTTCAAATTTTGCAAATTTTAGGTTTTCAATTTCAAATTGTTCACAAAAATGTCTGTCCAGATTTGACGATTGTATCGGATTGATTCATTCTTGGTAACCAGATAGATAAACAAGCATGCAAAATAGCAAGCAAGTGATTTCAAGCATGTTTGAAAACAATGAACAAGGGACAAAGCAACCCTACGCATGAACAATCAAGTGACTGAATGTGCTAATTCCTAGGAGTGCTAATAGTGTATGTTCCAAAAAATTTTGCATTAACGTACATATTCCTAGAAAATGAAAATTTGGCCTCACTAAGGTTTTTAGTAATGGTTTGACTCTGCAACTTTTATGATCCAAGAGGGTGAACTCCAATCCAGGTGCACCAGGGTTTTGACACAGTCTGAGAACTTAATCTTCAAGATCTGCTAGGGAGATCTGACAGCCCAACAAGAGACCACACCTATGGAGATTTCTTTCAACAGGACATTTATATAGCGGTTGTCACTACCATGGTGAAAATGGCTATAACCGCTTCAGGTTCCATCAACGTGGTTGACCCAATTAAAAGAATGTCCACTACACTTAACCCTCTCTAAAGGTGACTCACAAAATATACTACATGGAGACTGGTTCCAGATTCAAGGATTTGAGTTTCTGGTACTATCCAAAAAGGAAGTAGAGCATAATCCCCTAGCCTTTTCACTTTTAACCTAAACAAAGCAGACAGATTAATCTGACATGCTAAGACCAAAATTATCTCACAAAGATCTATGACATCAACCCCTTATGATCTATCAACCTCTCCAGAGAAAGAATGCATTGATCAAAAGTTGAAGACACACGGATCTAGTGGAACGTGAGACTCCCTCAGTATCCTCCCTACCTACAAGGGTTCCTTCATTGAGAAGAGTTGCGCTGGAAACCCACTCTCTCAAGAGACATGAATAGTGTTCATAGGGCCTATTTACTATGTGTAACAGATATGCGAAAAGCAAATCTATGTTCTTTTTTATAGCCCAAAATGAAGTCTATGATATGAAAGCAAGAAAAGTCACACAAGCTTGACACAAGAGAGTTTGTTTTATGTCCCAAAATGAAGTGTTATCAGATGTAATAGAATACTTGAGTTCCTCGCATTGCACTTAGTAGATTTTACCTGTTTTAGAAATTTTTGTTGAGCTTTTCCATGCAAGCAAGCCACGAACTCTCCAACAAGCCAACAAGCAAACAAGCAAACAAGATATGCAAGGTATATTCAATTTATGCAAACCCTAAGGTTAGATCTGAAAACCAATTGTTAGGAGAAATAATAACAAAAAAATAATCTAAATGAAAACTCATATCATGCATTGAATCATATGAAAAATAAGTGCATACCCATTACAAAAATTTTATTTTTTTTGTTGCATTTGACCTAGTCAACAAGATCTGATATTTTTTATATGATTTCAGCCACAAAAATAGAAATGAAAAATAGAGACCCCTACTAAAAAATAGAGAGCTTTCCAAAAATGTAAATTTTTTTAAAAAATCTCTTCATTTGTGCCTTAGAGACCCATTTTACCAAAATAGACCAGTTTTTGTAAATTGACTATTTGAGCTATTATATTGCATCCATATTTTAAACACAAAAAATAGACCCCCTGTAGAATTGAAATAGCTTTCCGAAAATGTGAAAATTGCTAAAAAATATGATGATTTGTGCTGAAAATGAATTATTTATGAAAAATTTTTAAAAATGTATTGAAAATTCAAAACATCTCAGAAAATTCTGAATTTTTTATCGAAGCTTCCTTGATATGTCTCCAACCTGAAAAAAAAATTCAAACAAAAAATGCAAGTTTTTTGGGAGATAAAATTAATTCTTTGAAAATTTAGGGTTTTAGTCTCCAAGTAAATCTGCACAAGGGAGTTAGCTCCAAAAAAATAACCAAAACTAGCATGTAAAGGTGGGTTGCCCCATGGTGGGCGCCATAAATGTGTGTGTGAATTTTGTACCTGTCTGTAGAACACAACACTTCAGTAAAACATTAGAGGTTAACTAAAATCGAAATCGTGCTTGAAAACTATGCTAACCAGGCGATTTACTGCCTTCTAGTAAATGTGAGTATGTATTCTCAAATTGGACCGAGATCAGTGACCTTGACGACACCTAAATGAAAGATTTGAATACAAAATCTAGATATGGAATGATGCAATTAATCTATTTTTTTTTAATTTTTGTTAGAATTTAATCTTTCCTTGGTTATTTATGTATTTAATAGGATAAACCAAGGTATCCTAATGTATTTTGTCCTCTAGTCCAAGTAGGAGGACATGTCATATTTGTAATTTTTTTAATAAAGAAAATAGATATTCCTCCTTAAGAGGAATCTCACATTTGTCTCACACACAAGTATGAATGTAGCACTCATTCACATAGGGAGTTACATGCAACCTCCTTCACTCATCTCTACTTAAAGAAATATTTCTCCACACACTTGGCACCAATTTCTCACATTTCTCTCACACAATTTCTATCCTCTTGTAGTTCTATCATATTGTATTGAGCTACTTGCTCATATTCTTTCTCTTTCTCTTTCTAGGCTTTTCATGCCTCATTCATAATTCACAAGGGGTTTTCTTTTCTTTCTCCTTTCAAAATCTTGTCTCCTCTTTGTTTATTTTTTTGGTGTATGCTCCTAGTTCTTGCACTAATTCATGGTAATTTTTCTTACTCCTTACTCTTGGATTAAACAATTTTCTGTAAATCTATATTTTGTTCTTTATTATTTTAACATGGTATCAGAGCAGGTTGGTTTAATCTCGTTTTGAGTGTACAGGTGAAGGAGCTACCATATTTTGGAGCACTCCAAATTGGAGACTCTTGAGAGAGATTTTACTAATATTTTTTGTCTAATCCATTTAAGTAAAAAAATCAAAAAAAAATTTGGGGTTTGGCTGGTTTACCGCCAAACCCGGTTTATATAGTTGGTTAATTTTTTAATTACGTATTTAATGCAAATTCATTGTTATCAAAATATCAATATTTTATCCTTATTTTGGTTTGTGCAAGTTATATTATCTTAAATTATTTTAAAGTAATTTATATATATAGTTCTCATTAATCTATTTTTTTAATCTTCCTAAGTTTATCTCTAACTCTTATTTTTTTTGGATTCATTATATATCTCATAGTAAATCTTTTTTAATACCTTATTTGATAAAGTAATTACTTCATTTTCTCTCTTTTGGGTATAATATTAAAATTTTGCTTATTATATTCTATATCAATGTGATTTTTATATTTTTGGTTAGCTTTTTCTATATTTCTGTTCATATTTGCATAATATTCAGTTTCAAATTGTAATTATTAGTTTCTAATTTCGAGCTCTTTCTTGAATAGAATTATTTTTTCAAATTTCTATTATTACTTTCTAATCTTAGTTCTTGCAGGCATTTTTTTTGGAATATCATCAATTGCATGTGCTGTTATTGGCTTTATTCAATTTTTTAATCATTTTTTTTCCTAAATTACAAGAACCGTTGATTTTTCCTGTCGCTGTTTTCTACATACCTTTTTTATTTCCTTTAGCGGTCTTCTTTAATTTTTTGCTTGAGTTGGTTCTTCTTTCCTTGCATGCGTTTCTTGCTATTAACTGCTTCTGAATTTCTCTCCTGGTTATTCCCTTTGGTTTTTTTCCTTTGCATGATTGCTTTGTACATGACCTTGCTTCTTGGAAGAGTTGTAACTCTTTTAAAAATTATGGTTATTACGGCATCTGTAAATTCGAAAGCTTTCAGGCGTCTGATTAAAGCAAAAAAACCATTGTTAGATACTGGTTTTTTCTTTAATCTTTTGTTTTGCTATTAAACTGCTGTAGGAACTTCATCTGTGCTTCATACTGGTTTGAAATTAAGCATTTTTTGCTGTAGTTTTTTTTTGTAAAGACCTGGTGCTATATTACTGTCTTTTGTTTATAAAAAAAAAAAATTGATTCTCATACCGATCTGGTTTCATCTTAAAGGCAAGGATCTTGTGCTACAAGAACCTTTGTTCTTTGCATGTGTTGTTTAGTTAGTATAGAGGTTTGTTCTTTGTTGCATGCTATTTTTTTATTAAAATAGTGTATCACATCATCTTTATTAATAGCTTTTAGTAGCTACTGTAGCACCACATTGTAACCCATTTCTGTATCTCTCCTTTACTTATCGATTTAATCTAGTTTACATGGTAGTGCTACAGGAAGCATTATGCTACAGGAATCATTAATCTAGTTTATGTGCTACAGGAACCTTTATTCTACAGGGATCTATAGTTAATGGTACAGGAATCATTAATCTAGTTTATGTGCTACAGGAACCTCTGTTCTGCAGGGATCTATAGTTTATGCTACAGGAATCATTAATCTAGTTTATGTGCTACAGGAACCTCTGTTCTACAGGGATCTATAGATTATGCTACAGGAATCATTGATCTAGTTTATGTGCTACAGGAATCTCTGTTCTACAGGGATCTATAGATTATGCTACAGGAATCATTGATCTAGTTTATGTGCTACAGGAACTTCTGTGCTGCAGGAATCAATAGATTTAATTTTTTCATTATATTAATCTGTATTAGCAGCTCATTTTTTTTTTCAATAGATTCAATTCTTTTTTCAGCTCAAGCTCTTTATTAAGGGTTTTGTTTAGATTCAATTCGATTTAGCTAACAGTTTGTTGCAAGTTTTTTTTTAGGTTTAAGGTTTATAACCTTTTTTTTTTTAAAAATGATTCTCTTCATTTCAGTATATGGTTAATTCTCAATTTTTTTTTTGGAAATTAGTCATATAATCTCTTTCTATATAGAATCTTTTTTATTTAAAAGTGTAATCTTTTTTGCTTTCACTTTTTTGCAGCTTTGAAATTTTTTTCTCTATTTTCAGTATTATTTACATTAAAGGTTTTAGCGCTAAGTTTTTTTTACTTTTGCATAGGTTAGCTGTGATTCCAATTAGTTTGTTAGCTCAATTTTTTAAATTAAAGTCTTAGATTCAATATTTATTCTAGTTTCTATCCTAGTATCTTTTTTAACATTTACTTGTAGGTTTGAAATCTATTAAGTTTCCTAACATCTATTTTGCAGGTTCGTTGTTTCTTTTACATGCATTAGTTTTCGAGAAACTCTCATTGTTATTTGTTAATCCATAACATATTAACCGGGATCTATTTGCTCTTGTAGGCCTTAAGTTAATTTTTTTTTAAAAGGTTTTTTCTTTTTCTTTTTCCTTGCATTTCTCTGTAGCAAAAGCTGATATAGCTTTCTGCTATTGCATGCAAGATCAATTAGATTAAATCTTGTTCTTTCCTGCTCTTTGTTTCTCTATTTTTTCTGTCTAAGCTCTGTTAAAAGTTTCATTTCAAGTTTAACTGTTTCATTATGTCTACCCTGATGCCAAAAATTAAATTAACTAGTACCAACTACCATACATGGAAAATTCACATGACTTTCATACTTAGACTTAGACACATTTTAGATATTGCCACTAATGCCAGTTCAAAACCAATAACCATTGCTTCTCAAGCTAACCAAGATGCTTGGCAAACTAAAAATGAGGAAGCACTTGGTTTAATTGGAATCTCCTTAAATCTTGAATTGTATGTTCTAATTTCTTCTTGTTCAAAAGCCCATCAGGCTTGGGACATCTTGAAAAACACCTATGACAGTGCAGATGAGATTCGTAAAATCCAGCTTCAAGACCAACTTGAAGATCTCAGGTATACAGATTTCAACTCTGTTGATGATTTTTTGCTTAAATTTGATTCCATTAATGTTTTATTAACTGGGTTACAAGTAAATTTATCTGATTTAAGGATAATTCACATAATAATTCGTAAATATTTACCTAGGCAGTTTTAGCAATTTATTACAAATATTTATTCTCAATTAGCTATTTCTTCTTTAGCAACTCAATTAACTTATGTTATTTTTTAAAATATGTTGCATCAAGAGGAAGCTAAATTAATTCAATTTGACATACTTAAATCTCATGAACATGCGTATGTCTCTCAATCTCATAATAATAATAGATCTTCTCATAATAATTCAAATAACAATCAAAATCATCAAAGATCTAACAATTCAAATAATAATCAAAATCATCAAAGACCTAACAATACTAATACTTCAAATAATAACCACAATTATCAAAGATCTAATAATAATAATAATTCCAATAACTATCATAATAATAATAATCATTCTAATAGGCGTTATTGCACATATTGTGGTAAAGATGGTCATTTGATTCATAACTTTTTTAAGAAACAAAAAGATGATCAACGTAATTCTCAAAATTACTCAAATAAAAAACCTAATGGTAATCAATCTCGTTCTGCTTTTACTGTCATTTTTAATACTTCTAAACCTCTTGAATGGATTGTAGATAGTGGTGCATCTCAACATGTTACATCTCATAAGGAAGTCTTTGATTCTTTGCAACCTGATTCTTTGAATATTCCAGTTTCCTTAGCTGATAATCATTGCTGTCAAGTTGAAGGAACTGGTAATGTTTCTGTTCCAAATGGTAAATTACATGATGTGCTTTATGTTCCTGATTTGAAAGCTAACCTTATTTCTGTTCCTCAATTATGTCAAGATTATAAGGTTGAGTTTCATAAAAAGAATTATCGTATCATTAATCCTAACACTGATCAGATAGTTGCTAATGCTAAATTAGATACTGATAATCTCTTTAAATTTCACCAATTTTCCTCTCCTAGATACTCTTTACTTACTACTGTTGATTTTCATATTTGGCATGAGAGGCTAGGACATTTAAATTCTGATTATATCTTGTTAATGCAAAAAGAAAATATGGTAGATGGGCTACCTAAATTTACTACTTCTAAGTTTGATTGCAATGGATGTATGAGTGGTAAAATGCATAGAGAATCTTTTCCTCATAAATCATCTTGGAGAGCTAATAATAAGTTAGTTTTGATTCATAGTGATCTTTTAGGTCTTGTGGAAAATACTTCTCTATCAGGCTCTAAATATGCTTTAACTTTTGTTGATGATTATTCTCGTAGAACTTGGATTTATTTCTTACATAGTAAAGATCAAGTCCTTGATAATTTTTTTGAATTTCATGTGTTTGTAGAAAGACAAAGCGGTTGTAAAATTTAGATTCTTAGGACTGATAATGGTACTGAATATGTGAATCATGTTTTTCATTCTTACTTAAGATCTTTTGGTATCAAACATGAGCTTACTTTTCCTTATACACCAGAACATAATGGTGTGGCATAACGAAAGC
Organism: Chamaecyparis obtusa; assembly: GCA_027943335.1. Taxonomy (NCBI): domain Eukaryota; kingdom Viridiplantae; phylum Streptophyta; class Pinopsida; order Cupressales; family Cupressaceae; genus Chamaecyparis; species Chamaecyparis obtusa. The sequence goes on along the minus strand of BSBK01002973.1, from coordinate 811,989 downwards.
ATAGAACAATAGTAGAAATGGCTAGATGTTTTTTACATGCTAGAAATATAGATTATAAATTTTGGGCTAAAGCTATGGCATGTGCTACCTATATTCTTAATAGAACTCCTACTAAGGCCCTTCCCAATAAAACTCCTGAAGAAGTTTGGTCAGGAAGAAAACCCAATTTGTCTTATTTACAAATTTTTAGTTCCACTACTTATGTTCACACACCTAAATAGAAAAGGAAAAAGGTAGATCCTAAATCCTCACCTCATATTTTTGTTGGCTATTCTGAAAATACTAAAGGTTATAGAGTTTATGATCCTCTTACTAATAAAGTTCAAATAGCTAGAGATGTTTGCATTGCTGAAAATGGTGTTCATGACTGTTCTCAAATTTCAGATTCTAATTTTACTCATAGCAACATTGTTCTTGTGGAGGACCAACCTCCTTCTCTCAACCCTATTCCTCAGGTTTCTATTTCTGCACCTTCTGTTTCTACTCCTAAAGTTTATGTTCCTTCTGTTTCAGCTCATGATAATACTAATAAACAGGATAATCCTAAACAAATAGATAGTAATGATACTCCCTCTAATGATTTTGTTCCTTCTAGTAGTAGCAGTGATGATGATGCTGATGCTAATAATATGTTTACTCTTCCTAGTAATATTTCTGTTAATTCTAGAAGAAATCTTAAATGGTTTAAAGATTTACTTAATGAAGGCGATGATTACATTGCTAGAATAGGTGGACTTAAACCTAGAAGGATAAATTATTTCAATTATGCTCTTATGTCTTCTCTATCTAATTCTAATGATCCTCAAACTTTTGCTCAAGCTAAAAATCAACCTCATTAGCAAAATGCTATGCAAGAAGAATATGACTCTTTAATTTCTAATAATACTTGAGATTTAGTTACTTTACCTCATGGTAAGAATCTGGTTTCTTGTAAATGGTTATATAAAACTAAGTTAAACTCCAATAATGAAATTAGTAAATTTAAGGCTAGATTAGTTGCACGTGGTTTTTCTCAAATTGAAGGAATAGACTATAATGAAACATTTGCTCCTGTTGCTAAAATGCCTACCATTAAAGTTGTTCTTGCTTTAGCTGCTAAAATGAATTGGCCTATTCACCAAATGGATGTTAAAAGTGCTTTTTTGAATGGTGATCTGCATGAAGAAATCTATATGTCTCAACCTCTTGGTTTTATTCAACAAGGTAATGAACATTTAGTCTGCAAACTAAAGAAGTCTATTTATGGTTTAAAACAATCTCCTAGAGAGTGGTATTCCAAAATTAATGCTTTCTTTATTTCTCAAAGTTTTGAAAGAAGTAAAAATGATCCTAACTTGTATATTAAGCATAGTGAAGATAACATTATTATTATCATTCTGTATGTTGATGATTTGATTCTTACTTCTAGCTCTAACCATTTAATTTCTGATATTAAATTTCAACTCAATCAAAAATTTCAAATGACAAATTTAGGATTGTTACATTATTTCTCAAGAATGCAAATTTGGCAAACCTCTAAAGGTATTTTTATATCTCAAAGTAAATATGCTAAAGATCTTCTAGATAGATTTCATATGAATGATGCTAATCTTGTTTCAATTCCATGTGATTTAGGAACTAAATTAATGGTAGATATGGAATCTCCTTTTATTGATGCTACTCCCTATAGAGAACTTGTAGGTAGTCTAATTTATTTGTCTCTCACTAGACCTGATTTATCTTTTAGTGTTGGTTTAGTTTCCATATTTATGTCAAAACCCCAACAAACTCATTTCAAAATTGCTAAAAGAATATTCCGTTATATTAAAGGTACTATTAACCTAGGAATATTTTATGATGCAAATTTTGATTTCTCTTTAAAAGGTTTTACTAATTCAGATCTAGGTGGAGACCCCAATGATGGGAAATCTACTTTTGGATATTGTTTTTCTCTTGGTTCAGGTTCTATTTCTTGGAAAAGTAAAAAAGAACAATCTGTGTCCCTATACTCTACTTAAGCAGAATATAAAAGTTGTACTCGTGCCTCTAAAGAAGCTTTATGGCTTAGAAGAATACGTGAAGATTTGGGACCTACACCTTTGTATTGTGACAATCAAAGTGCAATAGCATTGGCAAAGAATCCAGTTTACCATGCAAAGTCCAAGCACATTTCTCCCCTCCACCACATCATTAGAGAACACATTGTAGAAAAGAAAGTTTCCCTCATTCATTGCAAGGGTGAAGATCAAGTTGCAGATATTTTAACAAAGCCTCTTTCTAGAGAGAAATTTAAATTTCATTGTCATAATTTGGGTTTGATATCCCTTGATGTAATTACCCCAAGTAAAGATTAAAGGGGGGTGTTAGAATTTAATCTTTCCTTGGTTATTTATGTATTTAATAGGATAAACCAAGGTATCCTAATGTATTTTGTCCTCTAGTCCAAGTGGGAGGACATGTCATATTTGTAATTTCTTTAATAAGGAAAATAGATATTCCTCCTTAAGAAGAATCTCACATTTGTCTCACACACAAATATGAATGTGGCACTTATTCACATAGGGAGTTACATGCAAACTCCTTCACTCATCTCTATTTAAAAAGATATTTCTCCACACACTTGACACCAATTTCTCACATTTCTCTCACACAATTTTATCCTCTTGTAGTTCTATCATATTGTATTGAGCTACTTGCTCATATTCTTTCTCTCTCTCTCTAGGCTTTTCATGCCTTATTCATAATTCACAAAGGGTTTTCTTTGCTTTCCCCTTTAAAAATCTTGTCTCCTCCTTGCTTATTTTTTTGGTGTATGCTCCTAGTTATTGCACTAATTCATGGTAATTTTCCTTACTCCTTGCTCTTCGATTAAACAATTTCTTGCAAATCTATATTTTGTTCTTTATCATTTTAACAATTTTTCTGTGCAATTAGAATGATAATGAAAACTTGATATGAATCTATGCTAATAATGAAAATTGATTTAACAATGATATGAAATAAAACTAAAATGAATTGAAAACAAGATTGATCTCACAAAAATTGTTGATTCGCAAGAAGCTTCAATTCTTCAGATGTCGATTCTCCAGAGTAAGTATGCAAATTCTGTGGATTTGTGGATGCTTTGTGAAGAGTTGAGCCTTGATTTTATAGAAATCCAAGGCTTTGGAGGTGCATGAGAAAAGCCATAAATCACTCTTGATGAACTCAGGTTGATTTTTGAGTCAACAAGAATTAAATATTAATTAATCCATAAAAACATGCAAAATCATGCAAAAACAACTTTTTAACTCCAAATAGAGTTTAGTTCAATTTTCAACTCACAATTGAATGTTGAGTTTAAATTTAAACTTGACTGTTGATTTCTAGTTTACTGCTTTTGTGAATGTGCATGATTTAATATGAATTAATTTTAAAAATAAAGTGATTTATTCTCAACTTAACTGATTTTAAATTTAAAAATAACTGCTTTGTGGGTTAATCAATTATTTTAATCAAACTTTATTCAAAAATAATATCATTAAATATGACAACTTGCTTTAATTAATTAAATAAGAATTTAATCAATTAATGATAGGAATTTTGATTTATTATCAAATTTAAATAATAATAATTAGGAATAAATATAATTAAATTTAATTAAATAATTAAGTGGCAGAATTAAACTTAATTAATTAAATATTCAGAATATTCAATTAAATTAAACTTTAGGATAAATATGATTTATCGCCAAATAATCATTAAATTAAAGATAATTAAGATAAAATAGGAATATTACTAGGAATATTCCTCGATGTAGAATTTAGGATAATCAATTAAGATTCGATAATGTGCCGATGTGCCTTAGGTTAGGACTTTGATGTTGATTTTGTTTGATTTGAAGATGTAGGAGGTTAATGAACCTATAACCCATTTTTGAGGTATTACAGTTTCCATATGTAGTCATGCACAGAAAAAACAAAACCGATTGGAACGGTCAAAACAGAGAATAGTGCACAACCCTGTGCACTTTGCCTTTCGTCCATGTTATATTTAATTGTTGTTGTGCGATTGAAAACTAACATTTGTACGCTAACATAGGTAAGTAGTGAAAGCGATAATTTCTCATATCAGCAGAACATTGGTCATTGGAAGGGGTCGAAAGTAATGAAGTGATCACCCAACTTTTCACTAATTTAACAAATAGTATTGGCTTTTCCATTTGCAAAACAAGAACAATGTTAGCTCTGACTATCATGGTAATAACGCCCATTGGAATGGTTGTAATGTGTCTCATTAACGAAAAAGTGATTCAAATAGCTAAAATAGAGAATAGCCCGCACCTACGTACTTACCCTTTTATGCATGTTGACAAATATGGTAGAAATATTACCGCCAATTAAACCTTAAACTTCAAAAAATATATTTAATCACACAAGTGTGATTGAAAAGCAGTGTTTGACGTTGACAAATATTACCGCTAATTAAACCTTAAATATTCAGCAACGTAGGTAAGTGGGACTCACAGTAGAGAAAAGAGGGTGTAATTTGTCGCAGCGAAGAGGCCAAATTATGTGAATTGCGCAATGTCAGCATGTTTTTCATCCGCATGACAAATGGTAATAACCTAGAACACTTTATTTAGCGGTATAGGAAAAGGAAGTTATACCGATAGAAGTTATCATTTATCGGTATAAAATTGGCCATTGTCAGGGGTCAAAAATCTTACAGTTAAGAGCTGACTTATGTTGATAGTGAAAACAAAATAGTTGACATTGATAGAACCTATCGGCATAGCATTTACCATTGGTTTGAGGTGAAATGCTTACTCCGATGCCCTGAGTTATGCCAATGTCAAAAACACACAACAGCTTATGCAGAGGCATGGGAAAAAATAAAGTTACACTGATAGAAGTTATGGGCATAATATTGCCCATGGGGATGGGCCCAAAATGCCAAATGTTAGAGTGATAACCTAGGTAATGTCGATAGTGAAAGCACATAACACTTTATGCACCGGTATAGTATAAGTAATTTTGATGCAAAGCGGACAGCCGAAAGCGCCAACAAGCACCAAAAGTAGTCCTCAAAATTCTTAAAAAGGTTTTGGGTAGAAGTTAAAAGAAAGTTCCCCAATAGTAAGTGCCTATCACACTTATCACAAGTGTAGGAAATGACTTGATCCTAGGTTATCACAACCTAATCTACAAGGATACTCAATCACTGAGTCCTATTAAGTCTTCCATGTCCAACTAATTAGTAGCCGACAACCAGACACTTAGGTTATTATGCACAAATTTTCCCCAATTGTTACAATAAGAACTAGGGGTGACCATACACTTTGATTGGTCTATTTAGGTTCCTGACACGAGCGCAATAAATCATATGCCATAGAGACATCAATTTGGGCATATTAGTCTTACTATTCCAGTTCTAGAACTTGTAGCCTTTCAGAAGCATAAATGATGACTGCAAACACACTATTCCACACAACCTTGCCAACTAATCATATTCGGATACCCTTTTGGGCTTAGAAAAATATGCTAAGAGCGCAAGACTTGATTGTGAATGCAAGACACAATGGAATGGTGATTTCACCTTGCAACTAGGCCTAATTAGCCTATGGTTTACACTACAGGTACCTCTTTCGTACACCCAAATCCAAATCCAATGCTTGGATCATGTGAGGATATATCTGAGACTATGAAATACCAAGTTGTAGGGCTTGGTGATTCTCCAGTAGCAAATTGTGTGGACTGGTGTCACAATTTAGAAGGTGCACACATGGGTATGTACACGTAGGGCATCAATGGAAATCCACTTCTGTGCAAGTTGAGGACCTGCACCTAAAAATTCTTAAAGAACATATCAAAAACATGAATTCCACCAAGGGCCATCAAATTCCCATGGTGGAATTGGAAATTACCCACAATTTTTGCAGAACCCTGGTTCAAGGCACTTAATCCGGAAAACTGAGAATCAAACTTGAATAACTTTCAACTTTGAGGGGAACAAAACATGTGATCAAGAACTAATGAAACCAAAACTCTGGTACAACTAAAAAATTTATCCTTTCATGCTCAATCCTCCGTATACGTCCGTACGAATTTTCTGATACTCAGAATTGCAAGAAAATAGTTATATTTATATTGATTTCGAATGCCAAATTACATCATATTACCTTCCACCCGCCTGTCAGGGCTTATGAAGGTCTTTCCCAATGGTTAAATACTAGTTTTTAAACTATGTAGTCATTGGGAAGTTAATTACAATCTTTGGCAAAAGTTGTCAAAGTTGCTCGGCAACTTTACAACTTTTGTTGCAACATTTTGCAACTTTTTATGCTAGGTGACCAAACTTGGTCCAAACCTAAATGTAATGATCCAACATGGATCCAAACCATTAAATAAAAAAAATAGCAAAATCATAAGGTTTTAGGCCCTTTGACCATCTTTGACCATAGTTGACCAAGGGCTTATACTTGTGGCAATTCTGGAACTAGGTCTTACAATTTGGTGTAGATGCCTAAATGATAGATGTAACCTAATCTCGAAGTTCCTAGGACTTTGATGAAGCATTATTTATTGTGGGTGCTCCCGCATCAAATTTTATCCTTATAGAAGTCATGTGCGTAACATTTCCCATCGGGAGTGGCCACAAAGCTTACATCGAGGTAATTGCGATGTACAATATAGAAAAAAGTTGAAGTTTTCGAACGCGTATTTGCGCACTAAAAAAAAATGTGCATCTTACGTTGAATTGCGCAAGTGGTAGCTAATGTCCATAGAAAATGCACCAAAGACAATAAAAAGATAAACTTTTTTTTATTCAATTTGTGAAAACACAGTGTTGTTGTAAATTTACTGGAAATGGTTTCTATTTTTTTTATAAATTTTTTTTTGTCAATGTTGCATTTTGTAAGGAGCTTAGACACGTCTATTATATTTTTTGACAACCCCTTTATGTTGTCAATGAACCACAGATTTTGTTTTTTGATAGTTTTTATTAGCACTTTGCAGTGATGGGGAGAAAATGCAAGTGGCACCTGCTTGCGCAACTTGAAGTGCAAGATGGAGGCGGTGGTGTGCATCCTTTCTCATATAATGAAATTGATTGGAGTCCAATTGGTGTGGAAGATGATGAGGTGACATACTTGTGTGCGGCAATTCTAGTAAATAGAATTAAGGCTTTTGTCATAGGGGAGTCAAAGAGGGAAGGCATGGAATGTGCATTTATTCGTGTGAAGCACATAGAGCATAGACATGAAGAGTACAGAGAAAACACAACAAAGATATACTTTGCATGAGTAGAAACAATCATCATTATAATTGTGATCACAAATTGTCGTAATTCATTTAATGTTTACAATAGGACTCTCTTTATGTGCAGTTATTGGTGTTCGTTTGGGCCAGATGATAAGAGGAACAATGCATGGCCAGAGAAATGCATCCGTCACTTTACAAAGAAAAGGGGTTGTTAGTGCCACTTCAATGTTAAGGTTATGTTTGGTAGACCGGATGTGGCTATTTTGAGTTTCACTGAAATGTTTCACATAGATGCGAATGGTATAGATTGTCATGGTGTAAATGATCCGAGCAATGAGCCACATTCTGAGTTTGCACCTCACCTTTCTGTGGAATGCAAGGATTATATAGAGGACCTACTGGCAATGGATGTCAGTGTGGATGTTGTCATGGATAGACATCTGATTGATCCATATTTTTTGGGTATGTTGCAGAGGAGAGATACCTTCCTAACACAGAAAGATGTAATGAATGCATGGAGAAGAGTGAAGTCCATTCAAGCCCAAAGACATGTTCATGACCCCACTAGTATCCTTAAATGGAAACAATTGGATCAGAATAATTTCTTCTATTGGCAAAAGCCACAGAATGATGGGACACCTTTCATATTGGGTATACAAACCCCATGGATGCTTGATATGATGGTTTGACACTCACACAATTCTATAATTTCCATGGATTCGACATTTTCCACCAACAAATACGGGGTGAGACATCTACAATCATGATTGGAGTGAGTAGTGAAAAGTCTTTCCTATTCGTTAGATGTCATTAAAATATTGTAGTCATCATTGTTGTGTTTACCATGTGCAATATCAGCTGTACTCACTACTCGTGTTTGACAAGCAACAATCTGGGGTTCCTGTTGCATGGATCTTGTCCTCCCGTAACATGATCGAGGACATCGAAGGGTGGCTATCTATTATTTTTAGATGAGGAAAGGAGGCTAGAAACAAGTGGATGGTGAATGCTTTCTTGACTAACGATGCCAACGCTAAGATACAAGCCATTCAGTAAGTTCTTTATCTCTTTGTTTGACCGGCCATTTCTACTGGCATTTCAACTCCATATGGAAGAATGTTTACCCAGTTTTTGAATACTGACCCCAGTCATGCTCCTATTCATGTGCACCAGGGCATCTTTTCAATGTCATGTCATTCTATGCACTTGGTATGTACGTCGGGCATGGCTAAAGAATGTGTAGAAGTATGCATCGAAAGATCGAGCGAAGGCAATGTGTCAACGCCTTGGCACGATAATGACAACAATGGGTGAGAGTGAGGAAATCACTCGTAGGTTATTATATGAGTTTTTTGTTGATTTTTCTGATCAGCCACAATTTCTAGACTATTTGTTTATGACATGGTGTCAAGGGGACGACTGTATAGGTAAGAGATCTTTATCTTTTCGTGCAACCATTTTTGTATTTTGCAATACTTGTCCTATTAATTAGAGTGCATTTCCTTTAAAGCTAGTCACGCATTGTACACACAAAAATGTGGGTGAAAAGCTCTAGAGTCTTCCCACATGTAAATCAGGACACAAATACCACCATAGAATCGTACCATTTCACGTTGAAGATGCGGTACCTTTGCGACCATCAAAATAAATGTACACGTCAGATGGATCATCTATACTTCACCCTCATTTACAAGATGGAACCATTCTACAGGAAAAAGGAGAAGTTACAAGATGTTGGTTTCATCAAGAACTACAGGGTGCAAAGTTTGGAAAAAAGTATAGAGAAGGCAAAGGCAATTCCTAATGATGATTTCTTTCTCGATGAAAGTAGACCAGGATTCTACTTTGTGAGAAGCTAGACGTCGTGTACTTTTTATTTGGTCAGACCTTGTGGTGATCATGGTTATGTGTGTGATTGTCCTTGGGCCCTATAAGGAAATACATGCAAGCACGCGTTGAAGGTTTTAGCCATGACTGCAGGATGCGTTACCGGCAAGTGTATGTTTTGTGGCCATTTACTCTTTATTCGAATGATGTAATTTTGGTATGTATTTGTGCATTCATCGATTGCCTGTAAAATGAATTTGTGAATGTAGTCGATATCCACACAGAGAATGATTTTGTGACATTAGAGATAGATATTTCTCCACCTCATATGGGCATGGAGGACACACGGCAGGGTGCATGCAATTCAGACTGCCCTGAAAGGGAAGTTGATGTTCAATCGCCTATCCAGAAAATGGATCAGTGGAATGAATCGATCGGGTTGTTGAAGTCAATGATGAAAATGAAGCCACAGACAGATGACCAATTGAAAGCATTCTCAGAATGCGTAGGTCATTTTCTTATCGATCTAGACTAGTCCGGGGCCATTCAATTCAGCCTCACTCCCAACACAGATCCATCTACAATGAGCACAGTTCAGATGCGTCCATGGTTTAGTGCTAGTAGGGTTCCTGTCCCTCGAAGGTGAAAATGCATGCATGGTTCTAACCATGACCAATTTAATGAAGTATATCCTTCACAGTCATTTGTGTTTCCCACTGGTGGCACCAGGAGGGGGAGGTCTAAGCAGGATCCCTTACATTTTGCAGAACATAGTGGGCATGCTTCGTCTACTCCAATAATCATTGGTGAGAACTTAATTTTTTGAAAAACACGTTCTTTGGGAATGGTTGACACTTGACAGCATTGGATCTTTTTATTTTTCTATTTGTTTTTATTGGCAGTCTCCAAACTTAATCAACAATTATTCCTTATGTTTTGCAACCACCACCACTAGTTGCCTAGAGGAATCGTCGATAGAGATTATCTTATGACAGTGCCAGTGGTGGCGAAGTTTCCCATGGCGGTGCTAATCAGTTCGCATGTAGAAGATTGTGTTCACCTATTCTTTGCCAAGGTTTTTAATTGGTAATGACCCATGCAGTACATAGGTTTCACTGGAAATAAGAAAAATAAGAAAATAATTATTGGTGTAACTATCTACCTTTTCACAAGCTCAATATATAAAACCCTGATTTTAAACCTAGCTAAATCCTTACTTATATTAAATCCAAATAAAATGACCCTTGAAATCTAACAATTAACTTAACCCTAATCCTAATACAATTAACTTGTAACCAATATTATGAAAAAAGTTAAGAAAGTCCAAGGTTTAAGGGATCACAGTACAAATATATTATTTCTCTGTATTTGTTGTCTTCACATTGAATTATCAGTTTTTGATGACTTTTTCTATGATACATTTTTTATATATCTATTGGAAATTAATGTGATTTTTGTAACATACTTGTTAGTTTTTGGCAAGTGCAAAAATTCTTCCATTAAACTATTGCTCGCTTGTATTGGTTAGAGATGAACACATTAATAGAAGCACGGCGTAGGAGGTATTGTCTTCCAGCCATAATACCTTTAAAGTTGTTTATAGTTTATAAACATATGTATGTTTTTGTTGATCATTTCAATTATTTATTTTTTTGCTATGCACATCCTTAAATGATGTTGACTATTGTAATATGCAGGTTTATGGTGTTTCATGTTAGAATGTTTCCAACAATTCGCACATTTATTGAACTGCCTGTTGAGATTCACGAGATGATCATGCTACATTTCATTGAAGTGAAATCTGCCTGGAGGGGGGTGGAGATGGTTGTTTTTCCAGATGGCGGGGGCAACCGCCATTTGTCAATTGCAATAAATGCATGGAGATTTTATCTCTTGTATTTGGTTGAGCGACCGGCTATGGTGGATGAAGCAAGTCAAATTTGGTCTGTGATGATGCACTGGTCGGGATGTCTGCGAAGGGTTGCAATCTTATGTAGCATGGTAGAGACTACTAGCAGGCGAGAGGGCCAGCTCCTGTTGCACAACGACTTCATCTCTATCGTATGTGCACTTTTCATGGGTAATCTAATTGTCTTGGACTACATGGAAGGGTTCAGGACACGGCGAAGTTAGAGTCCGCCTCTGAGATTCCAAAGGATCGCTTTGTGACAGCCAAGCCCAGAAAGCTGATTTTATCAAAATGAATTTTCACAAACATATACATGTTTCATATTGATGATTTGCATCATGTGTATTTTAAAGTGACAAATGACTCTGCCAAAAAAATAGTGTGCTTTGGGTATTTATGTAATTGTGTTTCTGTATTTTCTAAGATTTTAGTGCATTTTATATGGAGCTCAGCCAGTCCCATGTTAATGTTTCAGTTGTCTGTGGACAAATGATTGCGTACCCCATAATTGCTCCCCCATTCTGTCAGCACTTTGTGTTTCTATCGGTGGTAATAGACAATGTTTTGTACTCGCGCTTGATTACGTAATGTGTTGTAGCAATCACCCATTCTCCCACCACTTCTCATTGGCGTTGTTGTGAAAGGACAATTTTTGGTAGTTGGACTTGAATATGTAAGATATTCTAGAAGGGTTTTATACTTAGTTTTTTATCAATGAAATACATTGTTTCATGTGTTGTGCTTAAATAAAACCGACCGTTACAAGAAATTGAGAAACAGGTAGCATGTTTATTTATGTTGATAGAAACAATAGATAGGAAAGGACAATATGAGGACGTGTATATTTCGACGTAAAGATATCGTAAAACACATAAGTTTTGCACTCATGTTTTTTGACATAAAAAGCATTGAGCTCGAATGTATAAGTATTGCACTCATGTTTTAAACATAAAAAATAGACTTAACAATTATCTTATTTTATATATTTTTGAAATATAAGATGAATAGGTTGTTGTCAAAATTCATCAGTATTGTATTTATGTTCTTTTTATACAAGAAATTTGGTTTCAGGGGCCTTGCAAAGTCTCACTAACAGGAACAAAATCTAAAGCAAGGAAAACAATTTATTTTCATAAACTAAGAGGTGAGAGCCATAAATTTTATTTTATTTTTATAAATTGAAAAGTACAAACTCCATTCTTTGCGGGCACTGGTAGGAAAGAACAGAGTTACAAATACCTCCAGTGTTGCCCGGTGTTGGTTCCCACTTTTTCCCCCACTGTCAATTTTACACTATGATGACAAACTGGTTAGTAATTGCTCCAAAGTCTGACATGAAAAGTTGCCAATTGATGAGGACCAAAGACATCCTCCTTCTTCTTTGAGCTCCACATCACTCAGGTTGGTACTGCCTTATGTGCACACTCATGAATTTTTTTGATGAACAAAAGGCCTACAGATATATTATTGTGGAATAGCTTTCAGACCCCTATATGTATCCTGTACCCCAATGAAACCATAACCTTATGCAATAGTCCTACTTGCATAGAATGAATTTGAAAACTAGAATGAACCTCCTACTACCTACTACCAACATGAAATGAAAACTATTTCATTTGAATGAATTTGATGTTGGGTTGAATGGACCCTTGAAATACCCCAAATCTCTCATAGACCAGTGCCTTATCCAATGGGCAGTAGAGTCAAATACATCACTACAACAGAGCTATGAAATAAGAAGACAACACATTCACCACTGATCAGATCACACTTTAACAATCCACCTGTGTACCTAGACATCCTATCACCTATTCAAAGGATTTTAACCCTCCCCTTAGAAGAGACCTAGGAATCAAGCAATACATTAATTCGCATCCACTGAAAGACAAGCATGAGATACCCTTGATACCCCAGCTCATACACATCTGAAAACCAGTCCTAAACTTAGTTGCTTCTGCGAAAAGAACTCTATTGTAGACACTTTGGAAATGCAAATAGAAAGACTAAAACACCCTTGATGCTCTAATCAATAAGCTTAAAACTCAAATGGAGACAATCTGATAGTAGTACAAATATGTTGAAATCTCATACATAAGACAAATTGTTACAACTTATATTGTAATCTCATAGCCAGAAAGGAAAGAGGGAACACCCTATATGCAGAGGAGAAGGAAATATATTATAGGAAAGAACATTCATGGGACTAGGGGAAGGAACCCCTAGAACAGAACTAAAAGGTTGGAACTGGGAGCCAGATCTGAAAAGGAAACTGGGACCATTCTAAATGATCATGAAAATCCTTTTATAGGAACAAGGACTGCAACAAGGTACAGATCATTTAGAGCACAAAATTAGGTCTACAACGACTGATCTGAACAAGAAATGACAAAATGCAAGAAAGCCTAGAAACCCGGGAAGAATCAGATCAAATCTAATGTACAATTATATTGATTTCATCAATAGGCTAACTATGATCACAAATTATTGACTTCTTGTTGCAGAAGAAACAAACTTGAATGCTAGGATCCACTTGAAAAACATCACGTGTACACAACATGGAGATCTCTGACACACTCCAAACCCTAGCCATGTGAGAAAAGAAATAGCCAACTGCATTCAAATCGGCATGGCACCCCAGGAAGCAAGATCAAAACAAGACGGTCGCACAGATCTTCTTCATCATCTTCGCAACTGCTACCATCCTCAATAAATCAATTCTGAGCAACCCATCTAATGCATACGGCTCACTGTAAAAACACTAGTAAGCCAACCCCGGGAAATATTTTAAATTTAGCTACAACGGCTAATTGATCAACTACAAAATATGACTGTCAATATTATATTTTCCCGATAGATTGGGCAGTCCGTAAAATTTGACACAATGGTCAACAAGCCCAAAAAAAGGCACAAAAAGTCTACAGCCACATCACCACCTCAGGAACCAATAAAAATTGAGCACCTCAGCATGACCAGCACCTCAGACCCACCACTTTACTTACCACACCATTGGAAGGCTATCGCATAACTGTAAAGAATAAACCTCATGCAACTTCATTTCACAGAAATGCGACAGCCACAGATCACATCCGAACTTTAAACTTTCCCAAACACCAAAAACACTGGCCCCACTGACAATCTGCCAAGTCACCGCCACACCGACCAATTAGGAGCAAGCACGTTTGCAATGCCTAACAATGGACCCACCGTGGCATCAGCCATAAATAGAAGGGTGATCGCATGATCGCAAAGGGAAAGAATATTCCTTACGATCAAGTGACAATCGTTAGATCCTATCAAACTTTACCCTATCGAACGACCAAAATGCCAGAAGAAACCTTAACCACTCGCTAGATCACCAAAGGCTAAGGAACTAACCGCCAAGGTTGAGCGAACACACGACTGAAGAAAATGCCAGGTCGGTGAATAAAAAGCACTTAACTACCAGAATCAAGAGACCTCGTGAACACACAATTGCCCAATTGCTGAGTGAAAAACTTAACCGCCCAGGAAACTGGAGATCAAGTGAGTGAACACCATGAAGAACTAGGCCCCACTCGGTCACAGCAGCACACATAAGAAAAGTTGACATGAGGGCGGAGATGCGAAGGAGCACAAGGCTTAAAACATTGAGGGTTTTCTCTTTTAAACCTACAAGGCATCAAGAAATAGAAAACATTGAGGGTTTTTATACTTGGACAATTTTGACACCACCCGACATGAAGTAATCTATTTTTGCAGACCTTGAAAACTTGAATATCTCCCTAGTTTTTGTGATTTAGCACATGCGATCAGGACTGGAGCCTGGTGGCACATTGAACAACATGGGGCTAAGGGTGCAAGCCATGAAACTTTGAAGATTTTGGGCACAAGACAAAATAAGTTGCAGCAAGGCGGGACAACTTCACAAGACTTTGCAAGGAAAAGGTCATTTTCATTGGATTTTTGCATTGACAGGAAAATGGCCTAACACCCGGGACAAGTGCAGTCCATATAATTACAAATATTTTTTGGTATTGTACATGCGGAACACTTAGGTACAAAAGCTTCAAGTTCCTTGCCACAATTTTGGAAATAAATCATATAGTCTACAAAGGACAATACATATCTCATCATTTTCATATGCAGGACAGGTCATTTATGCCATTACAATACAATATATAACAATTCTAACATGACAGTCCAGTTTATGTAGGTTGTTACACTAGAAACTGTCCAAATCATATGACATACAATTATGCTTTCCTTATCACAAGTGTCCACTTTGTGTTCTTCGTCTTCAGCTGCCTTATCCTAATAAAACCTGTATTTAACCAAGCATCTTCCATCCTAGGTACACATTAGTATTTACCAAAAAATCATCATCGACATAAATCCTTCCTAGTTATGAATAGAATTCAAGATGTAATAATTTAATTAGCCATCACTTCGAATAAACAAAGATAAAACAAAGTAATATATGGACACATTAGTATGTGTGAGGGGTATGCTCTATGTATGTCTAAATATGTATTTGGTTCAAAATATATTCAGAAATACAAATATTATTCACACAGCTCACAATTCATACATACTGTGACTCTGTCCATAAATAGTTTGATAGAATGTATACTACAAAACCATAGATTTTCCTATACTGCAAATGTACAGTCCATATTAAGACTAATTGGCTTGGTCACACAACTTTGTTCTATAAATATAAACAGATATATGCCACCAAAGCCCCATAGATATGAATATTAAGAGTTATAAACAAATACATACGAAATGTTCATGAAATAAACAATTTAGCCTACCCAATATGCATCAAAGCACATCAAGAAGATTTATAATCTTCAAACCAGTAGGGCTCATTTGAAGAGCTAATAAGAATTAATAGGCCACAAACAATCCAAAAATGAATGCTCTAAAACCATAATGCGATGAAAGACAACATCATCAGGTAGGGAAAAGCATGGCGCAGGACCACAGACAACATAAACCAAAGAAAATAGAGAAGGAAAAGGAAAGGTTAATATCAAAATTTACTCAATTGAGTTCAACCCTTATGTGATAGACTGAAATACATAAGTTATAACAAGAATTGTAATTGCTCTAATTATGCAAATACACAATTGATGTAAGTCCATTTACGTGCATAAGGACTTGCCATGCAAAACCATGGAAATACTCTTAACCTTCCTCAAATGAAATCTTACACAAAATGTTATCATAAGAAAGCCTATGTCAACAATAGTATGAAGTATAGAGAACCTACATTATACTCATTGCAATCGATTCATCCTCTATTTCACATTTACACGTATGCTTTGTATATGAACCTTCCAAGAAAGGCTATTATGTTTTGCTAATGTCATTGCAAAGTAATTAATACCTTTAACAAAACTTTCAAACTCAAAACATTATAAATATTAGGCCCTACAAACCCATGATTCGACCATAGATAAATGTTGCATATATTCATCAGATTTGTATGTTACAGCACAACCGATGCTTTCCCTTATAGCCATTTCAATGGTAATGAACTTATCCATGAGACAGTGGATCTTCTAAAGCGTGGGATCAAAATTCTTTGCCTATTTGAAGTCCTTGTCCACCATTGTCCTGCACTTATCCACCCACTCGGCCGCACCTCTCATGTCTCCAATCTCTGTGTAAAGGTTGGGCAAGCACCCATCTGAAAGATAGTTGAACTCGTGCATCTCTAATTTGAGAGATTTGACAAATTCTTTATGTTAATGTTTATGTAGTCTTTCCTCCTACACATCTTTATCGGTACATGGCCGTCTGCTCTCATATTGTTTCAACTTCTCTCGAATCCTGCATCCAATTCTTTCAGCATCTTTAATAGCTTTCACATTGTTTTAATGGGACTCCCAAAATGTTTCAGCCCACTCGATAAACTCACCGTACTTGGGTGTGATTTGGCCTCAGCTTTTATAATTAACCAAATCAGAAAGTAGGATAACATAAGTCTAACTTCAGAAACCCAAGTAGGGGATTTGATAAGAGGGTTTGGGTATAGCCCTAAAAATAAGGCATTGGCTATGTGGAGCTTATATCCAAAAGATCAAAAGCCTTCCCTATTGAACATCGAAGAGAAGATGGATGGTGATAAGATGATATGGTCAATACACAATACTGGAGATCTCGAGATCTCACAGGTGCTGACTCAATTTGCCAGATTAAATGAAGATAAAACTAAACAATTATCAAAGAGGCGTCAAAAACTTTTCAATGATTACAATGCATTAGTGAAAGATAGAGAGATTTTGATAATGAAGGGAAAAGAGCTAGAAAAGTGTGTAGAGGAATTGCAATTGCAAATTTTCAACATGCATAAAGTTGCCCCTACACCACTAGAACAACCTACACTACCAGAGGTACAAGGTATAACTGAAGAAGAAGTTGTTGCTCTAGAAGAAAGGATGAACAAGGAAAAGACTGAGAGTATAGTGCAGTCCCTGTTGAAAATCTTGCAGCATAGGATAGAAGTCTTGAAGCATAAGGCAGAGGTAGTTTATACTGCATATAATAAATTGTCTGGTTTACAAAGTGAGGTAAACAATTTTGTTTCTATTTCAAGTACCTATCATACAACTTGGTCTACAAGGGAGTCATTGTTTGAGAGACTAGCAACAATACAGTCTCTAAGGAGTGACATCCTAGATGTAGTATTACAAGTTGGAACTGAAATTGCAAAGATTGGTATTGTTTCCTCTTTCTTCAAGGGCAAGGCAAATCAAGTGAAGGCAATAATGGAAATGTTTGGACCTGATTTCAATAGATTCATTCCTCTAATCAGAACAGAGGAGGGAGAAATCAAGAACTTGGATACATGGAGGTCAGGTTTTGATCTCTTACTACCTAAGAAAGAGGCTTTTCCTTAAAGATAAAAATGATGTTGATCTAGATCATTTTAACACAGTTTTGGATGAAGCTATTAGGGCAGAAATGGACGTCAGCAAGTTCACCACGGATGTAAAACAAATTGCTGATGTAAGATGGGAAAGACAAAAGAAGCAATTACAAAGAATTCAGCAATTCCCATGGCCAACAGAAGATTAGGTTACTACATGGGACAACATGACAAAGCCTAAAACAAGTAGGCCTGCAACAGATGACCTAGATGACTTGGATGATGAATAAGTTCCAGTAGTGCACCTGATCTATGAGCATAGGAAGAGCAACTGATCATACAGGGGATGATGTAAGTTAGCCAATTAGGTGATCATCGTGCATACAACAAACTTTAGCAGTTGCATCTGAATACCTGCAGACAAAGGTGCAGCTCAAAGTGGAATTTCAAACTCCAAGAAGAAACAACATTGGTGTCATTTTCCCTCTTTCTGTTATACGCTTTAAAAATTTTTTATTCAAGTTCAAGTCACTATTAGAGCCACGCGTAGCTTGTTGCATCCTTTTCTCAAGGATCCCATGATGGTCTCTCTATATATAGTTGTTTCTCTCTCACACCAAAGGGTGGTGAAATACGTATTGTCATAGGAGTTTATAGATTTAGGCTTTGATTCTTAGGAATCCATTTTTCTTTGAATGTACTGAAACTGGAGGTTTATCAATAAAATATACTAAATTTCTATTTATATTTCTTATTGTCTTCATGTATGGTTTTGATTTCTCTGTATGTTTAAATTTGCAAGGCATTTTAGACATATCTTTCTACAAGGTAGATAGAGGGGTTGAAATTTGAGTTCCTTTCAAGGGAGGGATAAATCTTGAGTGAGGTCTCTAAGATTTCTGTGTTCATACATGAATTAGATGATATGATTTATGCATAAGAAGGTAATTTGCAATACATCTTATCTGGGGTTTGGGTGTGTTTGATCTGAGAGATTTTTTGTAGATGTTCATTCATTGACTCTGATGCCCTAGGATTAGGCACTGGTCTATGCTATTTTTTAGTTGTTTTCACCATCAATCAAATTAAAATGATTTACTTTAAACTGTATGAGTGATATGATTAGATCTGTATCAATAATACAAATCATAGTTGTGATATTTGAAGAATTCAATCTAGAAAGGTAATACCCACCTGAAGCTTCAAGCTCAAAGAGAAGAAGGATTGAAAATCCTTAATACCTTAATATTGATTATTGATGATGCATCTATTAGGACTGCTAGAGTTATAAATTAGAGTTTTCTGATTGAGTTTTGATCATCTGCAATTTTAAGTACTAACAACTCTTTCTCAAGTCTGCTACCAACTTATCCTTTTCACTAATCTCCTTTTTCATCTCTCCATAGGCTTTCAACATTGTCTCTAACTTTACTGTGAGCTCTTCCTTTTCCCTGGCTTCTCTCTCTGCCACCTTCATGCTGAGCTTGGTTGTTTCCAAGGTCATGGTCGATGCCTCAACAATTGAGGCCTCACCAACCCTTTTTACTAGAAGGTTGCTTGTAAGATCACCTCTCACAATTTTTTGGCCTTTCTTGTTTTCATTTTTCCTCAAGGACCATGTTAGTACTATAAAATTTTTGGGTCCTCGTGTTTTAGAAAATTGATAAACCCTTATACACAGCAAGGAGCAAAGAGGATGTAAACCCTAAATTGATATAAGCTTTGTTATGATTGAATGTTACTTTTTCATTCACTGAAGGTACAAATAAGACATGTGCCATTATAAACCTTTAAAATTTTGTTCGCCCCATGTGTTTTATGGTTAGGTTTTAAGCGGGTTACTTTTTAATAAATTTCCCTCAAACTTTGGTCTTTCGCATTTATTCTCTAACCATCCGATTCACTTTAATCTTGTGGTTTGTCACTTTATCTCAAGGCTCTCCATTGTCATATTTTTTGACTTGCGGAATGATGACAATCTGACACCTGTAGAGGTGGGCCCATTTTTAGTTTTCCCATTTTCAGTTATGAGTTTTTGTATTCCACATGGATAATTTGATGGGATTTGATTTGTTCTCATTGGGAGGGCCCATTTGGTTAGCGGGAATTAGACAGGAATTGACATTTGTTTGTTCCCATTTTGTCAAATCCTCAGTTTGGAAGTGCAACAAAGAAATAGAAGTGGAAGATGTAAATGCTCATTTGGGCTCAAAAATTTTATTTTTGCGTCCGCGTTGTTTTGGCATCCACATTCGGATTTGAGGGCATCCTGCATTTGCATCCACATTGTTTTGAGGGCATCCTACTTCGGTTTTGAGTGCATACTGCATTTGTTTCATTTTGAGGGCATTCTGCACAGCGAAGCCAAGGCATTTCATTTTTGAAGGCATTCTGCATAGTGAAGCCAAGCCGTTTCACAACGAAGCGCTTGCATTCTTCTTTAATCTGGTATGCATCTAGGATTTTCAATTTTCATTCGAAGAATATTTGACTCTACTAACTCCCCCTTCCCAACCTGTATCTCGCTTGTTTTGGAAACACATCTTCTAACTCCATCCCCTCTCGAATCTTCATTCATTTTACGGACGCTCACCCACACTATTCTATGGTCATTGTTTTCTGAAGAATCTTGAATGTTTTTGGGAGTTTCAAGTTCGTGGGTTTTCTATTGTATTTTCATGCCTTTGCAATCATGCCATGAGAGGGTTTCTTTGTTGTGTATCTTGGTGGTCGCGCCTATTCATTTCTTGTATATTGCAGATTGAAACAATATTCAAAACACCTAGAACAATTATAATGAGGGTTTTGATAGATCCATGTTGTTCTGTCTATTTCTGGAAATTTTGTCTCTTTTCATCCCTTTGAATAAAACTTTGAGGGTTTTATTTATTTCTGTATATAGAGACAAGAAACCTCTCTGTTTTGAATTTCACTTTCAGATTGCTTTATTTTGATGCCATACAATATTGGGTATCTTGCATGTCCCCTACCATGAGGGCTTTGTGAAAGCTTAACCACCTTACACTCTTTTCTTATATATTTAGACGTGCTGAAACTCATTTTATGGCTATAATTTTTAAGTTTTTTAAGCAGGCTAAACCTCTGTACCTTTTAATGCATTGTAAACATAATGGCTTTCTTTTCTTGGTGTTTTTATTGAATGTCTTATCGGACTTGATGGTATACCGACCTTTCATTTCTATCATGAACAATCCTCAATGTATTTGTCTCGTCACCATGTAAGGAATCCTACTCTAAAGTCTATTTTGTACCATCCTTTAACAATGATTTCTTTGAACAATGCCCAACATATTGCTATAACTAATCTTTAATTTTGACCATTTTTTATATCTGCACATTATTACATGGTAACATTGTACTTTTTCACTGAATATGGATGACTTGATGACAGTGACCTTAAAACAAAACACTACATATCCATTTACTATTCAAGATTATTCAATGATTGTTTCCATGTCATAGCTCCTTTGATAAATATGCTCTTGTAGCATTATAGCATGTTGTACTGTAGGTGCTTGCTTCAACTTGCTTCTTAAACATTACATGCTTCTTTGTCTGCAATCATTGTAATGATATATAAATGCTCTGTGGATTAAGATTATCATTCTTTGATTATGCTCCTGAATGATTATAACAGTGAATGTGTCTATTGCGTCTTGATTGTACCTTGTGGACACAATGCCTTTGCTTTACCTGTTACTATTTTTCGCCTCTCAACTTATGCTTTTTTATCTGATTAACACTAGTAACTTCTTTTTCCATTGTATCATTAGCTCCTCTCTATTTTCACACCATGATTCTTGGGAATTAGTATTTGCATTCAACCTGTGTCTGTCTTTACATCATGTTGATATCAATTAGGAGCCTGCTCTATATGCTTAGATGTATTGTCAATGTTGTCCCTTAAAGCTATGTTGTCACGTCCTCCATTTCTGTAGCAACTGGTATGCAATGCACCTATTTTGTTCATTTTTTGAGTTTTCTATTGATGATTGTGCTCAAGTGTCAAGTGAATCAACCTTGTGCTCTCATTTTCCTCCAAGATGGATGGAAGACATGTGTCACCACTTTGTCGTCAAATACTTGGGCCTTGAAAGTCTCTCAAGACTAGGATAAAGGCATCTATTCCTTATTCCTTCTTAATCCTCAATCATACCATGAATGGTAAAGCCTTATTTATAAATCCTTTTGGAACATCATTCAGGACATATATTTGCAACATTTCTTAGAATATAATTTATCAGTCCAAAATGGTCAAGCTTGTGCATCCCAATCCTAAGCATAAAGCTGATTTGGAAGCTTGAACTAAAGTGGGTTGGGTGTTTACTAGTTTTAGCAGCTACCTATATTGGCATATTGGCATAATGCATCAATTGGTGCCATGAAAATGTGATTCAATTAATCTACATCCATCTAAATTATATACATAATGCAATTAATCAAGGCTGGCCATGAAACTATATTCTCTGTAATCTAAAGTTCATTTCAATGATCTCTTTGTAAAACATGATTAATAATATTACATACTTATATAAATGTATATGTGCCTATATAAGAACCATATATATGCACATATACATGTATATAATAATATTATTAATCATGTTTTACAAAAAACATCTTCTATATTTTTCCCTCATTCGGATTTCTTTCCTAATGCAACAATCCTAACAAATTGAACACCTATAGATAATAACTAGCTAGGAAGACATTTACAAACAATTGTGTCAATAAGTACATACATTTCTTGGCTTGGCCTCTTCCTGCCTGTGACTGTCAATTTTGTATATGAAACCTTCTTCATCCTGTACTTTTCAGGGATGGATCTTATCAACAATCCAGATGTACAAGCACTCATTTGTAGGAAGGTCATAAAAGCTTGTATTCACACACTTCTTCTTGTTGTCATTGGAGTAGCAAAAGCAGTGTCTCTGCTTGAACGTAGACAAACAAATCATGATGAAACAAGTGATGGAAGTGGTTTTTATAAATGCATTATTGATTCGAGTGAGGTGCATTGTCACGACCAAATTTGCATGAGTGCAACAACCTTCTTTCGGCTAGCCAATCTTGTAAGGAAAAAAGGAAGCCTATTAGATATGATCAGCATAACGTTAGAAGAAAAATTAGTCATGTTCCTCCACACCCTTGGCCACAATCTGAGGAATCATAAGATAGCCCACAACTTTGGTCACTCCAGAGAGACAATAAGTCGATACTTCCACAAGGCCTTGACAGTTGTCTTAGCACTCCATATGGATTATCTCATACCACCTGGGCCAAACACTCCTCAAATTAGTGGGAAGGACCGTTTCGATCCTTACTTCAAGGTAAATCCCCTAGCGCTACAAATTTCTTTGCTTAGTGATAATCTTATTACTACATCTTTCTTGACTACAGTTTTTCTTTCTATAGGATTTTGTTGGAGCAATCGATGGAACCCATATACTAGTCAATGTCGATGTCGACTTACAGGGTAAATATCGGGATAGAAAATGGAACTTGTCACAAAATGTTATGGCTGCCTCTTCTTTTGATTATAAGTTTCAATACGCTCTTGCTGGTTGGGAAGGGTATGTTGCAGACAGCTGTGTTCTAGCTTCAGCTCTCAGTAGAGCTGATCCACTTGTAGTTCCCACTGGTATGCCATTTCACACCATATTTTTACTGAAGAAACTGATAAATTTTTTATGGTGTCAATCTTTCACGGTCTAACAATATATGTTATTTTGTAGGAAAATATTATTTAGTCAATGCTAGATATCCAAATGTACCAGGATTTCTTGCACCTTACCGATGTACACGTTACCACCTGAAGGAGTTTTCAAGAGAAAATCCTATAAACAACCCACAAGAGTTATTTAACCACCGAAACTCCTCTCTTAGAAATGCAATAGAGCATACATTTGGCATTTTGAAGTAGCATTTTCCTATCCTAAGGCATGCAACATCTTATCCAATCACGACACAAGCACGTATTGTTTTGGAATGTTGCATTTTGCACAACTTCATTACTATAGAGGATGGTGTTCCACCTGAAGTGGTTAGTGAAGAGGATGATGATCATGATGGGATCACTGTACCAATACTTGAGACATATGGGTTGAGTCAGCATGATAGGGATGATTGGGGAAAGTTTAGAGATGATATAGTAAGTAGGATGTGGGAAGACTACAGATGTAGAGAATAGTTGTAGTTTTACAAGACCTTTCTTTGTTCTTTAATGTGCTTTCATTCCTAATTGGTTATTGTCTATGCCTCTTGAATTTGTAAGACTTGTTGCATTACGAAATATAAATCATATTGTTGTAATGTTGA
Organism: Chamaecyparis obtusa; assembly: GCA_027943335.1. Taxonomy (NCBI): domain Eukaryota; kingdom Viridiplantae; phylum Streptophyta; class Pinopsida; order Cupressales; family Cupressaceae; genus Chamaecyparis; species Chamaecyparis obtusa. The sequence continues at coordinate 787,835 of BSBK01002973.1, read as the reverse complement.
TGCTCAAAACATGTGTTCTCATAGTTTACATATACAATATTATTTGAAAGAAATGAAGCCTGTGTATGATTTCCAACTATGATTTCTCTTTGATTAACATTTGTGTGTGTATCTTGTTTGACACTTTTTCTTCTAAATGGGGACTGAGAGAATGGTAATTTGGCCCTCAAATTCCAATTCCACCTTTTCATGTGGAAGATGTACTAGAGCATATATACTATAGCATATATAGTACAACTGTATGAACATAGTAGACCATATATAATTACAATATTGATTCAGTGTGCAACAAAATGAACATTGATTCAATGTGCAATAGAATGAACACTACAAGACACTGATTCAGTTGCTCAAGACATAATGAACACTACAAGACACTAAATCAGTATTGTAATTCTATAGTGTCAATACTGAATGAACATAGTAGACCATAGTAAACTGTGTGAACATAGTAGACCATAGTAGACTGTGTGAACATAGTAGACCATATATACATGCATACTTAGCTACATGCAAATGAGAATTGATAATAAAGAAATATATTACATATTGCTAGATATTATGCATAAATGCAATATTTTGGATTATATGCCTCTTTTGTATGACTATTTCTTTAATATCCATTCTCATTTGCATGTAGCTAATGATTGCATATAACAAGTGGTGTAGGTGAAGTCCTTCACAGATCTCATGATGAGCATGGACGATGAGGTTCAAGGCCACTCAAATTCTTCCTCCAAGAAGGTTATGTGGACAAGAGAGATGGAACGAAAGTTCCTAAACTTTCTCCATGAACAAGTTCACCTAGGAAGGAAAGGCGAAGGGAGCTTGGATAGCCATTCAGATGAAGTTCAATGCTGAGATGAACCTTAATTTGTCAAAGGAAAATTTTAAAAATAAGCTTGAAGTATGGAAGAAAGGTTTTAGAGTCATGAGAGAGTTGAAGAATATGAGTGGGTTTGCATGGAATGAAGCTACTCAATCTATGGACGTTGATGACATGGTGTGGAAGGAGCTTCTAAAGGTAACATGTTATTTTGAATATGTTGGTCTTACCAATATTTCCTTCTTATTAAGTTAGATACAAGACAAAGATCTAATTCATTCATCATCACAACATGCAGAGAAAAGAATTCAAAAGTACCAAAGTGTACAAGAGACAACCCTTCCAGTACTACAATGACCTAGCCTTCATTGTAGGTAATGACATAGCTGAAGATACCGCAGCTACCACTGCACAAGAGACAGAAGAAGGGATCAATATGGATGGGCCCACCTACGTGGATTGTGATGAGGATGTCCATATGAGTACACCTCTTAACACTACACCTGATTTGGATGATGATTTATATCATTCCAATCAATCAAGTGCAATTGGTCATCCAAATCCTTCAACATCATCAGCAAGGAGGGGAAAGAGGAAGAAGCCATCCATGGCTGGTTCGTTGGATGTGCTTTGTGAAACTATGAAAAGAATAGAAGAGGACTTTCGTGCACCTCTTCTAATCAAAGTGGTCAATCCTGAACCAAATCCTGTCTTGGATAGTGTCTATGAGGCTCTCAAAGCCATCCCTGATTTGAGTCAACCAACTATGCTAAAAGCATATGACATGTTCATGGCTGAAAAAGAAAGAGCCAGAGGGTTCTTGAAAATGAGTGAAGATGAGAGGGTGTAGTATATTGCCATGAAGTTTGCAGACCTCTAGCTACTTTTTTTTTTCATTTTAAAGTATTGTTACTTAAACATTGGCAAGGCTAGCCAAGATAATTTTTAAGTTGGCAAGGTTAGCCAAGATACTTGTCTTATCAACACCATACATTGTTTTTGTTTATCAGCTTCTGCACTATATATGCTCTAGTATATTTTTCTGCTATTTCAGCCATGAGGATATTGTTTTTAGTGTTATTTCATGCTATTTCAGCCATGATGATATTGTTTTTACTGTTATTTCATGCATTATGATATTTTTCTACCTATTTGAGCCATAATGATATTGTTTTTACTGGTACTTCATGATTATAAATGGAATACACCAAGGAGTAACACATGATGAAGATCAATTATAGTGATAATACTATTTCAACCATGATGATATTGTTTTTACTATTATTTCATGCATTACAATTTTTTTTCTGCTATTTGAGCCATGATGATATTGTTTTTACTGGTACTTCATGATTATAAATGGAATACACCAAGGAGTAACACATGATGAAGATCAATTATAGCGATAATGCTATTTCAACCATGATGATATTGTTTTTACTATTATTTCATGCATTACAATTTTTTTTCTGCTATTTGAGCCATGATGATATTGTTTTTACTGGTACTTCATGATTATAAATGGAATACACCAAGGAGTAACACATGCTGAAGATCAATTATAGCGATAATTCTATTTCAGCCATGATGATATTATTTTTACTGTTATTTCATGCATTATGATATTTTTCTGCTCTTTCTGCCATGATATTGTTTTTACTGTTATTTGATGATTATAAATGGAATACACCAAGGAGTAACACATGATGAAGATGAGCTCATAATTGTGATATTGTTTTTACTGTTATTTCATGTTATTTCAGCCATGATGATATTGTTTTTACTATTATTTCATGATTGTGAATGTACCTGTGCCTTTAGATGAGCTCATAAACTAAGCCCAATGCATATATAGTCTTCTTAGGCTGGATAGACATCATTCTAAATTCAGTTAATACCAAAATTTAAATTAGAATTATGAGTCAAGTTATCTCTATATTAGCCTTTCTTAAACTAAGCCCAATGCATATGTTATCCTTACAAGGAGTCACATTGGAGTCAATCACGGTTTCAAATCTCCTGATAGAGTGACTTCGTCATGGACCCGATAGGATTTTATAAAATGGGAGTTCCAAAAGTGGAATTTGGCCCCCAAATACCAATTCCACCTTTTCAAGTGGCTGACATGATATCAGGATGATGGAGCAACCATCCCATACCCAAGTTTGTCTCATTTCATACGGAGCAACCATCCCTTACGCAAGTTTGTCTCATTTCTTCTATCAACACAGTCACCTTAGAATTTTCCCTATCAAGGAAGGTGGTGCTTAGCTTATGTTCTCCATATGGGAGAAATGAGATACCAACACCTAGTGCATCTTTGATCAATTTTTCCAAATAGGGAGAACATGCCACATGAAATGGTATGGCATGAGCATAAAAGAACAATGGAAGAGTCAACCACATCTCATGATTGTGTATTAAACAACCCTACAATAGTAGTAGTTATTTTCTTTCCCTTTGTTGGATTAGAACTGTCTCCCCTTTGAATGCCAACATCTATGGTTTCCATAAGCAATGACATAATCAGCTGCATGCTTTCCAATGGAATTCCCTTCTTTCTTGCCACTCCCTCCATATGCAACCTAGCTACCTCAGCCTTTGTAGCTAAAGTTTAGACTCACAACCTTTTAACCCTAGTCCACTTATGCATGAAAGATGAGAATAAACTCTTGCACAAGTAACATAGCCATATTCTACTCCCCCCTAAATTTTTTAAGTTATTTGTCTCTGCGTGTTGCAAACTGTAAGAGGTTTTTTGGGTGTTAAATAGGCCCTTTGAATAGGTTTTGAGCAGTTCAGAATGGGCATTCAAATGGGTTAGTTGAACTTGTAGACCTTGTTAGCATTACTTGTATGAATTCTAGGTCTTTGTTACATTTCAACTTCAATCTCTTCCTCTCACTACTCCCATTGCTTCTCATTGTATCTTTTTGTTAAGAATTTAAAATACAACTGCAAGGTTTAGCTATAGTTCAAAGGGTTAGTTGGTTTGGGGATTGTTTTAGGTTTATGTATAGTTCAAAGGGTGTGGGGGTCATTGTGAGCCCACCCATCCCTTTTTAACTCAAAATTGTGTTTATTTTTTAAAAAGCGCAAAAAAGTGTCTAGGCTGTTGGAGATAGCTACCATCCCCTATGGCTACAAATGTGCCTTACAAAATTTTGAACATCACGAGGACGTTTGTAATATTTTTAAAAAGTAGGGATGGGGTGGGGGTGATGTACATTTAGTCTTTGGGTTAGCAGGATCATCTGGCCTCCCATAGCCAGTGCCTATCCTTTGCTGGAAAAGTTCTATGCAGCCATCCTTTGAACTTTAGCATCCTAATAAGCAATGGTTATGACTTATTGCAGGTAGGGATCTTCAACTTCCTACTTATCCTGCAAGGTTTCCTTCATGAAACCTCTGAAATACTATACTATGAAAAATAGAAACTTTTCTTCAGAAATAGGAGTGTGTGAGTGGGATTGAAAATTTATAGCAGCCACTCAAATATCTTAGGATTATTCTGCCAAATGACAACCATCTTGTACTTTTCTTCTTTGAAATTACTTACAGTAGTTTCAAATGAAGATAACTAGAAAGTTGCAGCAGATAGGTATATTTTTTATGACTTTTCCATGCTTCTATATTTTGAACACATCTTCTTGGCAGCTGCAAATTTGCAATCACAACTTTCAGTAAAGCTCCTTTCATTTATTTGTTGACGACTTTCCATGCCCTTTTCCAGAGTTCCCATTTTTACAGAGGCAGGTAAAATGAAAACAAAACTATAGAGCTTGGATTTATAAGATCACATTTCTTTCAGGCATTTTGTCAAACATCACACTGCCTTGTCCATGATTCTTCATTTTGCATACATGTATGCCTAGGTAGTTGCAGTTCTACAACTATAATGGGAGCCTTTCACTCCTCAAAATACACTTGGGTTTCTTAGAACACTAATCCCATGGTGATTGTAAACTGTCATGTCCAATACTGATCCAGTGTCTTGTACTGTTCATTCTGTCTTGAGCAACTAAATCAACGTCTTGTAGTGTTCATTATGTTTCACACTGAATCAGTATTGTAATTATATATGGTCTACTATGTTCATATAGTTGTACACCGAATCAGTATATAGTACAATTGTATGAACATAGTAGACCATATATAATTACAATACTGATTCAGTGTCCTGTACTGTTCATTCTGTCTTGAGCAACTGAATCAGTGTCTTCTAGTGTTCATTCTATTGCACACTGAATCAGTGTTCATTCTGTTGCACACTGAATCAGTATTGTAATTATATATGGTCTACTATGTTCATACAGTTGTACTATATATTGATTCAGTGTGCAATAGAATGAACAATACAAGACACGGATTTAGTTGCTCAACAATGATGATAAGTGGTATTCTTGAGCATGAATTTCTCTCCACTATACTTCTACAACTATAATGTGCCCAAGCCCTTCTACTTAAACTAGTGTATAGAGAAAACTTAACTCATAATTGTAATTTAAAGTCTGGCTTGTAAATTATGCCTAAGAAGACTATATATGCATTGGGCTTAGTTTATGACAGTGGTAGCTCAGAGAATCTGGTGAGATTAGAATACATGGTTTGTTGTTGTAGCAATTCACAAAATCTACAAGCTGGAGTAGTTTTTTAAAATAGTACTCTAGCTTGTACAAATTTTGTACATTGCTCGAACACCTACTTTTATGGTTGCCATCTTATATACATGTTGACAGTTCTTCGACTACACATATGTTGTCATGATTTCAACTTACAATCTATATTTCTGATGACTACATATATTTCTAATGTTACTCCTTGGTGTATTACATTTATTATTACGAGTATAGATGTGTTATTAGATCATTTCAGTTTCAAATAGAAAGTCTCTTTAATCAACAATGGACTGTTAGAGTATATTTGATTATGTGGAGTTTCTAAAATGTTATGAACTGTATTTGAATGAACTCTCATTACTTCTTCACCCCTCATATGTTGTTCATAATTTCAAATTACAATCTATATTTATGATGTTACTCCTTGGTGTATTACATTTATTACAGGAAATTTGCACGGTGTGTCTTCACACCACCATTTCATTGTTGGATTTTGTTCTTCCCCATCTTCTATGTACAAGTATAGATGTGTTATTAGAACCTTTCAGTTTCAAATAGAGAGTCTCTTTAATCAACCATGGATTGTTATAGCATCAATGACTTAGGTCAATGCGCCTATGTGTCAATGTGGTGCTGGGTGATGCATATTGAGGATGTCACAGACACCAAGATGCCCCAAGAAATCCCGAGCGTCAATTTTGGGCTTGCCCAAAAAAGAAAAAGGTCTAGATATGTAATTATAGTTTTATGTTTAAAAATAATGTGACAACTAATCAATTTAGGAAAAACTGATGTAGATTTGGTATTGCAGGGAAATAGTGAATGTGAATTCTTTCGGTGGGTCGATGAACCCAAATGTACGTCTACTCCATCTACAACTATACCCAAATTTACGTCTACCCCATCTACATCTATACTTGATGTAGGGAATGAGTACAAGGAGTGCAAGGCTCGAGAGGCAGCTAGTGCCACCAAATTTACTTCAATGGCGAAAGCAGAAATCATGTTTCTACGATGTATTCTTTCTGTAGTTTGCACACTACTTTACTGGGAACATATGCGTAAATGTGGTTAACAGATGGCTATTGTAGATACATTAAGTTTTTTATAATTTAAAGTAGATACGTTGGACATATTTTGATAAACTCATGAACTTTTTTTGTTGTTTATGACTCAGTTATGATTTTGAATATAAAATTAAACAAAATTAAATATTAACTTTTAAAAAAATTTGATTTATATTTATGATTTTCTATATTAAATTTAATAAAATAAAAAATAAATATTTATGCTTTTCTCTATAAAATTAAATAAAATAAAAAAATAAATCATAAAATGAACTAATAAAAATATAATATAATATAAAAAAATATTACAATAGTTCAAACAATAAAATAAAAATCATAGTCAAATTCCAATTCTGGTTTCAAAAAGTGGAACCAAACAGAGGAAATACATCTTCTCGCTCATATTTCGGGTCAACCAAATGGTCCAAACTATAATCTGGAAATGAAAAACTGGATTATCAAATCCATGATTTGACCATTTCTAGCATTTGATCAAATGCAGCATTTCGTAATTCCTGCTACACAGACTAAATGTTAAAGGGTCCGGTGTTAAATGGTTATGACGATGATTTTTTATGAGCCGTCCGATGCGTTGGAAAGAAGGAAAATGAATGCTTCAAGTTCAAATTTTATTTTGTGACAGTTGTTGTTTCACGTCCTATGAACGTTGAAGCTACTAGTTTTCAGTAATGGCAGACTTAATGAGTTTCGTGTTGGTGAGTTGCGATGGGTTGCCAATGATTACATAATCTGATTTGATTGTTAAAGACAATGCTTCTCTTTCAAGTTCCTCTACGAGTGAATTGGTTTCCTTTGCGAGTGTCAACCACGAATTATCTCAGGTGTCTGGTAGGCCACTTTGATCTTGAAAGTACACAATTTTTTATAAGAAGAAATTCTAAGTGTTTAATTTTTCTCTGTTATTACTATCTTGTGGTATACAAGTAGTTTTTGTTCTAGTATTCATATGTTTCTTTGAACCCTATTTAAGATGCCGCCCATAAGACAACTCTCAGGAAAAATAGAGTATAAGGATAGGGGGTTTTTGAGGATTTAAGCAGTTGCTCCCGCATTCAAAGAATGGGCCATCTAGAATGAAAGAAATGGTCCCGAAAAACCCTAGAGACTTTGTAAACGAGGGACTGTATGATAGGTGACAGGGGGTTATGGATGACAGATGCCAAGGTGGGAAAGGATTACAATGGCCTGGTTTAATTTAGGGCTGCATACGCTCAGAGAAATTCATGTGCTCCTCTTAGTAATATTTGGCAGTTTGACATAGGAAAACTGATTGTGCCTGGCGTTTTCATGGATGCAGACCTTCTGATACAAATTGCTAAATGTTATGACCATGTTACCAGATCTGTCAAGGATATAAATGGAAATGATTTGATAAGTATTACAGAACAAGAGATCAGAGACGTCTTCTCGTTAAATGACCCTTTTGTTGGATTGGAAAAGATTGACTTTGGGGAATTCAATGAGATTTATGAGGCACAGAGGGACTATCTGAGGTCAAGGCCTTTAAGAGATTTCTTTGGTGAAATTGGATCCATATGTATGGTTAGCACAAGTACACCCGAGCCTATCAGGTTGGCCCTATTTAGTTTAAGAGCACGGGGTGTATACAAGTCTTTGGCTTTGATTTTTGGAGAGGGTGAGGCTACTCACATGCCAATTCCTTACATGTTCATGATAGTACAGTCTTTACACCCACAACTGGCATTATTTTTTTATTTTGCCCCTTACCTTGCAGATCTTATCCATGAAGGATTAATGGGAATGAAAAACATGAAGATAAACAGGCCTTTTGGATGGTATTCTATGCTGATGCATATGATTTTGTACAAGGGTGAGGAGTTTTTCAACAAGACAATGGATATTGTCAAAGAGAAGAATGGAGAAACATTGTCAGTCCAGTTATGGACTATAGATTTGTCATGGGACAGGACTGATGCTAGTTTCCTTATATTTGATAGAAATTTTGCTTCAAGGCTTAGAACATTATTATTTGTTGAGAATCCTAGAATTCCAAGGGAGTTGCTAAGGCTAATTAGGCCTAATGAATATTGCAAAGATATCACCATCATGCATAACTTTGGTGATATAATTTTATATCCAGTTTCTACTATTTTCAGAGTATATGGTTGTAAAAAAGAACCCTACATATTGCCTTACCAGGTTCCATTGAAAATAGGGTATGCAGAGATTTTGAGGCAGATTGGTGATATGCAGGAGACAACCCTGACAAGGAAGGGAAGGGGAACTTTGTTCCCAGATATTACAATAGCCCATTAGTATATCATTGTCAAGAAGGGATGGGTACACTTGAATCAAGTTCTCCAACCCTACAAAATGGCTCCAACTGTGGCAAGATGTTTCAACAATGAGGGATTCATTTCTGGAGTGTTCAGAGAAAAGATAAGGTGTGCTCTTATGGAATACCAGTTTAACTTCCTTGAGGATGTAATTAGAAATGAGTTTGATCTTCAGGCTCAAGAAATCAAGAAATAAAAATGGTTAATCTACAAGAAGACTGTAGATTTTATAAGAAACTTTGATAAGGAGTACAACCCATTGAAGGCTTTGCAACCATGGGCAAAGAAGGTGGATGCCATCATGAAAAATTTTGAGGGAATTATGCAAGTAGCAAATGAAAAGAAGGCTCCAGTAAGTAGAACAAATCCTAAGAGAGCTAGGAGGATTTTGAGTCAACCAGGGTACACAAAGTTGACCCCAAGGGGAACTTATACAATTCAGCCAAGGAGAGGGTATAGTGTCCTTCTCCCAACTCAACATAAAGATGAGATTCTCCCATCTACTTCTAGGGGGAAGAGACCTATGAGTGACCCAATAGTAGAGGAGCCTTCCTCAAACAGGCAAAAATAGGAGGAGTCTCAACCAGAGCAGGATATATACTCTCCTTCCCAATCCCCCTTAGAATTGGATGAAAATGGAGTTGCTCAGTAACTTGTGCAGTTAAGTAACGAGGGAAATATTTTTGTGTCTAATGATGAGATACAGGAGGGAATGCCAGAGGCACCCAAAGGAATAGAGATGGATCTCACGGTGGCAGAGTTTGAGGGTAAACAAATCGACCCAATTTTGAAGCAGACCAATGACTCTTCTATTTCAGATGATAAGTTTGTGAAGACTAGGGCATTTCTTCAGTTCTTATGGAGGATGAAAATAAATCATTATAAGGAAATTTGTCAGAAAAAGAAAGAAGATTTCCTTGATAGGGATATGACTGAAATTGAGAATGAGACAAAGGGGGAAATGATGAAGGAATTTGAGAAGATAACCCCAAAGGAAGGAAGAGCCATGATCCATATTGTAGGAGTGTTAATTCTCCCTGAGTGGGATATTGCCGATGTAATTGTTTTTGACTCAGTCAGAAAAATTAAAGTGAAAACCCTATCTACTATAGAATAGGCAGAGCAGGTTGCCAGGGGTGTGGCTTTCTCTGATGACCATGCAGCTTTGGTCATGTGGTCCCTTAAGAGGAAGGAGAATAAAGGGAAAAGAGTGGTTCTCTCTTCAGAATATGATGAAAACTTGCTAGTACAAAGGGTTGGTTAGAATTCAGGTGTGGAAGCCTCAAACATTATTTTGGAAACAGCTAGATTCAATGTAAAGGTAGCAGAAAAGGATGCACAAGAAAAAGAGGAGTTAAGGATAAAATTTGAGACTATCCTTAAATCTTACAATGATTTGAACATAGAATTGATCAAGAAGGACAAGTTGATTGCACAATTGTCAAGACCATAGGATCATAGATCACCTCAGTTGATGGTGACTGATAAGCCTACAGTGGCCTCTTCTTCTAGTCCTATTATTGAATTCCCACCATCTCCTCTCCTGGAAGCAAACATAGATGCAAGGATCAGTTGGGAAAGGCAACAATTGCTTGAGGAGATAAATAATTTGAGGAAAAGCAGGGCAGAGCTGAATAAACAAAGAGATGAACACATGAAGGCTAAATGCCTCTTGGACCATAAATATGAGGAGAAAGTTACAGAAGCTGTGATGCAATTTGCTACTAATCTGAATCCTACAATTTTGTTTGATCATGCTAGGAGACTGAAAATATTGTTCACATCTTTGAGTAAACATAAAGAGGAGTTGGGTCCAATTTTGAATAAGTGGGTTGAAAGATCCCCAAATGTGAGATTATTTTGTTGCCTATCTAAGGGCCAAGTTGATCCTGATCCATTGATCAAGCCAGTGCATCAATGTGTAAAGAGGCTTGTAGAATATAGTATAATTTTGGATGATTTTGAAAGGAAATCCAATCTGTTGAAGAAAGAATTTACACTCCCTTGCTATGACCTAATGCCAGGAGTTTTCAAGCAAAATGGTGAGCTTAAGGAGTTAGTCAAATGGAGAGGATAGATGGATGATGATTTTTCTGCTAGGATGACTAGCATTTTAAATTTAGAAAATACTTTGTTCTTCATACACACTATTGAAACATTAATATCTGCCAAGTCCAAATTTGACTTTATTCAGCGCGAGATCACTCAGATGGAGAACAAGTGGGAACAATTCTCCAGTAGAAAGGCTGAAATTCTCAAATTTGTGTTCCCAACTAAAGATGTATTTAATAAGTGGAGGTACAGTACAATCCTCAAGCTGATATTTGATCGAGGTATTTATTGTAAACCCAATAGGGTTGTTGTAAAGTTTTAGGGTAAAGTTTTGTGAACCCTAATATTATCGATAGCTTGTTGCATTTCCTTGTATATAAAAGGATTTTCCATGATCATATCAGGCATTGAGAGTCTGAGGTGTTGAGAATATAGAAATTTTGAAAAACCTAACCCTCACTCAAGGATTGTAATATTTTGTATCATTTCTTATCCAGTAATAGAGAAGAAGCACAAGTTGATACTATTATTTCCCGGCTCGCAATTCAACGTATATTGTATACAAATGATCAAAGGTTATACTTAATATAAATCTCAGGTCTTTACCTCTCCTTCGTGTCAAATCTATGAATTTCTAAGTCTATCAGAGACTTGTGTGTATGTATTTATATTTATGTTCATGAGCTAAGTTCTTCAAGGATCCTTGCATTTGCTCTACCAATTAACCCTTCTTATGATATAATTGTATTATATATACCTATAAAAATTGTGCACATATCAACTAATTTTTCATATTTTTTAGATTTTATTTTTCAAACATTATACACACACACACACACACACACACACACACACACACACACATATATATATATATACATACATATATATACAATATATATATATATATGCGCGCGCGCGCGTGTGTGTGTGTGATGCTTTCAACTATCACTATTATAACTAGCAAGGTTTATATCATAGTTAGAAAATGGATGTTGAAAATATATATTTTGATCATCTATTTCTATGTAATATATATTTGCAATGTCCTAATTGTTGACTTATTATGTGTTTCAACTGTCAAATATATCAAAATCTTAAATAGTATATAGGAATTTAGACAGAAATAACTTTACAGAAGTAAACACAACTTACGAAATTCTAATAACATATCACCGAAGTTAACGTGTTAGAAAGCTAACACATTTTTTGTTGAAATTAGAAGTTTTAAACAGCCAAACAAGTTCAAAAGTTGGTGCACGAGCACCTACGGATCATATAGAATGTAATTATACCTTCTAATGGTTTTTGCATTGCAAATATGTTTTTGGTGTTATTTGATGTTGTAATAAGACCCTAATGACCATTGACCAAATTTTCAACTATTCTTTTAAGCCTTTCAAAGGAATTTTCTATAATAGACCTATGGCACTGGTTTCCTAAAACTGATAAAACCACTCCAAATATCAGAATATGATTTATAGCTATATTCTGAATCTGTAAGTCAGAAATATCATCCATAAATATACTTTTAATTTATGTTAGAAGCATACATTTATAATCTCCAAACTAATCCAACATATCAAATATTGAAAACAAATTACATCTATCATGAAAAAATGAAATTTGTAACAAGCATCAAAAGGTATCAAATAGGAAAGTAGCTTAATAGTATATGTCACACATGAAGGTCCCCAAAATGTATGGCAAATGTATGGGCATGTGTAAAAATAACAAGTTTAATTTTTTAAGTCACTCGGGCAACCTGCAAACAACCCTGATTGTGGTCCCCGTTCAATGGTGTCATCGTATGGGTGCCCTGTGACTCGGCCTAAATAGTGTGTTGTACGATCTCCACTACGATGAAAAAATACAGAAGGAACTCTGGGCCGAACTCGACAGAGCTCTGCCCTTTATATCATCGACGGGGTCAGCTCAAGGGGCTCCAATGAACCATCAACAAGATCCGATCATTCATGGCAGGGAGAGTGTAGGGTAGAGCAGAGCAGACAATAGGATTGGAGGAAAGATCCAACACCACTCTTGATGTTGGAATGCCTCGAGTTGCAAATTCGATGGCCTGTTCGGGAACTACATCTACTAGTTGCATCCTCCATGATGTGACCTCGTACGTACAGTCCATAACTATTATTATGCTCCTTGATGGCCACAGTCTCATGATATTGTTGATCAAGGTCGTCTGGTCGTTTCTCTCAAGAGCATTGCAGTAAAATGACATTACGTCCATGGTGATCTCTACACTATGAGGGTGTAGAGAATGGACAGAATATTCAATAGCCTAGCCGAACCACCATGAATCTGTTGTCGTGGCAAAAAGAATCTGACGTCGCAACTTGTCAGGTAGCTGACGGAGATGTTCTATTATGGTGTTGTCCATCTTAGTAATAGCAGTCTCCTACAAAACCGAAGCACAAAATTCTTACTAATATGTTTGTAATGTACAAAAAAAAAAATATAAGCATGGCTTACTTTATGTTATTCCTTACTTTATTCCCTGTCCATAACATTTAAATAAATTTTTCAATAATCCATAAAATGCATCTATATAACTCAGATATATAAATATTTGAACACAAAAATAACAGCAGCTAGCACATCCTCTAAAATATATCACCTTCAATTCAAGTTTAAAACAATAGTAAATGTAAAGTTGTATTGACAGTTAAGATAAGGTTAGTATAACAAATAACTTATTGGTTGATAAAGGAACTGGTATGTTGTATTAATTCAAAATATTAAATGCTTACAACTGATAATACCGATTGAATAGGACTTACAAAGGATCATGTCCTTTGGATGAATGTTTTCAAAAAAATAACGGCAACTAGCACATCCTCTAAAATATATCACCATCAATTCAAGTGTAAAACAATAGTAAATGTAAAGTTGTATTGACAGTTAAGGTAATGTTAGTATCACAGATAACTTATTTGCTGATAAAGGAACTGGTATGCTGTATTAATTCAAAATATTAAACGCTTACAACTGATAATACTGATTGAATAGGACTTACAAATGATCTTGTCCTTTCGATGACTATTTTCAAATTTAACAATTCATAACAATGATAAACAAATATAATTAGGCTTCCTCAAACCATAATCTAACATTGCCAAATCCTGTATCTATTTTTTCTTTCTCATTTGTATAAGGACCATTTATGACATTTCTTGGCGTTTGTTGCACATGGTAGAAAACATTATACGCTTTAACAGGAAATATTGCATCTGTGAGCAACGACAACTGCCTTCCTTTTTAACTGCTCACTGACACATACTATTGTGGGCTGTCGATACCTTATATCTTCTATCGGCGTAATATTACTGTCCTTTCTTTGGTAAGAGATTTGAGAATGTACCAAAGATTTTCATCATCTTTGCATCTTTATCTAATAGTTTTCAATCATCGTTGCATCTTTATCTAATAGCACCATCGAAAACATCCACCAGTTTCGCCATCGGTGTAAATTAGCTTATCCCAAGAAGATTTAGTGCATGAAAGGGTTTAGGGTTTAGGGTTAGTGCACAGGGCTGCACGCTAATCTCTATTTTCATTGTTCCAATCACTTTTGTTTATTCTATGCCTGACTAAATATGGAAACCATTGTGTATTTTTGAACATTTTGCCATTTCATTGTGTGTTTTTGCATGCCCATTGAAGGAGCAGCCATACCCTACACATTCATGCACAGACTGGGTTTTTTTTTTTTCCATGGACAAACTATTTTTTATACTTACCTATGTTGGAGTCCGTATTGTAATGGGTGGTCATATATTTGTCAAACAACAAACGTAGGTTTTATATCGCGCAACTGCAATTAAATATAAGATGGATGAAAGGGTAAGTGTACAAGGCTTTGCTAATCTCTATTTTCGCCATCCCAATCACTTTTGTTTTTTCTGTGCATGAGTAAATATGGAAACTATTGTGTGGTTTTGACCATTTTTCCATTTTGTTGTGTGTTTTTGCATGGTCATTGAATGAGCAGCCATACCCTACACATTGACGGACAGACTGGTTTACTTTTTTCGTGGACACCCAAACCTAAAACTACATTTTTTGGTGCTCCTACTGAATCTACAACCCAACACAATCAAAACCCAAATCCATTAACTGATAAAACAATAATTTTATAGTAATGGCACATAAATAAAGCATATTTTTAAAACTATTAAGACAAAATACTATAAGGACATACTGTATCACAAAAAAATAAGACAAATAGAAATAAATATAAATACTTTTTTAACAAAATTTATATACATACAACACACCTGCTCCCCCTCTTGTGGGCTTCTCAATTTTTGTAGATGTTTGAATCTGAAATTGTTCTGCGTTTACCATCCAGGTCTTACTCAAAAATGCTCTAACTTTTCCGTCTCCCATTTTTTAGCAAAACAAAAAGACAGCTTTCAAACGCCCCAACTGTACTACTTAATGCCAGTCCTTACTTAACCGTGAAGTAAGTCTTTGAATATTAACTTCAACAAGAGTTGAATTAAAGGGAATGGACTGGCAAAGGCACCAGGCATCCGAAGTTGAATTAATTTCATCATCCTTTTCCCGCAGTGTTTTCATTTTTTCATTTCATGTGAATTGTCCCATAACATGTCTGGTCCTATCAACGATAGGAAACTATAATGCCCTAATGTAAGTACGCATGTGCGTTGTGACAAGTGTTGTGTGTTTTCAACATGTCCGCATTACTGTAAATGTAACTATCACAGACATTGTCCTGTCACTGACATTCATAAAAATCTTCTGTGTTTCCAATTTTTTAAAATCTTCACGGCAGTGCATTCATTTGGGAGCATAGATGGTGTCATATGTAACCGTTATTTGCTTTGTTTGGTCCCGCTTGCATGTATCAATGGATAGAGGTTGCACGATTACAATTATAATGCCCTAATGTAAGTGCACATGTGCACCGTGACAAGTGTTATGTGGTTTCGACATGTCCGCATTACTGTAAATGTAACTGTCACTGACATTGTCCTGTCGTTGACATTCATAAAAATCTACTATTTTTTTAGCGTTTTCAAATCTGCACGAGGGTGCATTCATTTGGGAACATATATGGCGTCATATGTAACTATTATTTGTTTGGTCCCACTTGCGCATATCACTGGATAGAGGTTGTGCGATTACATTTATAATGCCATAATGTAGGTGCGTATGTGCATCGTGACAAGTGTTCTATGGTTTTGACATGTCTACATTACTGTAAATGTAATTGTCCCTGACATTCATAAAAATCTACTATGTATTCAGATATTTCAAATCTCCATGGCAGTGCATTCATTCAGGAGCATAGATGGCGTCATATGTAACCATTATTTGTTTGGTCCTCTTCCACGTATCAATGGATAGAGGTTGTGCGATTACATTTATAATGCCCTAATGTAAGTGCGCATGTGCGTCGTGACAAGTGTTATGTGTTTTTGACATGTCCGCATTATTGTAAATGTAACTATCGCTGACATTCATAAAAGTCTGTTGTGTTTTTAGATTTTTCAAATCTACACAGGGGTGCATCCGTTCGGGAGCATAGATAGCGTCATATGTAACTGTTATTTTTTTGGTCCCACTTGTGTGTATCGATGGATAGAGGTTGCGCGATTACATTTTAATGCCCTAATGTAAGTGTGCATGTGCGCTGTGACAAGTGTTATGTGTTTTCGACATGTCCACATTACTGTAAATGTAAAAGTCGCTGACATTCGTAAAAGTCTGTTGTGTTTTCAAACATTTGAAATGTACACGACGGTGCATTCATTCAGATTTTTAGATGGCATCAAAAACACACAATATTTTCCCTCTCCACTCCTACGCACTTAACATTTCATCCATCTTATATTTAATCATGCACGACGTGTGACTACAGCTCATCCGGTGATCTTAAAAACATGATGGCTGCGTAGACATCTTTTTTCCTTGTGAATAAGGTTAGGTAACTGCTGTTGGCAATTTGCCTGAGGTATGTACATAGATTTTGTCATTATGGAAACATATGTTCCCTATAAAGATCACATAAGCTGGAAAGTAAGTATGGAAGATCGTAGACTAAAATTGTCTAAGTATGAAACAGTGTTTTTGACAGAGCACCCGATATAGTTTGTTTTGGCGACGTTCACTGGAGCATGATCAAAGTTTGCGCAATTGAACATAGACTCTATGGTGTCTAAGGATACTCCATCTTAGTGTGCAAAAGAGTACGGACAGTACAGACAAAGTTATGATTGTTTTACCGATGACAGAGTATAGCTGACAGAGCAGTTTTGAAGATAGAACTAGTAAATGAATTAAGGGATTATTTTGCTTGTCAAAATAATGACTTTATATTATAAAGAGATGACATCTGAGATGGTTACTCTTGGATAAAGATATGCAAGCTGAAAAGAGAAAGATATTATGTTTTTATCTTGTATAAATAAAGATGTACCGAACATACTTGAAATGTAACTTGTAGTATGTAACTTGTGATAGTTGTATATTGTGATAGCAGCGAAAGTTGTTGATATGAAGTTGTAAGCAGTACCATATTGTAATCAGTAAACATTTGTATTACTTGTTTGGGCAGTGAGCTCATCTGGTAATCAAGTTTTGTATCTACAACTCCTAACAGGGTTGAGGCTTCTAATAAGGCCTATAGTCCCTTAACTAGGACTAATACACTATATGATTGTAACAGGCCCCTAACAGGGTCAACATCCTTAACCGGATATCTTTTGATTAGTGGATCTTTGTGGGTACCATCCCCACCGGGGTTTTCCCTTGGCCAAAGTTTCCTCGAGAACATATCATGTGCTATGAGTTCTTTACATTTACTATTATGTATGCTATTTAGTTTCTTATGCTTTAAAGTAATTTGTTATATCCATAGTGGGCAAAAGTAAAAGTTTGTGAAATACTGATTCACCCCCCCCCTCTCAGTATTTCCTATTTCTAACAACTGCGACCAACTTCACAGCATATGGTTACTGAGAAAATTACAAACAAATGTTCCAAATCGGTTAATTTTATTTAAACCTTTTTTAAGTTTAAGATAAATCAGACAAGAATACAGTTGAAAAGTAAACGTGCAATGCATGGACATAAAAGACATGGCGGGAGGTGCAAATTGATCACTAACAATAATTGTCAATTTTATTTATACAACATCATTGTTGAGAGAAGAGATATGATGACTGTAATTAAGCCATGGTGTCCCTTATTTACGTATACGTAAAATTTGAAGTTGACATATTTGCCATCACTTGCAAAGCCAATGTAATTCTTTCAAGTTAAAACATCAAAAAATGCATGTAGCATAGAGAGAAGTGTGTGCCTGTTGCGTCCCATTAAAAGAACCAATCGCCAAAGAATAGAATTGAAAATTACATGTGCAATCCATGGACATAAAAGACATGGCAAGAGGTGCAAATATTTCACTAACAATAATTGTCTATTTTATGTATTATGAATCAGTGTTCAGGGAAGACAAATGATGACTGTAATTAGCCAAGCTGTCCCTTATTTACATATACATAAATTTCAAATTCCATGTATTTGCCATCACTTGCTATTGCATTTCTCAGTACAAGTGGGGACAACTGGGCCTTGTCAATAAAATGAATAGCATGCAGCCTATCATGAACGTGTTGTATTACATAGATAGAACTATCCCCATTTTGACAGGCATCCACATCCATGGTGATTTGATAGCAACAGAACAGGTTCTTAGAGACTATCAGGAGGATATCCAGCTACCTCCATGAATTTCACCTTCCAGACATCTGTGTGACATCTCCAAACACCTAGCATCGCATCATACTTATCAGTTGAGTCAAATAGCATCTTCTTGTTAGCAGCAAGGACTACCTCCACACTGCTACTAATCAACTACTGTTCAAGCAATTCTTGCTCTTGCTTCACATTCTTCTCCCTCAACTCTAGAAACAACCTCTCCAGGTCACTGTTTTTCTTCCACAGTTCTGAGTTTTGCAACAAAATATGTTTGCTCTCTACTTCATCAACCTCCAACTTCTGTGATATCACAGTAATATGATTGCGCTGAAGCAAAATATGACTTTCAGTCAATTTCTATACTGAAATATTTGACATATCAGTCCTCAGGGAATCGTTTGTGGCTACATTTTTCCCCCTCTTGACCACACTAGTAGCATCTGTTACTACCGGCAACGGTGCTTCCATTGAAGAAGGTCCTTCCCTCTAACCAGAGGAGTTGGTCGACATTGCACACTTTCTCGAGATAACAGACTGTGAATTTCTTAAACATGTATTTGTAATACCCCAAAAATGGGCTATAAGTTCATTAACCTCTTATATCATCAAATCGAATGAAATCGACATCAAAGTCCTAATCTAAGGCACATCTAAACATCATCGAATCATAATTGATTATCTTAAATTCTGCATCGGAGAATATTCCTAGTAATATTTCTAATCATCATAATTATCTTTAATTTTATAATTATTTGGCAATAAATCACATTTATGCTAAAGTTTGATTAATTGAATATTTTCATATTTAATTAATTAGATTTAATATTTGCCACTTAATTGTGTAATTAAATTTAATTCTATCTATTATTAATTGTATTATTTAATTTTGACAATAAATCTAATATCATATGAATAATTGATTAAATTCTTATTTAATTAATTAAAGCAAGTTGTCATTATTTAATAATATAGTTTTTAATAAAAGTTTGATTAAATAATTGATTAACCTATAAATCAATTGTTTTATTTCAAACAGCAGTTAAGTTGAGAATAAATCACTTTATTTATTTATTAAATCATAATTATCCATGTGCACATTCAAGGACCAGTTAAACTCAAAATTGGAAAATCAATGCAAGTTGTTAGCTTTTTGAAACTCAACATCTTTTTGAGTTTTAAAGTTGATCTAAACTTCTAATTCGAGTTGAACTGTGCTTTTGCATGATTTTTGTGACTTAATTATCTGTTATTTAAAAATAACTCAAAAATCAACCTGAGTTATTTGAGTGATTTATGGCTTTCTTTCACAACCTCCAAAGCCCTGGATTTTTATAAAATCAAGGCTTCAGCTCATCTCTCAATCATCTCTCAAATTTGCATCCAAGCATCTCATGTTTTTGCACAATCACGCTGGAGAATTGGAATTGAAGAATCAAAGCTCTTGCGAATCGACATCTTTGTGAGATCAATCTTATTTTTGCATTCATATTGCATATCATTGTTAGATTAGCATTGCATATCAATTTTCAATAGCATTCATAGCATATCAATTTCATCTAGCATAGATTCATATCAAGTTTTCATTCCTTATTGCATCATAAAATCCAAAAAAAAAAATAGCTTAATGGCATTCAATCTCATATCTAGATCAATTGCATTCAAATCCTTCGTTTAGGTGTCATCTAGGTCACTGATCTCGATAAACAATCTGAGAACATCAATCTCGCACCTACTAGAAGGCAGTAAATCGCTTGGTTAGTTTAGCTTTCAATTTTGCACGATTTCATTTTTGCTAACCTCTAATGTTTTACTGAAGTGGTGTTTACAAATCAGGTACAATTTTCACACACACAGTATTGACAGGGTTATGCTTGGTACATTTTTCCCCACCCTCCTTTAGCTGTGTGGGAGAATCTTTCCATTTGCCCATCCCTACTTCCGAACAGTGCAATTATATTTGGTTAATGAGGATTGAACTTTATTGGGACTCGCAGAAGATGCCATACTATCAAATTCCATAAATAAGGAATGAGCACATGAGGGCATATAGGTACTTTATACTATACCTCCACTATCAAGCCACCAAAAAGCTACTCTGTAGTGTGTTCTGCCCGATCTGCAACAAAATCAACAAAAAAAGAATCATTAAAACTTATTTTCGAGATGCAGAGGGGGAGCATCTACATATAATGATTAAATATAGAAGTTTACTACATGGATCATGTACAATGACACCCATTAACATAGTATAGTCCTAACAAGGATGTAACAGAAAATGCTGAGAATGGATTTGAAACCTCAGTAAGTGACAAACAAAAACAATTGTCGTTAGCCTAGTTTAGTAATAGCATTTCGATGCCCTTCACTTGCAATAGTAATTAGGAAATTTAAGTTTCATAAGCACGGAATCTGTTATCTTAATAGAAAAACATATAACCCAAATGGTTAGCAAAAAGACATATCGAATATCATAACAACAAAAAGTAAAACTAGGACCCAAACAAAGGAATGCATATGAACGCAAGAATAAAATCCACCTTATAGTGCCCTACATATATATGCACCTCTTGATAGTACTATACTGCAAATAATGCCACTAACAAAGAAAAATGTGAATCGGGTTTTAAGTTGATACCAGTAAAGGTAAATATTCTACATTACAAACAGAAGCCTTTGGCAGTGCATCATACTATTCACAGATCACCAATAATTTCATTAAAATTACTATTATATAGAATGGTAATATAATGACTCATCATTCAAATATGCAACACAGTAAAAGAATTCATTAGTAACTTGATAACAATGTACCACAAACCGAAATGCCTTGTATGCGCACCACACACAATGCAAATATAACAGTGTACGTTATCAATTGTCCAAGGGTCCCCACACAAATGGGCATTTAACGGAGAATAATTAAGTAACGCAAGGGAATCTGTCCACGAATTGAACTCATCGCAGATCCCATTAAAGCGTACATTAGCAAATTAACTAAACTCAATCTAAGAAATGTTAGTAACCCTATTGCGACACTCGCTATGGTAATGACTCAATTTAGACCCCTCCTCATTTCCTCCTACGCTGTCTATTTTGCGCAAGTGAAGAAATTCCTGCATAGAATCTACTCTACTTCTTCAGGTCCTTGTGCACTGTTGGAGGGGTTATACCAAGGCGTCGAATCCTTGCATTGGTTCTTTTAATGGGAAGAGCCAAGAGGTCACTAGACTCTATGTCCACTGTCAAGGTGTCACCCACTTTCTCCTGGAGTTACGCAGACAACTTTTGATGAGTGCAAGCTCCAAAACAATGTCGACAAGAATATTACCATACACTTAAACAAAATTTATAATCAGACATGAAAAAAATTGAAAGGAATAATACCTCCTACTGCATCACAGGAAAAGGACAGCTGATGTCTGAAATGTTCCACACCTCGAAAGATTGAAGGGAGTCACATAAAGATTCTAAAAAAGAGTGGGGAAAGGGAAACCTAGCATGGAGGTCAATGACCTCTACAATCTGGACTTTCATAGTGTCCAGCGATAGTCATTTGTTGTGACATTTCACATTCGTGCCCACACCTGCAATAATGCCTTTACCAACCAATACATTGTTCATTAGCAACTTGACGTGATCTCCACTTGCATATGTGTGACTAGCTTCCTCTGAGTACTTCTTGTCGATAGTGGGTGCCTGCACTTGGAAAATGTACACGGGCGAACCAAACTCATGTGTCAGAAAGACATATGAATCATGGTTAAAGAGGTGTAGAAAATTAAAGAATCCTACTATTACTGATTCAGAAAGGCTATGGGAATTGTCCACTTCACCACGCCAAACTTCACCAGCACTATCAGTTTCCATCCCCAACTCCATTCGCACAAACTCACCAATAATGTGATGCCCCACATTCATTTGTCCACACACATTTTCTTGTATAGCGCAATCTTGTAAAATACATAACGAGTGAAGGGACTGGTATGACACTATGAAAGAGATTGCCAACTACAAATAAGATAGCCTATTACATTATTGACAAAATTAAGTGGTGCAGGTCTTGAAACATGTAATAGCTCATGACAAAATGTTCCCAACAACTTTTTTCTTTGCTTCGAAACATAATACGAACTCACCGGAAAAGAACCAGCTTGAATGGGACTCTCCTACAAGACAATAAATCAGTTTGCATTGTGTCCGCATCCACTTTCATTTCTACTATAAGACATTGACCGATAAAATAAAACGTACATCTCTGGTGGGGCTTGGATGATGGGAGGGTTGTCCGTGCTAACCCCAGCACTCTCGGCCTAACATAACAAATAAGAACATGTTTTAAGAAAACATGTTATCGACAACGACAATATCAAATGTATCTACAAAAAAGGGCCTACACATTAGAACATTAATTATATAGATACCGCTTCTTCAACTGAATCAACACTTACCTGTTCACATGCACACCCGTCCTCACCTCCATTGCCCTCCAGCATAGGCTATGTCACCATTCACAATGGTCAACATCATTAACACCAAGACAATAACGTAGATAAAAAATTGTGTACAACCACCACATGAGACTTACCCCAACATCCCTCTCATTGCGGTCCATTGACATTTCTTTTATATGCATTCCTTGCACCAACTTGTATGAACTCCCAGGTTTCCGCCCAGCAGATTAAGTACCCTGATCTTCATAAACAGTGAGAGCCAAGATAGTACATTCTTCATCTTCACCACCCTGCTCTACCAGACCATGTCCTTTATCCATACATGCCTGACATGGCAATTAATTTAGGACTCATTGATTCTAATTGCGAATTGGAAGGTGAGTGATGAAATGGAATAATAAATGAATACTTATAATACCATATTACCTTCTCCTCTAACTCAACACAACCACGGGAAGATAATTTTCTCTTCCTCATTTGCTCTAGCCTCTAACTTATGTCAGTAGAGTTCGACCCAATTTTGAACTCCTCAAGCCCGTCACAAATCTCAGAACCTCGTTCTTCCGAGAAGATTTCCTCCTGATTTCCATCTTCTTCCATTGCATGGGGCATCGCTTCTCACAAGAATTGGCAGCTGCAACTGGTGTGGCAGGTGATGCATCGGTTGGTGTATCCCTATCAACATCCTCACACACAATTTTAGATGGTCCTAGACTGCCCTGTCAGTTGCGCATTTTTTCGATGTGAGTCAAAATAACGGCAAATCGAACAATTTTTCAAAAGAATTAGAAACCAGAGTCCTGATTCATCCTCAATTTGCCAATACCTTGTAACCTTTTCTATGCACCAATGCTAACACCTTTCTCAATCTTTTCTACCTACCAATGGACTCTCATATTGATGCATTTCTTCTTCAATCTCTGCCTTGCCTGCTGCTGGAAGGAGCTCCACTGACGCCTTCTTGTACAGCTTGCATATGCACTTCTCTACGCGCTTTCTTTGGGCTGCAAACCTCATCCTCATCTGGTAATCGACATTTCTCTCCCTCCTTTAGTAGTACCCATGTTCTTTATAACTAGAGTAATGCCATTTTCAGTTGGCTGAGGTAGGTCACCCGCATTTGGGTGCTTCAATCAATGTAAGTTCATGCATCTGCATCCTATGCATGTTCATCCTTGCAAGGTCCCAAAATTTGAGAGCTCTATCTACTGAACACAGACCAACGATGCAGTAATATACCAATCTATTGTTGCACCTTTCAGTTCTGTAATCAGCTGCCCCCTACGGACAACATGCCAGAACAATTAAAATGACATTTTGTACAACCACAAAGCTTACAAGATAGAAAATAATGTCGGTCAAGAAGGATGACTGCACTATTCCTAAACATTACATCACCTTTGAAGATTTGTGAGATAAATCAAACCTTACAATCGATCTGAGAATCCAAACCGTCTCCCGGACCACTGTGTATATTGGGCTCCTCCAAACCATCATAGTTCTGAGCACTAGCATAATTATCATCCCGCTCATTTTCTTCACCACTACCACTGTCGACATAAGCGCTCCCTCTTTCAACCTCAAGGGTGCCTCTCTCATCATGACCAATTGAATCACATTCAGCTACTTCGTTCAAGGGGTCCTCCACCCCAGGAACAATGCTCAAATCACCCTAGAGTAAACAAAGTTACGATGACAACAAAACACACGTCATTTGAAGGTTGAAGAACATGAACCAAATATATATGCATTTTTAAGGCGCACTCATTCTAATTATACGATATTGGTACGATGGCAAATGATTACCAGTTTCCTTGATGAATGGGCAGATCTTGCCACTCTGGGAGATGTCCTTTTGAAATCCCTCACTATCTCCTGACAAGCCCATCTCCACATGTTAGTGAGCTAGCCAACTCCTCAATGGAGTGACATAAAATAATATTTATAGACATCCCAAGACCATACTATCTTATGATTCTTACCAACAAAAATTTTGCATCATCAAAAGCCCTCCAAGTTGCCCCAGACTGCATCCCCTCACATGAATGAAAGATCTCCTTAAATTTGTCCTTGAAGTGGATCGACATACTAGCCTGCCCATATTAAATGACGAGAGTGTTACTGTTCAGTCAAGTTACAGATACATTCCGTGCCCTCGACCTCCCAAAGAAAACCACTTCGAATGGCATATCAACTTAACATACAGAATGCACTGTAAAGATCTCAGTTCACAATATAATTATCCGCATTCTTTTCTTCTGCTTATTTGCATCTATCTTATTTTTCTTATTTCATTCTACAAATGACATCTTCTATACAAATAGGATAATGGCCTAATTAAGTGACATAGAGCTTACGCATTTATTTACAGACTGTGAACATATTTACCATTTGTACGAAATAATGCCACATATGGTTCTACTCGTCTCATCCACCATTGTATCCGTGAGGGGGTCCCCTGATTCAAATACGAGCTAAATTTTATATATACCCATATTTGACAACTTACCCTGTTATGGAGGTTTGTATTTGTTACTGGACATAAACAAACATTTACTACCTTGTCGACATAAATATGGAACAACTTACAACTTCTATATTTAATATTATTCATTATCTTTCATGTATATAAGGAATCACTATGACAAGCAATCTAATTAAACGGTTGTCCAGACTTCATAATTTATGGCTATTCCCACCTATTTTTTCTTTGCTCTCAGGCAATTTGAAAAGGACAAATGGATAGTCTTACAAAGAAAAGCTGCAATGAAAGCGAGCAGAGGCATGCCATAGGAATGCATAAATATGCCACACGAACGAACAGGCCTCTCTCGACCCAACACAACAATACACGTAAACAATCAGCCTTGCTAAATAAACCATTGCATGGGAAAATAAAATAGCACCTCTAATAACAATTTGAGAGCTTATAACATCTGCAGGGGCAATAGGTATATCAGCCAATAAAAGGTAGAATGTGAGATGCCAACTAAAGAAAGTGTCGAACTACACATTGCAACCAATTCTAGTCAACTACGTCACGGAGAGGTAAGAAAATACTAATAACATCCATTATGTTTATATATATATATAGGTTGTTTGACTTTATATGACATTACAATGGCTATCTACGTGTAATTTTCAAATAAACAACATTTCTTCCTTTCATTACAGCAGAAGATACTTTCCCTTGAAACAAAAAGCACAGTGTGTTTTCTATGTGACCTCCACCATGGTAATTAATGTCCAAACACAGGCAAACAATTGTTAACGAATAATGCATACTATGACAACAGTAGAAAAAACAATTGTTCGAACTTCGAGCATCTCAACTATCAAACTGACTATACCTTTCAGGAGCTGGGGCGAACTGTATACCCATTAAATATTGCAATCACTAGTATGGCATAAATACAATTAATTACCCATGTTTCAAGAACAATGCCAACAAAAAAAACTAGGCTCTATTGCCATGTCTCTGATTTCGTTCAATTGATTCCCTTCATATTGCATTAAACGTATATATTTCAACCTTCTTCCAGCTAACTACCCACTGGCATTACTTCGCTAAAACCTCCGAAAACCAACCCAATAAATTACGAACAAAAACCCCACACAAATCAATTTATATATCTGTCACATTATCAATTTAGCAACACAACCTACCAAAAACAATGGAGGTTACAATATTTTCCCTCTACGTACACCTTCTCATTGACCCCAAAATATAAAAATAAGACCACAGCAATATTTTTTGCCTGCCCAACAGGCCATTCTCAATTCTTTGCAATCTGCAAGCTATTACTGAACATCTGCGTCATCATTTTCTCCAACTTCCTCTATTCCTTCCAAACTATGATCCTCATTTGAAACACATGGTTCAAGGCCAATCACACCATCGTGGTGTTTGTGTTTAAGTAGGAATAAAATAGAACCATAGCTCTTGTTCAATTCCTTTATCATCCCAGCATTCAACCCTTGACTGTGCCTCTGTACTCCAACCCTAGCAATTTTGTCATCAAATAACATTGCAGATTGCATGTAAGCCTGAAGAACATGTTTGACACTTGGATCACCATTAACCATCTCTCTTGGCACTATTCCTCCTACAGGGGCTTTTCCCTCATATAGGTCATAACCCCTTATAGCGTCATCCAATGTATTGCCTGCAATATAAACTTCCTTAACAAATGTCAAGGCTATATGTTGAAATAGCCCAATGCTCTGAAGGAGATCCATGCAGTTTGACAAAAATATAGATATCAACTGAGATGGAAATATGAAGCGGGGCTGGAAATAAAGAACATTTTGCCCAATGACATTTGTGATGGAAAATTCCACATACATACAATCAGTTTTGAACCAGTGTGACAACATTTTTGGTACAATCCATCCCTCTTCTGCCTTATCACATTCCTGTACAGGGATACAGATGCGGTAGTTGTGAGGAAGTAGCACCATCCACAGCAAGATAGACAAGTACAACTTATGTTTCACACTGACAATAACACAAAAAAATACATCCTTTAGGAAACAGTGGTGCGCTACAAATAACAATAACACTACACTTATCAAGATCACAAATTCAAAACAAAATTGCATCTCTATAAACCAAGACTTGCTTTGCTAAGATAAACATTTTGTGGCCTTATTGAAGAGAACAAATCATATGAATATGACAAGGCCACCACCCATATTGGTTGGGATAGTTTGGTTAACATTTCTTTTCCTTGCAACAAATATCTGAATATAAGGGTGGCATTATTTTCGTCCCTCCATGTCATTCCACCCTTCTTTAACATAAACATGATGCATGGTGCTCAGCAAATCCCATTGTGCTGGAAATTATACCTTTAAATCCTGACATTATGAGAGGGATGATTTTTTCTGCCCTCTCTTTTGTATACCCACAGATTGCACATTTTACTTGTGTCCACCCACACATAAAAGACTTTGTATTTTTTATTCAACTATTTTTTCTTTTCTCAATGCCTTACCTTTTGCATGTTCTCTTCAAAACATTGCTTTCGTCAGACCATAACAGTATAACATGCAATGCCCAATTTTAAGATGGTAGAACATATATATCTCGATGTCCATGCCATGCACGAGGACGGCCTCATCGGCTCCAATCGTTCACACACAACAACTACTATTAACCATGGAACATTACTCATCCAATAAGAGTTGTGGTCACAAAAGTTTGCACCCATCCTTCGGGTATGGCAAGAGAGAAAATTTGTGAAACATTATGACAGCCTCTCAATTGGGGGACTCGCACGTGTCATGGTTAAACAGCAAACAAGGCTGCCATCCTTTCAACCTCAGTGCACCTAACCGAAAACTTTGATGATGAAAGTGAAGAACTAGAATGGAGCTAATTTAAGAAAGGGGATCCAGCAGTTATGAATGTCGTTGTTGGATGCTTCTAAATACAAGTAATATGAAAAATAACCCCTTATATGCACCACTCCTACTAAATGTCCTATTTCAAAGACATAAATCTACTTTACACCTTAATAGGTGTTCGAAGCAAATATGACTTTCACATTGAAACAACTAAAAACAACATATAAGATGAAAGCAATGTAAAACATGTGCACATTTCGCAGAACATATAAGATGAAGCAAGAATGAGGGATCAAAACAAAACATATAAAATGCGCACATTTCTGACTGTAAAACAACATAACAAAAAAAATATCATTTATATATTACAAAGCTAAACTTTACAGTCTGATAGCCTAAGATGTTTGAAAAGGTCGGCAGAGAAAAACCCGTGAAATAGGTGCGAATACTTCTTATATAGAATTCAACCATCGCTCAGCTCGGACAGGAAAAGAGACCTCTCTCCAATACATTTATTTTACTCAGAAGGGAGTGTTCTAGATGGTGTGTGAGGACTTTGTTGTGTACTCTGTTTTATAGGATTTATATAGTCTTGTCTTCTAATCTATTATAGGATATACTATCTAATGTTCTTGTTGTCTCTGTGCCAACTAAGATGGGTGGTTGTGTTTGTTTGTGGGAAAGTCTATTTTTGCCATTAACATGATTGGGGATTCTACTTACTTTCTGAGTGGGTCTTTTCTTTGGTCAAAGGTTATGGTTTGTTTGGAAGGGAATGTTCCAATGGTGTTGTGAGGACTTGGTTGTGTAATCTATTTTATAGGCTTTATGTAGTCTTCTTGACATTAAAAGTCTTCTATTCTATTCTAGGATATACTATCTAGTGTTCTTGTTGTCTCTTCATCAACTAAGTTGGGTGGTGTGTTCAAGTATTGACAACACATAGAGAGGTCTAAGCATTAATAAAGATCTATTGACGCTTAATCACCAGCTCCAATAGTTTCAATATTCTTCAATTTGACATTTAGTTGGTCATGGAGAATATGATCACCACCCATTGTGATGGCGGGTTCAAGTCATGATTGCTATTACCCTTCCATAACTAACGAAAGTTGTTCTTTTTTTTATCACATAAAAGCTAGGAACTCATCCACGGTATTTATTTCAGTAAACGTACAAACTAGTGTGTCTCTACCAACTAGGGTAAGAAAATATGAGTGGCATTTATTTGTACTTTGTTGGTTAATGTTTTGTTGGTTTTGGTATAATTCAGTTTTTTATCTTTATAAATTGTTTGGTCTCAAGGAACATCAATATTTTTTCAATTTAATTTAAAAAGTAGAGATCTCTTCACTGAGGTCATGGTTTTTTCAACATAGATAGTGGTAGTAGTGTTCAAAAATGGGTTGTGACCATTTATCTTGAATTATCTATAAGTCATTCTTTACGTGGTTGTGGTGTTCGTCAGCTCTTCAAGTGGTTATTGCTTGTCCTTGCATGATAGGTTTACATTGTCTGGACTTTCATCTCTATGTTTTGTTGTCATTATATATTTTCTTTAAGTGGATGAAGATGCCAATAAATTTTCTTTGTAAATATTAAAATAAAAAATAATGTGATGCTATCTCCCATAGGATCAAGATAATTGATTATCTAACTTATAGTCTAACATAAAAAACTTAGATAACTCGATTGTTCGCCTAGGGTAAACTAGCTTCTTAGGGGGCAGATTTATCTTAGATAACTTGGTGTTAGCCTAGGACACTATGGAATGGGCTCAACAATCAGCTCAAGATTCTCTTATCATTGAACTAGATTTTTATAAAGCATACGATCACATTCGAATGCCTGTTATTCTAATAATGTTAAGTTGTCTTGATTTTCGTCCCAAAATCTATGATCAAATTAAAATGCTTTTCACATATGCTAATGCTACACTGGTTCTAAATGGTGTTCTCTCTCCTTAGTTTACCTTGCAAAAATCCAACCACTAAAGTTGTCCTCTAGCTCCTTTCTTATATGTTCTCTCTGTTGATTCATTGAGATATCATCTCCAACATGCTCTTGACAAAAGGCTGATTATAAAAATCATGCTTCTAGGAAATGCTACAACTCTTAACTCCCATTTTGTTGATGACAACATTATTTTCATTCGTAACTCACCAGATGAAGTGAACACTAGGCTTGAGGTTTTGGAGCTTTATTGTTTAATTTTAGGTTCTAAATTATCCATGCATAAAATTTAGTTTATAATGACAAGACCCAACCCTCACCCTCCTTGGATCTCAAGTGACTGGAAGTAGGTGAAACATGGTACCATCAAAGATATCTTGGGATACTGGACTCCTAAATTGGACTATAACATATTTCTTTCCATGGCTGGAAGAATTCAAGTCACCAATAAAATACTCCTGGATAGCCATATGTCTATATTTGTTCTTGTTGATTACCATCTAAATCATGTCATAACCAGTTAACTTGCTTAATTAGAAGCTTCATGTGGGCTAAGTGCGGAAACAAGAAAGGCACACCCATTACTTCATGGACCCATTGTATCCAACCAAAAGATAGAGGAGGATTGGGGATCATCAACCCTCACACCCAAGGCATATGTCTTACAACTAAATGGATCGTTAGAGCCCCAGATGGTGATGCTCCTTGGAAACATCTGGTTCGTCATCGAATACAATCTGCTACAATTGGGAGCAACGAATGGGATACAGTCAAATTGGGGGACAAACTTTTACTTGCTCCTTTCTTAAAGACTCATGGCTCAACTCAATCTGAAAAGCTTGATAGACTACCTCAAATAAATTAGTTTGGTATGATCAATCCTTGAGGTAATATGGTTTGATTTTTTCTTTTTCCTTTGTATGGTAGGATTGCTCGATTCACTTGACAATGCTCCTATTGCTACTATCAAAATCCTTAAGGGAAAACAATTGTTTCAAAAAGGCATTCAAACCTTTCATGATTTACAAGATTCGGTTCACTTTAATTGGAAATCATGGAGTTGCCTTCAGTCATAATTTAGTCTCTCACCAATTCAAAAACCTCTGATTTTAAAAATCCAACAACTTCTTCCACCAGAATTTTCTTGCCTATTCCACCCCATGCCATGATAACTTCCTCTCTGATTGGAAATGGCTCTACAACAAAACCACGGGTATTGAGAAATATTCTTAATAACCAACTATGGAATTTTTTTAGCATTACCTTATTCAGAGGCCTTGTTCTAGAAGCACACAAAATAAGATTTGATCATTAGAATATGTGGAAATACACAACAAATTCATAACAGTTTTCAATGCTTACATAAAAATAATGGATGAAAATGATAAAGCTAAAAATTTTTTTGTAGAAATCTGAAATCTACAAAAATCTTGATACTTTACATAAAGATGTGTCACTTCAGAAGATGCTAATGGAGTTGATCCCTTGCAACAACCACATAAAATAGCAAATCATGTTGTTGAATATTTAAATGCAAATTGGTTAACACTCACTCTATTGATTTGATTGTGGTTCTAAACTTTAACCTTTCTTTTAAAGCTTGTACAATGCTATTTTCTTCATGTATCTGAATTCAGTATGTGATTTTGATTTTCTGTGATGGAAACTCAGCACCTGAATCTAAATCCCTCTATTCCAGTTAACTAGTCTCAACAAAGTGTTTACGATCACAATTGAATGTGCAAATTTCAGGCATCACAGTTAGACTCTTAATATATTTTCAAATGTCACCATATAAAATATATACAAAATCAATAACTTGTGTTCCTTCAGATAGTTGTCCACAAAAATTATTAAATAGACAGTGGTTGTAAATTGAGAATCATTGGGTAGTTGTGACGTACAACCTAGTCCTAACTAGGTTTCAGGTGATTGTAATGACTGCAGTTATCTTATTCTGCTTAATGTGTGTATTTGTCCACTCCACCTAACTTGGGACAATGAAGGACCACATTTTGCAACAAGGTATTCTTTCATTCTTACAAATTACAATAATATCGATCTCAAGAGACCTATATTAAATGAACATGCATTTGATGACCTCGGGATGCTCTATCCTTCATTGTTGGGGTGGAGGTATTTAAATATCAGTAAGAGCCAAAATAATGTGCATGCCTACCTAACTCTCTTGCTAAAATTTGTCAATATCATAAAGTTGTTGCTTGTGTACACTGTATAACTATAATGCTTTTTGGAAGTTACTGATCAATCTGTTTAGTTTTATTTCTAACATTTTTCCCATTTTGTCTTCTTGTTGCCTGTAGTTTCCTATTGTTTGGACTATAGTCTGTACTTGTAGCAGCCTAGATTTTTGACATGGTCTTAAGTTATTACTTTGAAAGATGACGATGCAGTATTAGTCCAAAAGAGGTGAAGAGGTTAAATAATGTGTCTTTAGAGGATAATCCTTTATGTCAGGGCCATGAAGCTCCCAAGTGTTGTGCCTATCTGGTGCTTGTGGAGGATGTGGAATTGCATTTATTGATGTAGAACATGTGTAGACTGCAAAAAATTTAGTGTAGATTATAGTCAAATTGTGTTTTTAGGTGATTGACCTTTCAGCCGAGGATGCAAAACTTGAAGCGGTGTTGATTCAAGGTCTATTGTCGAGGCTGAAGATCAACAAAATAAATAAAATATTTGTAAAATCCAATAGAAATCGGTGTTCAAATGTAGTGGTTAAGTGACTCCAGTGTCTTCAATGTATTCCAGGTTTTGAAATATGGGCTTTAGAATCTGCAAGGATGCTGCGGTTGGCAGTCTTTATGTAAAATTTTCATTTTGTGATAAATGGAATACGTACAAAACCATATCAAAGAATAATGCTATTCTATATTCAATATAAAGGAGCGTAGTTACAAATACAAAGAACTATTAGTCAGATCCATGAATCAAGTAGTGAAATGGCTAAGAGGTTAGCGTTTAACTCCCATCACTCCAAATTAGCAGTTGATTAAAGTTAAAATATATACAGCTGTTAGATCCATGAATCAAGGAGATGAGATGGCGAAGAGGTAAGAGCTTTAACTCTTAATTGCTTCCAATCAAGTGTGTAAATTACAAATATATAGAACTCTAAGATCCATGATCAAGGATATGACATGGCTAGGAGGTAAGATTTAACTCCTAATCTCTCCCAATCAGGAGGTCAGTTAACTCAACCTAATTCAAACATAGCTGGCCTTGACTAATTAGAGGTGGAAGATAACTACCATCGGTCAAGGATTGACAATGCAATGGTGGCACTTATGTACGTCAAGTCAAGGTAAACACATCATTATTGGCTACCTAGGTGAGAATAATTAAATATTCCTAATATTTTAAGTAAACATAATAACTAGCTGCAATTACTCACACTCAAGATAAACTCTATCCTAGGTGAAGTTAAATATTTACTCCAACATTTTACAATGTGAGTTTGCAAGACAAATTATTGTGACAGATGCAAACCAATTCCATCATTTCAAACATGGACTATGTTCTTCTAGAGATTACTGGTGATGCTAAGTCAATCAAACCTCAAAAACTGATCTATTTTTAGTTTTAGTAAGTTGTGCCATATCTTTACAAATATAATACTAAGTCATGTATCCTCTCCTCACACAAATTTATCTTCTCACTTTGTACCTTGAAAAAATTATCAATATTATCTATGAGAAATCCTAGTTATATATGTGAGTGCATGAAATCAACCACTTCCATCATAATAAAATACTTCTTTTTTTTCTTTTCTTTTATATTGTCCTTTTTTTCTTCCTCTTTATGTGAAAGCGGAAAATCCTAAAACAAATTAAATTCCAAAATAATAATAATAAATATTTCAAAACCAAAGTCTCAAAAGTAATTTTTCATATGACATACCAACACATGGCAAAGTTAAAAATCGAATTACTTGAATACAATATTTTTTTAAAATCACATATCAAAAATCTACAAATTGGATAAACTTCCCATTAAATTTTATATTATAACTAGAAAAATTGAGATAATATTCATGATCTATTATCCCCAAACAAAACAAGTATTCCCATAACTATCATAATTGCATTGCCTCTAAAGAAAGGTGTACCTTGACAAACCAATTCATACATAAAAGGAGAAATAAAATAAATATTTTTATTGACATTTAGAATCAAATGAAAAAGACATAGATATGGAATTTTTCACCATTACAACTACAAACCCAAGCTGTTATCATCAAACATTTATTGCATATGCAAAATGTTTTGGTAATCACATAAGATTCAATAGGCATGCACCCTATATTGTAATGGCTAATGAACCCAGGTGAGGTGACTGATATGTTCAATCATTACATTTTAAGAGAGGGATTAACTACTCATTAATAAATAGTTATTAAATTCAAGATGGAAAAATTGTTATTTTGTGTAAAATTATACAGAGTCGCTGGTCTCAATACCCATCATCAGGCAAAGATAACAGACCCATCATTATTCTAAGAGTCAAATGATTTTCTGAGTTAGCCCACACTAGTACGATGATTGTGAATCTTCTTAAAAAAATATTTTCTTTTCCTCTCATTTTTGGCTAGAGATTATTATCATTTCTTCTGATGTGTGTGATTTCATTTCATGTATATGACATGATAGCTTTTATATAACCAAATCAAATATAATGCAATAATTAGGCTGGCATGCTATCATTGTAAGGAGTTCCTTTGATGAAGTGCATTAGCTTAAATGAGATATATCGATGATCATCTCTTGTTAGGCTTTTCTATAATATTTTAAAAGCTAGCACTTCAACCAATTTCGTCAGCTAGCTTGAATGTTGGATCTTTTCTCATCCTATTTTGTCAGTTGGGTTTTTAGAAGAGTGAGAAAGGTGCAATGGGTAGTATGAGAAGGGGTGAAGCAGAGGAAGTTCGTAGTGCTGGGGAAGGTTTTAAGGGGGTTTGGTACCCTCCAACCCTAATTAGGAGGAGGGATTCAGAATACATTATTGAGTTTAAAGATTTAGAAGCGAAATCAGAATTGAGGGAGACGAAATCAGAATTGAGGGAGAAGGTTGACGTTGATCACATAAGGTCTGTACCCCCTAATTTGATTAGGCAACATTTCGTAGCTCATGAGATAGTTGATGCACATGACAAAGATGGGTGGTGGACAGGAATCATAGAAAATGTTCTACTTGATAATAACTACATTGTTCACTTCACTCATTCTGGGGAGAAAGTGGAGTATTTACCATGTATCTCAGCTGCCTCTCCATCAGGATCGGGTCGATGGCATCTGGATTGCATTTCCACAGGTAAAACTACACTAACTGCAATTAAGTTATGTGTGGGGGATGAAGAATCACAAGTTTTTTCCTTTCTGTTCTCTATCTTTATTATTTTTGGATTTGCATCACAGAGGAATAGAATAGTAGTCATTTTTTATGAATAAAAACCAAAAATATGATTAAATTCATATTTTGTTCTCCAGCCATCCGAGAACACAGTAAGCATTTCCCCAAAACTAGAACTAGAAAATACTAGACCCAATAAATTCAAAAGAGAGGCCAAGTTTTGTGGAGCCTCACCAGATGGTGTATGTGCTGCAGATAGTGAGAGAAAGCTTAGGACGACAAGCAAAGACAAACAGGATGATGGTTCATCTGACACAGGGACAATGAATATAGCTGGAAGAGTTATGGAAGGTGCAAAGAGCATTCCTCCATACAAGGATGGGGAGAAAAGTCATTCCTCTGCTCCACATGCACTTGTTTCTAAAGGAACTGAAGTTCCATTTTCAGAAGCTAAAGTCGAACAAGTTGAGAATATATTGCCTGATGTGGGCATGACAGGAGAGGTAGAAAGAACTTTGCATGCTTCTGAAACAGGTGCAAATCCAACTATGAACAATATAGAGCTCCATGCTTTTCATTCAGTACTCTAATTTTACTGAAGCTATTTCAGAAAGGTGCAAGGAATTGACTGTATCACTGATTAATGACTAATTTTTTGTTCATAAATATGCAATACCGGCTCTATGCTTATATACTAGAATAGTTTGTGTGTGGCTCATTTTCAATGGACCTCGTTGCTAATTGTCAACATGTAATGGCTTTCTGGCTATAAAACATTACCTTCAAGTGACTATCATTAACTTTATAAACTATTTTATGGCAATATACTATTATACATCTCATTGACCTAATCCTATTGCAATTATGTGTTTAATCTCCAAGATTGTTGCAAGAGAAATTATTGTGAGAGATACAAACCGATTCCATCATTTGAAAGATGGACTATGTTCTTGTGGAGATTACTGGTGATGCTAAGTGAATCAAACCTCAAAAATTGATCTATTTTTAGTTTTTCAACATTGCTTTTATACATGTTTGGAGAGCTACAACATGTTGTTAGATATATCAAACCATATTATATGGTATGAATTTCGTCCTACATTTATTGATGGAGTATTTTTTGAAAGCCTTGGTTTATTTTAGCACAGAGCAGTAATGCCACTAAACTATTTTTTGGGAAGCCTGTGTAGCTGAAGTGAAATTGACGAGGATGTTGAAGAATGAGAAATTCAAAGGAAAGTGGCCGCTACAAGGCAATGTAAAGCTGCTGAGGCAGCAGGAAACATCAATTATGAGCGAATGGAATTAGGAAAGTTGATTTTTTAAAATGCTAGGCCAGATTTTCATTTGGTAAACTTTAAAACCAGTTGTCACTATACAAGTGGCTAAGACATATCATTATATTAACAAAATATGAATTCATTGCATTTCTGAGATGACCATTGTTCGAGTGTGTAGGACCTTTTTTAACCCAGTGAAATGAAATGTTGAAATAAAATAAAATAAAGCTAAATACCATTTTAGACTCGACACTAATTGGAAATAAGGCAGATTTCGATCAAAAAACATAAACATCCATGAAACTAAGCATTGTCCAGCAAGGGATTTCGATTTACCTCTTCTGTACCAACTCAAGGGTTTCGGTTGTCAGCTAGTTATTCCACTCCGGATTGAGTAACCTATTTATTTACCAAAAAAAATACCAAACGTAAGCGCCAATAACAAAAAAATTTGCATACCATAGCCATTTGTTTCGAAAACCCTGTCTGATTCAAATCCCGAATACATAAGCAAATAAAACACTGCATACTTGAAAACACTGCAAATAAAACATTGCACACTTGAAAACACAGAACACTTGGCAAATAAAACACTGCATACCTGCTATTTAGACATGTCGATAATGTTCTAGATTATCAAGAATAAAAACCCCAAATCGTCAAGGGTTTCGGCTATCAGCTACGTATTCAACTCCAAAAACAAAAACGTATTTATTTGCCAAAAAAAATACCAAACATAAGGACCGATAACAAAAATTTCTGCATACCATAGTCGTTTGTTTCGAAAACCCTATCTGATTCAAATCCCAAAAACATAAACAAATAAAACACTACATACCTGAAAACACTGCAAATAAAATATTGCACACTTGAAAACATAGAACACTCGGCAAATAAAACACTGCATACCTGCTATTTAGATGCGCCGATACTCTTCTGGATTATCAAGAATCAAAAACCCCAAATGGGGAAAGTATGTTATTTGGGCCCTAATATTTAGACAGGCTGATAATCTTCTGGATCTTCTGGATTATCAAGAATCAAAACCCCAAATGGCGCCAATAATCTTCTGGATCTTCTGGATTATCGAGAATCAAAACCCCAAATGGGGAAAGAATGTTATTTGGGCCCTGATATTTACACGTGCAGACGCGTACCAAATATTCAATTTAGCATAGTCGCGTCTGCGGTGACTTATTCGACATGGTTACTTCTCCCATCGCGTCCGCGGTTAGTCGATGTAGTTAGTTGATTAATCGCATCTGCGGTTAGTAGACGTCGTTACTGTTAACGGGTCTAGGTCTATGGTTACTCGATGTAGTCACAGTTAGAGGATTCGTCTTAACAGATGTTAGTGCTGACGATTTAATGGGACGCGGCTTACTCCTTGTGGTTCAAAACTTTCGGCATGATATCCTAGCCCCTGACAGCCCTTCCTCCTTCCTTTTGTACCATTTGTACCGTTTAAACATACGGGAAACATACACATAGACATGGATGATTTATCGGGAGCTTAGCTTCTCCCCATTTTAAATGGCTTTTTTTGGTCAATCTTCTTTGACCATGAGGTGGCAACTTTTTCAAAGGCCACGTAATATGAAATAATATTTTCAAATGCAAAATATTTAGGCAGTGCCTGCACAAGGATTTTCTTAGAGGTATATATGATCTAATTTTTAAATCAACCCATGCGCATTTAATTTTGTAGGGCTCGAGGAGGAGTTTCTTCAAGCCATCAAAGTTTTTCTTCGATCTGATCTTTCTACAAATTTATTTATCAGCCCATTTCCTCTCACTTTTGTTGCAGGGTATTTGCAGACATTAGATCAACTTGTAACTTTCCGTTTAGATCTAATCTTATTTTCTGGAACTCAACCCTTCTGGGTTTGAACTCTATTGTGAACTCAGAGTTATGCTAACTCTATAAAAAGAAGTCTTGTACATTTTGTAAGATGGTTCTTCTCTTTTGATTTTGGCAGTAGTTATGCTCTGCAAGTGTCTTCCTCTTGCCTTATTTCAATAGAATCATTGATTTACCTATTCTAAGTTCAGATATTATGTGTAAGTCTTGTCTTTTACCTATATATTTGGATGTATTTCATCATCTGAAACTTCCTATGGGTGTGTGATCTTCAATTGATCAGTCTAAATAAGTGAATGACTACATTCCTTTTAGAATTTGATTTAACTTCTTACCTTCATATTGAGCAGAAGTCGATAAATACTTGGATAGTGTAGTGATATGTTTTTATTGAGTTTGAGTGCAATCATAGGCAAAGAGAGTAACTAAATATCAATTTGGTGCATCACCTCCTAATTGTAAAGGAAGCTAACCTTCTTCAGAGATTCAATCTCATCGATCAAGTCCCACGTTGAGAGATTGATTTCATGTTTCACAAGGTCATTTAGGTGCTAACCATATGCTTGGGTGTAGACTTTGTGACAACAATTCTTACATAATTTAATGATTTCAAGGCATTGTATGAGAGGGCTTGACTTGTAGTCTAATTTCATTGTTATGAGCTTGTTTGCACATGGGGAGTCACATGTTAGGATTATATAAATGAGGGTTAAATATGAATATAATAATCAATTTTTCACTCTATGTTCTTGATTTTAAAATCTAATTATGTTTATTCATTCTAGAAAATTATGTAACATTTAATAATTAACACTGTGATGCTTTGCTTCAAGAACTTGCTATTGTAAGAGCCACGCCCCTTGTTAGGTTGTTGAATTAATTAAAAACATTGTGATGCTTTGCTTCAAGAACTTAAATTTTATAAAAAAATATTAAATATCTTGATCATATTAATGTTTGTCAAAATTAACATATAGATTAGTAGCATAATATCAAATAATTTTCTTATGTATCATCAAACATTATCACAATTACACAAAAAATATAGTGTTCAATGGAGATTTTTGAATTATAAAATAAGTTATGGAACACCCAATACAATATTCAATAAAGATTTTTAAATTATAAAATAAGTTATGAAATATCCTATAAAGGGTGCACTTTGATAACAATTCATAAGAAAATAAGACAAATCCAACTTATTGATAGGCTCATAATTTTGATAACCTAAACAAGATATTCAAACATACTAAATTTTTACATTTCTATAATAAAAAAGCTACTATGTGAAAGAAAATAATAAAGAAGACTAAAAAAAAAAAAATTCTTTATTGATTTTCCTATTGTAATAATTATTTTTAATATCTTAAAATAATTGATTAATAGTCCTAAGAATCAAGATATCAAAATTCAAGTGCAAATTAATAACAAATTTAACCAAAATGGAGGATCCATATTTAAAATTAGTCTATATCAATTTCCAAAAGAATATGCCAACATTGAAACATATTCCATAGGCTTGACCATTCATGCATAGTAGCCTAGCAAGAATATACAAAAACTGAAAAATATAACTAATAAGTTACAAAAACGATACACAAATTTGTAGCGTTATAGGATAACTTCAATACTTCAACAAAGTTATATTTCTTTCCATCCTCTTTATCATCTATCTCTATTATGAATCTTCATATTTGTCTACTTCTCATCAACTTTCTACATAAGAAAGTAAAGCTTTCTTAATAGATTCTCTAACTTGCTTCTTCATGAATTTCCATTAGAAACAATGTCTTTAAATAAGACAAAACTTTAGAATATCCTACATCTTCTTTCTAATAGTTTTTTATTATTATTTGATTAATCTTCTAATTTTCATTTCTCTATCCATAGAATTTATGTCAAAACCTTTGGTGTTTTAGCCTAAATTTACAAAGACAATCTGCTTCTTGAGCATTTTCTACATCTTCAACATCAAGAAGATGAAATTTGTTAATAATTTAAGTTAACCTGATTTCTTCAAATTTTAGTTAATTTATTTGGATTCTTCGTTGAACGATATCTTTAAGGTACCCTTTGATTAGGTGTTCTTCCCACTTTATCATTTCTATCCATTTTTTAATCTATGATATTGCTTGGTGATCTAAGATATTATCTTTTATTAAGATTTTATTATGTATAGAAAATGAAATTGCTTGGTGATCTAAGATTTTATCTTTTATTAAGATTTGATTATCCATCTTCTATACATCAATTAGGCTTAAGAGTTCTATGTCATTCTCATCTTATTTTGCCTTCCATTCATCAATAAATTTCTTCTCCTCTTATTTTGCCTTCCATTCATCAATAAATTTCTTAGTTTTATTTTGCAAACCACTAGTATTTTTCCAAGAACCAATCGAATGTTCAATTGCTTCCTCCCTTCTTGAACTAACTTACTTATCCATTCCTCTATAACCCTAGATATATTCTTCATTTTATCAAGAGATGAAGCTTCTTCATGAGAGATTGCTATTAGGTAGAAAGTGCATAGCTCTACAATTATAATTTATTTTTGAACTCTTGCTTCTTCGTGAGAGATTGATATTAGGTAGAAAGTGCACCATCAAAGCATATAAGTTATTTGATGTAGCTCTACAATTATAAAAGAAAAATTCATCTATGCTTCTTATTTTTATCTTTTGCTTGACTTAACTGTAGTTGAAAATAAAGTAGATTTGGGGGTAGATTTGGTAGAATATCCCAAATTAATAGTTGGAACCTTTTAATCTCCAAGTCCAAGTTCTATGTCATATTTATTCGCTACAAGAGCATAGATTTATGCAATTCTAAATCTAGAGGCATCCAAGTTGTAAAGGTAGATTGACCCACATTTAATAACATACGATTAGTCATCATACTAATCGATGCCAAGTCAGGACTGACATTCATCATACCAATTATCCTTATGCTTCTTGGCTTGTCGCTGATTGTCGCTTATTAATCACAATTCATTGTGATTCCTATCTTGTTTACAACTCTCGTCGTTTTACCATTACACTGAATTATCTTCATCTCGCATTGACATCGTTCTTCAAGTATAGGTTATCACTTGATTGATATCAACAACTATCGTATACGTTTCTATCTCGCTGGATATCATTTGTCTTGTATAATGTGCATCGCATGTACATTTCTTTAATGGCGATCATATGTAACTCCTCTTTCTCCATCGTTTTGTTCTTCAAACATATTCACGAATAGTAGTCGTGTTGTAAGTTTTTGACTTCTACTATGACCATATGGAGTTCCATTATTGATATGATTGTTGTGGCCCCATATGTCTGTCTTTCAACTGAACCATCTGTGATCATAGCTCCCTGCCTTCTCTTACTAATCTCAGTAGGTATTAATGCCGAGATTTAATATATTGTATGAATTGGGTGTACATTACAAGTTGTATTAAATTGTCAGTGGCACCCTCCCAGCTTCTCTCGGTGGCGGTTTAGGGCAGCTTCTCGTCCTAGTCCGTACCCTTCAGTGCTTGGCTTCTTTTTACCAAGGAAGGACTTTTAGTCCTTGCCTCGCTCTTGTGCTCCTTGCTTCTTCTTGTATCTCTTGTTTTCCCTGTTTGTTTTCTTTCCTTGGCACCGCTTGGTGCTATTGCTGTTGGTGGTCTTTTGTATTGTACACTCTTCAGTCCCATAAACCTTTATGGTTTCTTGTTGGACATTAATAAATTTATCTTATCTTATCTTATCTTATCTGTTTTAAAAATAAGTTTTGAATTTTAATTTAAAACTTACTCAAAAGTATATCTATTATGTTCAAAATCAGGGACATTACAGGATGACACTTGATATTGCCTCCATGTAATTTTAACTTCTAACCATGCGGAAGTAGAGAGTATTGCACAAATTTCCTACTAAAAATCATTTCTATATTCCATCTATTTTTCATTAATAATTCTTTTTACATACATCCATATCATCACTGAATTCTTTCTCTACCTACTCCAATGCAATGGTCCCTATCTTTTTGTAGAATAAGATGTTGAAAGTGTCTCTTATGGCATGTGTTGAAAAGTCTGCCTAAATTCTTCCTTCTTATTTACTACTCTTTTCTTGGGATCATAATGTTTGGCACATTCTACTACCAATTTCAAACACCATAGTGAAGTGGTAAAGCCTATAATTTTTTTCGAATCTATTCTTTACTATATTCTTTTCTTTATTAATTGCATCTATATTAGTCATGTTTTGCCTGATATCAACTAAATTTATGTATCCTAGATCCAAGTATCTAAAATATTTTCCCATAATATTTTCCCATATAGAAGTAATATTTGACTCAAAAGAGACTCCTTTGAATCTATGCTTCATTTCTTTCAATCTGCAACTAATTTCTACAATTCTGGATTAAAATCATTCACATTTAATCTATTTAACTGTAAAAATTAGGGTTTATAGCTTTACGCATTAGCCTTTTTACTCTAGTTAAACATTGCATTAGAAGTGTGATTCAATTAAGAGGGAACTTCACTTGAAATTAAGTTTATGTGAGCACCAAATTCGTACAAGGTCTTGGAAATTCACATTGGACATGAAGGCCTATGAGAGGATAGGTCAGATTTGGATGCGCATCAAAAATTTGCAAAGTCCAAGTGAGAATTTTATCCTAAGATATTAGTTCAGTGAAGAAAAGAGCCCATATTCTAATGAACATTGAATCTCCACAAAGCTCCACATAATTAAATGTTTAAGTGA
Organism: Chamaecyparis obtusa; assembly: GCA_027943335.1. Taxonomy (NCBI): domain Eukaryota; kingdom Viridiplantae; phylum Streptophyta; class Pinopsida; order Cupressales; family Cupressaceae; genus Chamaecyparis; species Chamaecyparis obtusa. The sequence continues at coordinate 744,201 of BSBK01002973.1, read as the reverse complement.
ATTTTTAGGGCATTTAAGATGGATAATTTATTCTTTATCATTACTCCATCTTCTTTTATAACCTTTTTTATTTGTGGGATATTGGATTGGAAGTGTCAATAACAACCAAAATGCGTGCAAAATTAGAATGCCCCATGAAGGAAGTGGAATCATTAAACTTTAGGAATTGGCAAATGGAATTTGCTAATGGCCTCATAACATGAAACCTCCCAAAATGGAGGGGACGACCAAGGAGACGGACCCACACCTAATCCACATTGAGTGGTTTGGTTAAGGGGATTAGAAGCTGTCCACGGTTCAATCAAAAGGGAATGTGTACCCTAAGCCCACAAATTGCTCAACACCAAATCTCTATCATTAAGAGAAGCAAAGGAAGCAACAAAAAAGGCTTTAACACAAGGTAAGAGCTCAATCTTACCCAAAACTATAAGCAACCAAGACTCCAAAATCCAGCCATGGAGATTTGGAAGGGAAGGCTAAATACTTGAGAATCTATAGACCAAACAATAGCATCAGTACAAGCCCTCATTCTCCACCACATCCTGGTAGCACACCACAACCACGGAGGTTTTGGTGCAAGGAAACAGGCAAAGATTCCCACAGACAAGGAGAACAACAAAAACACTTGTTGCACAAGTAAAACTTCAATCCCCAACAACAAAGATGAGCCTCCTAGGGGAAACGCCATTTCTAACCCCCACAGGACCAAAAGTAGTACGTGGAACATGGATGTCAAGACCACCTACAATCAGGGATTGCCCAAACCTAACAAAAGGTGTGGAGGGAGGACAAGGTGCACCCAAAAGGGGATCAGCACAAGGGAGCTCCATTTCAAAACTCCTAGAGGGGCACTTGGAAGGGCATCGGCGTTGGCAAGTTTTGCAACACGAGGGAGCTCTACTTCAAAACTCCAATGGGCAAAACTCCTATAGGCTTATTGTTACTCTACAAAGAGGTCCAATGAAACCTAGTGTGCATCTCACTTAAGCAGCTTCTAATCTAATATCCCAATATGAGGCATTGTAGCTATTATCCAACCACAAACATCAAAATAATCAGCACTACCCATATAAGTCATTTGCTTAATCAATTCTTACTTTTACCAAGATCACCTATGGGGGAATTTCGCACAATTCTAACAACTAAAGCACAATCCTAAAGAGATGCATCTTAAGAAACAAAGGAAAATTTAAACATACAATCAAGTACTACATGTCCATGCAATATTTCCATAGGAAGTGAAAGAAGAGGCAACATCATTTGCCAATTTATTCTATTCATGCAATATCCTCTAATTGCATAACTAGTTTTCCTCTCCTAATTGATTCATGATATTCTAAAAGGCATCAATCTTTTTATGTTATACTTCAAATTCTAAAATTGTGGTCAATAACACATTTTTGTAAATGCAGTATTTCATGTTAACATGAGCTTTTTTAATTCAACAATTTACTCACAAATATGTAATCAAGGAACTAACATATTTTAGATATACATCTTCAAACAATGATTTACAATATTAAATTCCCATTTAGAAGGATACAAAGTCAGAACATCATTTTTCTTATTGAAGAGAGAGACAACTTTGTAACAGATTTTGGATAAATATATCTTCAGTCATTTACAATGTAAAGTTACCATTTAGAAGACTAGAAAGTTGGAACAACATTCCTCTTATAGAAGAGATTATCAAAGGTTCCGTGTACATTGTTAAATCAATTTTAACTTCGGTAGATGAAACAACTCGTTGAAGATATGGTTATCATTTGATATTTGAATTTCATTGCACTTTCATAAAAAATAGTTTTTTGAGTTTCAAGAATTCTTTAGTTGAATGAATAAAAAGTAGTGATATAAGTTGGACTTTAGATTTTCCATACAAAAAAGGTGGAGCCAACAAAACTGAAAAAACTTTAAACATAGCTATGAGCTATGAGCTAGAAACTAATATAAGTTCCAATTTGCATGGCACTAGGCATTATATAGATGCTGGGACAGCATCATCTTGCAACTTATAAAGGACATTTCACAAAATCTATACAATTTTTTGGTTCAATTCATTTCTGAAGATGAAGCTGTCAGTACTCTTCTCATGTTGAAAGTGAAGCTTCTAAAAAAGAACTATATATAACAGAACATGAGAGAGAAGGAATCAGAGACATCATTTTCCATGAAGAAAACAGTCGGGGGAACCAGTGTACAACAACATATATCACAAGTAAAGGGAATGAAGCATAGGAATTAGTGATTGTACACTCAGTTTCATTTGTTCAGTAGTTGGGCATAGTTTACTAGCATACTACACTTCAGTCACTTGATATCCAGAACCCTTGTTAGGTTCGGGCTGGTTTTCTCTATTTTTTAAAACTTCAAAGAAAATTGTAATGACAAGTCATTTTAAATGCCTTGCTGAGGAAGATTATCTCCAACAATCTCTGGTTTCAGATAATTCCAGCTTCCACAAATGTACAAACTCCCATCGAATACTTCTGTTTGAATCAGTCCAAGTGGACCTGGACATATTTTCAAAGGTTATACAATGCCCACAATGCTTTGAGGGAACAAATAATACTAAATGGCCATAAAAGGCGATCACTACCACAGACAACCTATAAAAATTCACATATTTCAAGACTGTCATTTATCAAATAAAAATGGAGCTCTCAAAGGCTACACATCGAATCAATGTCCATGCCTAAAAGGTATGCTCTCAAATGTCAAAGCATCAGAGGATAAATGTTCAATTTCCCAGCCAACAAGCTACCGGAAGAGAAAACAAACAAGGTTAACATATGCAATAATAAGCTGTTCACTAGCCACAAAAAAATACATGCCTACATTATTGCCAAGCACTTCCTTGCTCTTAAGAAAATTGACTGCATTTGGTTAAATTAATTTGGCTACTATAACTGGAAAGGTGATTTTAAAACCTAAACATTACTGTGCATATAAGAATATTCTGAGAAAATAGCATCAGAAGAATCTGACTGCAAGTACAAAAGAATTGACAATGTCTGTAGGTTAAAATCTCATTGATGAATCAGCCTTAATATGAAGAAGCGGCAAAATTTAAAAATATCAAACACACTAGCATGAAATCATACCTCAATGAAATCTAATAGTTGACACAACCAGATTGGGATGATTCAGAGACCAACTCAACAATAGGCTTCTGAATTGAAGTGATAAGTCCCATGGATGACTGTTCCACAAATACTGCAGAGGAATGGAAGTATAAAACTCCACTGGCTGAGGCTCTGAAGATGCTTGATGAGACAAAGAACTCTTATTCAAAGGATCTAGCATAGAAGACTCTTCATGATCCCACTAAGGGCTTCCACAACTTCAGGGATTTTAGCAACAGATCCTTCCAGATTAATAGCATGGTACTCCAACCCAGTCCACTGAGATATTAATGCAAAATGAGGACGCCTGTAAAAGCTACTTATTATCTCTAGCACCACTGTGCCAGGCCTTGCAGAAATAATGTGTGTGAGGGCAGCCCCATGTGCCGCCACAATAACTGAAGCTGCTTGCACAGCCCGCACTTGATCTATCATAGCCATATGGGCAAAGAGCCCATTGACAATCTTCACCTTACATTTTGAATGACTACTAGCCCATTCTTGTAGTGCATTCAGAACCTCCTCTTCATTACTTAGTCTTGATTCCACCTTGCCTCCATGGCGAGGATGAGCTAAATAATGTTCACGCCGCATGAAAAGGACATTATGAACTGAAGTTGACCTGAAATTTTTACTTTCATCAGATAAAAGCCCAAAAGCTGCCCTAAACATCTCTCCATATTCAACCAGCCTTGCAGTTCTTCTGTCCTCAGGTTTCTGTTTCAGTTCACTTACAGAACAACCATAGCATGGTATGCTTTCAGTAAGTCCTTTGAACAAAGCAGTTTCATAGCCCAGTGGTGTGAGAAGCACATGGCGGAAACATACAGGCCCAGAAAAGTGTTTAGCATATGTGACACTTGTAAATAAGGCCTCCCAAGCATCATCCATAGGGGACTGCAGAAAAAAGATAAGTTGAAAATTAATCACAGGAATAAGCCACCTAAATAACAAGCACTTACAACTTCCTTAACATGTCCAAATCTGCTTCAATTTCAAAGAATAACTGGAATTCATATTGCTAATTGACATACTCAATTGTGAGACTAGACTGAGCATACAATGGACATTAGAGACAGAAACCAAAATATCAACCAACATATGTAACATTTGTCAACAAGGAAAACATTGATATGAGTAGTGAGCTTGGCATGTGAAAGAAGTACACGGCCATTAAAATAAAATCTGACAGCAACATGACATAAATCAAAATTGGCAGCATTCGATTCTTTAATTTTTCTGTATTTCCATGTGTTTGTTTTGATAAACAGGCTCCAAATAATATTACCAACTAATGTGATGTTTCCTCAAAAAAAGTTACAAAAAAATGAAAAAGCATAGCTGATATTTATTACAGTATTCAATCCTGGGTGATTGAAATCAAATGTATAAGGAAAACAGTCATTGACAATCTTATTTTTGCATGACAAGGTCTTATTTGAAGTGGTGGAAAAGAACCACTTAGCAGGAGATTTACAAAAGAAAAGGATGCGTAAAACTGAAATGCTTTTAAGATATTCTTTACTCTTGCAAAGAGAAAAGTAAGGGTCATCAAAATGGCTTGAAAGTTAAGAATCCTCCGGATTGTAAAGGACCAGGCACATAAAAGAGAAAAGAAGACTACTATAGCAGACTATCATGCAAAATATTAGTGTCTGTATTATATGTTCAACCGAACACTTCGAAAACAAACTGTTAAAATGCACAGCTACTGAACTTTTCAGTGCACATCTCTCACCAAATTGGGTCCTCCCTTGGCAGTGAACAATGCATTGGAGGCACTGAGACCCTGGAAAGTCTATCACCCATCTAAATCTGGTCACAAAAGCATACATTATAGGTCCTCAAACAATTTTATTCAGCTCCAGCAGCACCTTGTCTTTGCATGAAAACATGCAGTAGACAGACGGGTGAATTATGATGATTCTCCATAAAATCATGAGCCTTCTCAAAATCATGGTAGGACAGCTGGTTCACTATAGGTGGAAAATTAAGAATTAACGTAAAGGAATTTGAAAGAGAGTAATAAACTAAGAAGTAGATGGGTTTGGCCAAGCTGCTGATACTTCTGAAAGCAGAGGAAGCTGAGCCGGAACCTAAATGTGATTTTGCTACTGGACCTGAGCTTGTACAGGTGAAGAACTTTGAAGAAGAAGGTGAGTTGGAGTAAATACTGCAGAATATGCTTTGCCCTGTTCCCACAATGGAGTTTCTTGGACTGACAACATTTTATTCAGCCATTTCTTATGTCAGTTTTTGCTATTCAAACTAGGCACTTCAGGTTCTAGCTTGTATGCTAGCTTTTAGCAGCCAAATACCCATATTTTAGATATAGATACAGGCATGGAATAAATATGGAGTATGCTAAAACAATACATGGTAACACTAGCACAAACTTTTAAACAGTTTTTCTGGGTACAACTGTCCTCAAATATTTAAGAATTCAATGCTTTGGACCATACTACATAATCAAAATATCGATCATGTAGTATGTTCCAAAACATCGAATTCTTAAATAATTTAACACAGTTTTACTCAGAATATTTGTTTAAAACTAATGGACTGTGGAAACATCATTGTTCTGAATGCACAAATTGTTTATTAATACATGATCTGCATTTTAAAGATTATAGTTCTTCCAATGGCCTAGTTTCTGGAATTATAAATTTGTTTTCCTCCTGGTTGTGCTCGTTTTCACCAGAAACCCAGCGGTTTGACCTCTTCTTTTCCTCTATAACTGGGATGCTACCATCCCTGATTTTGGCTTATATATAAAACTATTAATTAATGTCTTTAAAAATGTGGAACAATTGAGGACAGAAGAAAGTTTACAATGCAAGAATCTTAAGCCACATCACGGGACATTAAAAAATAGCCCACACAGAGACAGAATGAATGAAAGAAAATAGAGTGCAACAACTTAGGAGGAAAAGAACATCAAAGGCATTGGGTGCACTTTAAAAATATACAACACTCGGCAAGTGCAACAAATTCAAAAACTATCTAAGATGAATTGAACTTGTTACATATCTATGGCATTCAATGAGAGAAGTTTAGTGCAGCCCAAAAGAAAGTGAAGCCACAAACAAATGAATAAGACAAACCTAAAGATGTACTTAGTCAATGCAGGCAGAAAAAGAAAATTCAAACAATAAATATTCAGAAAAATTAGTAGAGAACTCCAATATGGTTAAATTGTAATAAAATCAATTTGAAGTTTCATTTCTTTACATAAAGGGGAAGAACTTTCCCAAATGAAGAACAAAAGCTACAAGCTGCTAGGGCTTGAGGAAAGACTCAAGTTAAAGTACCTTATTAAGGTTGTCATGCTTCAATACATAGTTACACCACCATCGGGGACGAGGGGCCATCGGAACGGGGGGATAGGTTTCCAAGACGGGGGGACAAAGGGGCCTCAATTTCAGGACGGCGAGGGACGGTGGTGGTAGGGGGAGGGGGGGGTGTATATACTATATAGTATATACTATACATCTGGTACTTAAAATGCTAGTTATGAAAAGATGTATAAGACATAAAGATGCAAAATAGTAAATTACTAAATATTTCAACATTGAACATTGAAATTTTCAAAAATCCAAATCACTAATTAGAAATTAGAATACTCAATACTACATAATGATGAAATTATAAATTGTCGAACAACAAACGGAAGATTTCTATTATATCATATGATATCAAAAGTATCTAATCAAAAAGATGATTACAATGAGTAGCATGATATTAAAACAAGTACAAAATCAAAATGTCAAAATGACATGTAGTAAAGGAGGCCTCTAATCATCCCTTACGAGGTCAGCAAACTCCTCATCACTGGAACTACTAGACTCTCCAAGGTCAAGATCCGCCAAAGGAACACCAACCAGCCCTACATATGAAGCATTCTCATTCTCATCCTCATCAATCTGTGATGGCTCCTCTAGCTCTACATCCCATCATGTTGTTGGGCTCTCCTTGTACACATGTGTCCTATGGTCATCAATACACAAGGCACTATGTACAACCACTAGCTTCTCTATTATCTTAGAGGTAAGTTTGTTCCTCTTAAGAGAGTGGATGAAGCTATAAGTAGACCATCTCCTCTTAGAAGCTCGAGAACTAGAAACCTAAGACAACAAATGAATGGCTAGTGTGGTAGTCGTTGATTTCGGTCCATGACAAGTCCACCACAAACTCGGATCCTCCTGTGCCATAGTTCTTATGCCTACCTTTTGTCGCAAGCTTATAACCCCTAAGAGTAGCAAATCTCATCCACTCAGTGCAAACCTTGCTAGCAGTTTCAGAGTCATACATCCTAGCAATGCACTTGAAGAACCCTTCCTTCACCTCATCATCCTGAATCGGTGTTAACTCTACCAAGCCTAGGCATGTACCACTTCGGATTCAATGCATAAGCAGCCATGTGCAAGTGAGTGTTTAGGTTGTCTCATCTACATTTAATAATAGGTTGAATGTGCTCATTGTAGAATGTTAAAGTGGGGTCCTCTCGCACAACTGCCCTCATCTGGCCAAGCATAGAATCAATGCACTCATACACCTCTCCAAAGTTAAGTGCATCCCAATCCCCATATCTGATGACCTAGAAAACTAGAGTGATGATAGAGACTATGTATCTTGCATCACTCTTCACTATCTCCTTCACCCTCCTCCCCTACTCTGTCTAGGACCCATCCCACTAATTCCACTCATTCGTCATAACCATGACTTGCAATGGCTTTTGCAACTCAAAAATTCTCTTCAAAAGAATGAAATAGGATGCATAGCTGATCTCAACTACTCCTTCACGAAGTTCCTGAAGGGTGCATGTGAAGTGTGGTGGTTGCAAATATACATCTGCACATCTCGCGCATTGTTGACCACTCCTCTAGTACAGTCAATCTTCCCCATGCCCTTGAGTACATTGTTCATGGCATGCACACAACATGGCATCGACCAAATATGTTTGTATGTTGCCTCAATAAGCTTCCCTGCAGCTCTGCACATGTGTTGCATCTGTCACTACTTGGACCACATTTTGTGGCCCAATCTCCTCAATAGTTGTATGAAGGATGTCAAACTAAAAATCAGCATCCTTTCGATGCCCTAAACAATCAACCGCCCTTAGAAAGAATGGGCCCTCTGAGCATGTAACTATGATATTGATGAGTGGACAGTGCCTAATGTCCGTCCACCCATCCATAATTATGTTGCATCTAGACTCCTCCCAACATGCCCTCATCATCTTCATCAATGAGTCGATCTTGGCATACTAATTATCCAAGATCGTGATCCTCAATTTATGCTCACTTGGAAGCACAAATGATGGTCCTCCCCCCTTCACCACCATCGACATCATCTACTTATAATAAGGAGATCGAGCTACATGAAATGGGATGCCATTAGCAAAAAAGAACCTGACAATGGAATCATCTATCTACTCTCTTAGGTGCACATTAAACAAATCAGTTATGGGGTTACTTTCAGTTTGCATCTTGCATTTCCCCTTGCCCTATTGTGATTCAGCCATAGCACTATAAGTGGATGAATGCCCTAAGACTGACCCTGACAATGTTGTTGCTCTCTGATATGAACTAGGAGTAGAAATATGTGGTTGCCCCCGCATTTGCTGCTCATGCATCTACTGAATAGACTAAATATGTTGTCTACCAGACAAGGTAGTAGGCATTGCGATTCCCAAATCATCTAGAACACCTCAAAGCTTGTTGAACTCAATTTTGTAGCATAGATTTTTAGCCTCCTTAAAAAATTCACATGTTCCCACACCTTTTCCTAGCCAAAAAAGGAAGTTTGCATTAACCTTGGTGATGCTCCCAAACCATTCTATACCACAAATGTTACATTTCCATTTCCTTGTGCCACAACTTGATGGTGTTGGGGCTGTTATTCTTGTTGCAAACTGTCTAAGAGGAGATTTGGGATCATAAGGACCTCTAGCCCACTCCACCAAAAGTGTGGAGGGGCAATCAGTAGCAGGTGGTGCACTAGCTATGGAACTAGCCTGCCCTTCCAGATTTGACCCAAGCTCACCCCCCTCATTGGACTCATCATCATGCTCAAGTTCATATTGTGATTGGCTTGCACTATGAGAATGAGTTTCCATCTCATTCTCACTCATTTCATGATTGTGGGAGCTCATTTTGACGCTGCATTTCACAAAATGAAAAAAAATCAATAAACACAGTTTCAGCCTATGCCCTACTTTAAAATTAAAAAATAAAACTCTATATTTTAACAAATTGAAAATTTAAATTGTAAAACAAAATCAAATTATCTAAATTAATTTAGAAAATGAAACAACAAGAATTTAGAAATGAAATAACTATAAGAAAATGAAACAACAAGAAATTAAAGAAAAATTAACATTGATTTGAAAATCAGAAAATAAAATAAAAAAATCAGTTAAAAACCCTACTTTTTGTTTGAAAAATCTCTTCAACAAGGTGAAAAATCTTCCTCTTCTTCTTCTTGCTCCTTGTCACTCCTCTTTCACTTGCAATCACTCTTTTCACTCTTCCAATCACCCTTTTCTCAGCTCTTCACTCTTCTTCTTGTTGCAGTAAACAAATAGAAATGAAAATGTGAATACAAATGAAGCTTGGAGGCCTTTTGAAGGAATAGAAGACAATAAATGGGCCCCACATACCCCTAGGGTTCAAATAGAACCAAAGAATTAATTTAAAAATGTGTTTTTTTTAACATGCTTTATTGCCTTGCCATGACGAGGGGACGCCTGGGCATCCTCGGAACACTCGAGGGACGTTGTTGTGTCCCCCTCAGCATTCCGAAAACGTGGGAACATCCCCGCGTTTCCGGCGACGGGTGGAAATTTTGGTGGTACTGTTGGGGACGTTGGAATGTCATCCCCACATCCTGGGTGCATCCTCTTTCCGGGAACGCTCGGGAATTAGGGATGCATCCCCGGGGTACACTACTTCAATATCATCTGCAACTCAGAGTCAATCTAGAAGAGAAACATAAACTGGAATCAAAGACGGATATGTCTTATACAGATCTGAGGCACAAGATGTAAGATCTTCTTGTGAGAGACGCCTATTGGCATCATGCAGCGTGCCACACCCCACTAGAGCTTGTTTGATTTTCAAGATCAAGATGCCATTGATGAACCATTGAACACTTCGTGTATGCTAATATGATATCATTTAATGTTGCTTGCTCACCTTATTGTGTAAAAATGGTTTGTGTTAAAGGCAGTGGACTGGGGTATAGCTAACTTGAGTCCAAGAAATTTCCCACAACTCTTATCGATAAGGAAAAATACAGCTAAGAAATTTCCCACAACTCTTATTGATAAGTGTCAATGGCCTATATATTGGGTGTTGAATCCAATTCAATGCCCAATTCAAAACATTGTTTTCAAAAGCAGATAAAATGCTCAGAGCAGATCGAATTTCCTCTACAGCAGCAACAAGATTTTCATTGATCATTCGAATTTTGGAGAAAACAGCAGTTACATTCAGAGGCCAATGCGAAACACTTATAAATCTGGGTAAAGAAAGGAGTCAAGATCTGATCCAATCAACAAAATCAGGCTTATACATTGCAGATCTGAATCTTGCACCCAAAATTGGATCATCAGCAGCAAGGTCATATAAGGCCAAAGGAGCTGAAAATGGTGAATTTGACTAAGTATAGAAAAGAAATGGCAATGGTCAAATGATTGTGTTTGAGTTAATCAATGGCATTGAAGGCATCAAAGATTAGTTAAGGAAAATTTAGTTTTGATTGGTGAAGGTTAGAAATGGTGAACATTTTCATAAGTTTACCTTGCCACATTAAGCGGTGGAATCCACCCTTGTCATGCATCACCTTGCCACATCTAGCAGTGGAATCCACCCTGTCATGCGTCACCTTGCCATATCAAGTGATGGAATCCACTGTCTCATGTGGCAACCTTTGACACATGAAGCCTTCAATCCCACCATGCCACATCAAGTTCTCAAACTCGACCTACCCTATGAGGGCTTCAAACGCAAATGACATCAAACATTTACAAAGCTGGTCTTTAAATGGTTACACCGAATTGTCGAGTCTGAGTTTTGTCTCACCAAGTAAGAAAGAAAATCTGATTTTATCTCTATGCTGAAAGTTGCCAAATCAAATTGACACTTGGATATAAATCTCTGATTTTGTTTTGGCTTAGAAATCTGATTTCTAAGATATTCTTGCTTCATTGAGGTCTGGAAGTGTTGACTTTGATGATGAGTTGCCAAATCAAGCAGTGGAATCCACCATCTCATGTGGCAAACCTTGACACATCAGGTCCTCAAATCTGATCTCCATTTAATCTTGCAAACTAACTAAGTTGAATTGCCACAAGGACGAGGTGAAAATCAAATTGTCATTTAAATCTTTGGATGCGATTTCAAATGATACATGAAAGTTGGAATTTTGAGTTTGCCTTGCCACATCAAGCGGTGGAATCCACCGTCTCATGTGGCAAGCATTGCCACATCAAACCTCCAATTCCAACCTGTGCAGGATCATTTGGAAACTGAATGAACATGGCCAGCAAGCCATCATTACATGAGGATCATCCTTAATGGGAAAGATTTTTTATGGAGTTCTAAGGTAAAATATTGAAAGATTGTTCACATGTAGGCTTGATTTTGAATTTCATTTCTTGTCATCCAAATTTCAATCTTTAAAGGAAAAGAATTCCAAATTCAGTACTTAATGGATGATGTTGCATGTAGGTTGAAGATGCTTAGAGAACAAAGGGTTGCGGCAAGGTTAAGCTCAAAGCCTTCAAACAGAGATCAACAAATTGTAAGTCATTCATCAAGGATTTCAAGCAAGGTACAATGTGAAAACTTCACACACCAACAAGCAACAAGTTGTTCAATGTAAGTGAGATTGTTCTAAGACAAAGGGCAAGTCAAAGTGCAAAATCGTGATACAAATCCAAGTCCAACTTCGAGGCATTCAAGATGGAATTCTAAGTGCAAGTAGAAAATCATGACTAAGTCTACAAGCCAAAGGAAGAAATTATTGCAAACTTGAATTTCCTCTGGAAATCCAAGTTCAATCAGATAGTCTAACTACATGCCACACTTACACCACTTTTACAAGTGCCAAATCAGGGTCAGAACATCAAGAAGAAATCAGGAATTTGAGAACAAGCAAATTCAAGTTATGTCAGTGAGGAAATTTCAAGGTGAAGGATTCCGAAGGATAGGAAAGAATGCACGAAGATGAAACAATTTGAGAATATGAGCCATCACAATTGCAGGCTTGATAATGTTGAGTGTCACTGTCAAGAGATATTTTCACATCATCAAGAGGTATTTATCAAGTCTATGAGGTAAGCATGTTGAGGTGGCACCCACTCATCTTCAACCAATCAGAAAGCTCTAGTTGCACGTACCCAAACACATTCAACCAAATGATGCCAAGTGTACATATAGAGTTCACATAAATTCTCTTATTGGTCAGTCAAGGCAATATAATTTTTTTATTGGCCCACTAATTGGTGCCTTCTTCTATAAGCTTCTACTTAACCTCTCTTCTCATTGGCTCATAATTCAATGTAATTTTTTTGATTGGCCCATTAATTGGTGCCTTCTTCTATAAGCTTCTACCTAACCAATTTTCTTATTGGTTCATAAAAGCATTGTAATTTTCTTATTGGCTCACAAGGTGGTGCCCAATTGTAATGGCTAGCATTTGATGCTTGTAGCTATTAGGTAGATTAAGGCATTGTTGGATTAATCTTGGCCCTTGATTTCAAATCAATCATGGCCACTCATTGTACTGGGAACTACTATAAATGGCAAAGCCTTGTCATTTGTAAGAGAAGAGACTTGGAGAAATTGTTGTCATAATGCTATCAAAGTAATTGCTAATTCATTGTTGGTCTTCATAATGGATTACTTGTGTTGCTTTGGAGTATTGCATGGTTTCTAAATTTCTTCAATTAGAGTAGGATTTTATTTCATGTTGATTAGAAGTAGTGTTTAGATGAATGGAAGTGATTATGGATGCATCTTTGGTGAAATCGCATAAACTAAACCACTAGTTGCTTGTTGATTGTAAGTTTTCCTTACGTGGTCGAATGACGTATTTATGAGTTTTACTTTGATTGTTGCTTACACATTAATATGCATTGATGGATGGTGTTAATAAAATGGTGATAGTTTGAACATCTTACATCTACCTTAGGAGATCACACTAGCTTGGTTGATGTCGATGGCTAAACTAAGTCTAGTAGAGTCACAAAGACATTCATTATCTCTTGCATTCTAGTAGTAGAATAGCTTTCTAAACCCTTTCTCTTTGCAGTTTGTTGTTGGAAGAAGTTGAAGTCCATTGAATGAACAACATAATTCCCTTTGTGATACTCAACATATCAAGTCATTATAACTTAGTGAAAATCCACAGTAAGAAGGAACCTTGGCATTGTCTCATTTGATCACACAATCCATATACATTGTTTAGCATATGAGCTTCCTTATTCGAGAGACGATTTGATATTTGGTGTTTCATCTTGGAACATTAAGTGTCTCATCCAGCATGTTGTAGTGGCATAAAACTCACAACAACACTACCCTTTTAGAACAAAGAGAAGCCACCACAGGACTCAAGACTCACATGCTAAAAGACGTCTTGTCACTCCAATCAGGCCCAGCACCATGCATGAAACCAGAAGACTGGCCCTTGTAAGTCCTCAACCTATCCTTGACTTTGAAAGAGTAGTACCTGCAAACTCCTTGTAGTTCGTCCTTTCTTGTTGGATAATCCTATCTAAATCCAGCCATCTTGCTGGATTATTGTCGAGCATCTCCATTCCAACCTAAGCCGCACCAATATTTGCTAAGAGATGTGCTGCCTGGTTTGCTTCCCTATATACAAGTTATTCTGGTATTTCCAAGAGAATCTAGACTCCTTCGAATCATCGCCACCCATGGTTTCAATTTCCAATTCAGAATATGATTTTTGCATACAGCATTAATACAAATTTGTTAATCTCCTTCAATATCTACCTCTTTAATACCTTTTTCTTCACAGGGCCACAATCCCCTAGCCAAGGCCTCCATTTCAGCCTCGTTGTTTGTGGCATGTCCCAATTTTCTAGAGAGAATCCATATGCATTTACCATCAGTTATGAAAGTGTTTTTTAATTTAAATTTAATTCTGTATTAATTTTTTTATATTTAAATTTAAAATTTTAATATGTTTTCAATTAATAATATTCATAACTATTTACTTTATTTTATTTTTAAATTAATGTAGATTTAAATGTGTTCTAATTATTGGTATTCTTTTATGAATGCCCTATCTCACTGTATCTATATCAGGGGTCTTCAAAAATGGTCATATCGGTCTCCGTATCTGTGTCCATGCAACTTTGTCAAAAACAGAGAAGAAAGGAACTACAATACTGTACATAGCATAAGAGAGAGAGAGAGAGAGAGCATAGCATGCATGGTTGGAAGTATTTAATGCAAAAAAGCACAAAAAAGATAGGAAATGCATGAAGTGAGTTCTTCACTTGTGACTATAAACATGCACATTTGCCACTTCCAACCGATTTTCCTCACCTTAAGGTTTTCAAGATAAATTCATGTCACTATGGTGTGATTTGCTAAAGTTATGCTTGTTTATGAAGTATAAATCAGCTTCCATACTTTGAATGCACACTCTAACTCAAAAGGAGTTCCACTATAAAATTCAAGTTGTATGGTATGGATAAAAATTAATTTGATTGCTAATTTACACAAGCATAATCTTGTAGAAAATTACAGATCAATACCTTGCAATGACCGTCCACAAAAACAACACGAGGTCGTTTGGCTAAAGCAGCAACTCGTGAAGTGACGTATGAATTGTACCAGTCCGTATAAGTGTGAAATAAGTTGGCATACTCAAAACGTGTTATCAGAAGTGTTGGCTCCTCAATCCACTGCAATCAACAGGCAAAACATGTTTAAATGGTATGAAATTAAGGAATGCTCTTCGACAATATCAAATACAAAACACTCTAAAAGAAATAAAGCAATGTCCTTAAATAATCCTGTACATTATGATCCCCAATCCACTGCAATCAACAGGCAAAACATGTTTAAATGGTATGAAATTAAGGAATGCTCTTCGACAATATCAAATACAAAACACTCTAAAGGAAATAAAGCAATGTCCTTAAATAATCCTGTACATATGATCCTTGATGTGAACAACTTAGGGTGGCTAATAACAAATAACATGACCCTAATAGGAAAATACTATATCTTAGAAAATACAAATAAAATTTTTAACTAGTTATTTACTTTAAAGCTTTCCATTAACAGTTTACAATCAATATTTAATGTCTAGGCCTGGACTTTATTTCATACACAGAGAAAAAAAATATTTGTGCTCCCATAGGGTAAAAGAGAAATAGCTGTGTTGAAATTCATTAACTGACTATACAATGAAATTTTAAATCTTGGATGATATAATAATGAATAAATGGTCAGTTCTTGATTCCCTAAACTAATCAAAATAATTGATTTTTGCACCCAATATATTCTAGTTTTTTATATCACCTGCCAAAGAGAATTATGCTGTCTTGTGGAGTTCAAACAAGAATATACAATTAACGTCATGTTTTTCCCCAGTTCATGACAAATGAAATAGAAAGCTTCTGGTAATACCTGAGAGAATTTTTACACCAACATTTCAGATCAGACTCTGTGATCCAATTATGGATCACAGAGTCTGATAAAAAGGAGGAAAACAGAATGTTTTAAGCATCCTAAGCCTGCTCCAATCTGACATCTAGCCAGGATACTCGTCATAAACTAAACTGAACATTAAGGCAACATGAATACCCAATTATATGTTCACAATGTCCAAGGTATCCTTTATATTAATCATCAAAGTTAAAACTGAGAATATTTTCTCAAACAATATTTGTCTCCACAAATAAAAGAATAGCTATGTTTTTGTAAAATTGCATCTTCCCAAATACCAGATGACAGATACCAATATTTCTATCCTTGAGAATTTTAGGATAATATTTTTCTTATTAGACCTTAATGATTTGGGCACTAATAGTCCTGTAAGAAATCTTTCATAAAAAATGATGCTCGTCATTATGTAATTGTAGATGAAGATGTCATAGAAATCAAATAGGCAATAACATCAACTACTTTGGGTAGAGTGAAAGGTAGAATTCGTCGAAGCTTTAATCAAGGTTGTAATTCAGATGTGAAACTACAGGAAAAAAAATTAACAGTTATCAATTGAATTAATGGTTAATTGTTGCCAAATGCTTTTTGAGTTTTTAACATAACAGAGGAACTCGCTAGAGAATATTAGCAAGGAATGCCTTAAAGAAGTTCATAGAGTTTGCAGCAGGCTATAATCAGCAAAAGAAGACCATTTCAGCAACATGCCAACAGAACCAAATCCAGAGGAGATATTAATGGCATAAGTCCAAGACAGGCATACCAGCAGTACAAAGGAAGTAGTCAACTGTATCTCCAAGGAGCAAAAGCATGAAAGAAGATCTCAATTCATCCTTAAGATTACTAAACTCAGTAAGAGAAGGATTGAACAGGTAGAAAGCAACTCAATCCCAGTTCAGAAGAGTAGGGCCAGCATAGTAAACATGAATGAAACAAATGAAGAGAAAAGTCACCTTAAACCCCATGAATTCAGAATTGATCATTAAGACCACAAGACTGACAGTTGTGTTATTCACCAGCATGGGATGCATATGTCACGTAATGGATAGTGTTAGCAAGTAAGAGGATGAAGAAGTCATTGGTAAGTTAACCCTTTTAGCATAAAAAATAAAAACTTCTGAGATTAACCATGAAGGATAGCCTGATGACTCTGATCATCAAGTACATATATAAACCCTCAATTAGGGCTCATTTATGGCATATAACTTTTCTCATTTAGTTGCAAAGAGATGCAGAAGAACATTATACTATTATTACTATCGTACTGTATATGCCAGTACTTCAGTGAATAATATCATAGATGATTATTACAATATATCAGGATATCACATGTATAGATGCCAAGGGATGCATGTCAAGAGACACACCCATGGATTAGTTATTAAATAACTAACTAGGTGTATGAGAAGTTTTGACTGTTTGATATGCTTTCCCTCAAAGCATAGGGAGATAAGCATGCATATCCATAAAGGATTGAATTTGCCAAGATGCTTCTTCCTAAGGTATAATCTCCCGTTTCCAGAAATACTTCCTACTGTAATGTTTGGCTACAAAAAATTGATGCTCTTTTCTAAATCATGGTCTCAGTTCGATGAATTGACACAGCCTTAGATGGTGGGGGTACAAATCCTTTAAGTGTGTGTCATTGACCTTCCCAATTAAAATTTATGAAATGACTTTGTAGATTTATATAAAACATATTCAATTCTTGTAACCAATCAATACTCAAAACTATATCAATTCCTGCAAGAGGGAAGGCATAGGAGGTATTCAAAAGTTGATTATCCAAAATTATCATTTGACTTTAACATTTCTCTTGGTAAGTTCTGGTCTGTTGTGTTGTAAACACGCATGCCCCATTGCAAATGGGGTCTGCCTCTTTTTTTCGCTTAGTGGCTTAGTGTTCTTAGGCTGGCAGCATTTTTCGGGTTTCTTGGTCTTCTGGATATTAAAGAATTGACGAGTCAAGTTAGGAATTCCTATGTTCAGTGTGGAATGAAGAAATTCTCCAGGGATTGAATATCAATAGCAAAATCCAGGTTTGAGAAGGATTTCCTTTAGGAAATTCACCACTAGGTTCATGCCCCCTTCCAATCCTTACATAAGATGAGATGGCGATTATTTGCCCAATAAGCATGGAGTTGGAAAGTTGCAATTGCCAAAGTTGGAAAACAAGAGCAAAATTGTGAAAATTTCACTCAGTGTGAGAATTGTCAAAATGATGTTTAAATCTTGTCAAGGTTGAGAATCAGGGTCTTTTATGTGAAATTTGTAAAATGCTAAAGTGGAAATCACAATTCAAATTCAAATTCAAATTGGAAACGATAAGTGGAAATCAAAGCTCAAATGGCTAAGTAAGGAACAAGTGGAAAATTCTAAGTCTTTGGTCAAAAAATAAGAAATCCAAGTGTGAATGAAAGGAAGGGAATATTTGCTCATTTCCAACACCCATAAGGAATTCTGATTCATCATTTCCAAATATCTATTCAAAATCCAACCAGCTTGAAAGCCATTTCCAACCTCCTCATGAAATCCTACCAAGAAATGTAGGGGAAAATTGCAAGTTTGGAATTGAAAAGTGAAAGATCTTTAGATTAGAGATGGGATTTCTTGTTTACAAATTGAATTTCAAAGAAGTGAAAAGGAGAAGATTTCAAGAACAATTCCAAGAATAATTCAAGGAGATGATTTCCAAAACGGTGAAGGATAAAGTGAAGAAGAAAACTCATGAAGATCAAGTAATTTAGGAATATGAACCATCACAATCAATTCAAATGATGAATAATGTTGAGTATCAAGAGATATTACTAGAGATGTAGAGACTTCTTTATGATGATGAAGTGGAATTGAAACAAAAATATCAAGACATACATGTTGAGGTGGCACCTGCTTATCTTCAACCAATCAGGCCATTCCAAGTTGACATGCCCAAGTTCATCCAACCAGATTCATTCACAAGTGGACATGTGGAAGGCATTTAATGTATTACTACAATGAAGTTTTTCATTGGTCCATCCTCAAAAGGATATCTACTTAAAGATTTGTAATCATCTCATTGAATGGCATTAAATGTTTGTAAGCAATGGTTGTAACTAACCCTAATTAGGGTTTCTATAAATTATCTTGGTCATTGATTTCAAATCAATATGGGACCTTCATTGTAATTCAGAGGTCTATAAAAGCCTTGGCCTTCTCATTTGTAAAGGAGATAGTCATTAGAAGTAGCAGCAATAGTAGGAGGAGAACAAAAATTGTTGCCAAGATTATGTTGAAGTTAATATACAATTTCCATTGAAGATATGGTGGATCCTTGTGTGTTGCTTCTACATTTTGCGTAGTTTCTATTTCTCAAGGTTTAGTTGAAGTTCATTGATTAAAATGGAGAAATGTGAAGATATTTAACGAATTCCTTGGTCCATACCATTTGTAGTTTGTTGGTTGCACATTGCAGTGTATGGTTAGTCTGAACCTTACTCAAGCACATGTTCAAATGTGGATTTTCATTTGGGTTGTGCCAATATTGAATATTTAGATGAATGTTTACAATATGAAAAACCTTCGTTACCTTTAAAAATCACATCAAGTTGTGTGTAGTTTCCGCAGGGCGAAACAAAGCTTGGTTTAAGGTATTCAAATATCAAAGCACTATGTGATATCCCCAGGCCGCAATAAGAACTTGATGAATAAATAAATAATTATTAATTAATAATTAAAAGTATATTAATTAAATATACTGATCATATTGATCAATGTTATTATTAAATAAATAATTAAGTAATTAATCAACAAATATATCAATTATACATATATATTAATAATTGTTAAATGAATAATTAATTAATAAAAAAATATTCATGGATGAGTAATTGCATAAATATATTAATTGTTAAATAAAACAGTATTCATAAATAAACTAATAATAGAATAATATTGTTTAAAGGGATAAATATATAAGGAACGAAGTGTTAATGGCCGATATGACTCCATTCAAACATCATCGATAATCCTTGGCGTATTCAGTGATAATATATTATTGCCGGTTGGCAGAAGAACAACGACGGTGGCCTATCATATCGGATTAATGAAAAATGATAATTATGTCATCAACCTATATATCGACTAAAGCTGACAATAAACATTTACAGGGATGATGCGATATAGACTTCCATCACTCATTTATTTATTGTTATCGCTGCACCCTCAATAGGAATGATTAAAATACAGAGTTGAAGGAAGGCAGTGATTTCATGTGTTAAGTTAGTAATTAATAGTTATAAATATATCACTTGGAAAGATACGGTGATAGGCAGATTAACTACGCTTACTTTTGAGGCTAAACAAATATCTAATCATTGTTAGGGGATCATCTATGAAATAACAAGCTTTAAGAAAATATAATATCATTGAGCGATTGGTATTGTAAGTCATGGTTAGCGATTGCTAAGAGATGAGTAACAGAGATGTGTCTCTTAAGTCGAACAGTTAAAACTGTTTGGTTAGCAAGATATATTATGAGAGGGAACTCACTTCAACCAGCATTGCATAGGAATAGGAAACTATTTTAAAATAAATAAACTCATTTGATAGGTAGGGTATCAGAAGCCCAGCCAATAATCTGTCTGCAAATATTAAACGACAATGACATTGTCTCCATAACAGGAAGATATTAATTGCAAAGTATATTATAGACGGATTGTACTCATATCGTAGGAGATATGAGGGTTGTCACCGAAGAGAAACATAAGACAATCCAATCGCAGTCTAAAGGCAAATATCGAAGAGAATATACAAACAATAAAATTGCAAATATATATATATATATACCAACGTAAGATTGGGGAGATATAAGGAATGAATACCAAACATTATAATTATATACACCAGACATTCGACATCAGTCCAGCAGTATACAAAATATATATATAAACATACACAGCCCTTATTAGTGTATAAGGCAGAGCACAGATACCTGATTATAAATATATAATCCCTCATCAGGTGTGTACAAATCTATGAAACTCCTGTTAGTGAGTAAGTAAACATAATTAATATATATATATATATAGCATTCATAAATGAGTAAAACATCTGTATATAATAATACATATATATATTAATTAAAATTAAAAATACGAACAAATATATATATATATATATATATATATATATATATATATATATATATATATATATATATATATATCCCTGCTCTGGCTTCTTATCACGAGCTGAATTGGAAGGAAGAGAAAGGTGTCTTCGAGGAAAGCTGGTGTAAATCCCGCCAATAGCTCCTGTCCCAAAATAAGGTGGGGGTCAGCATCCCAATAGTTTGGGCTTGGACCTGTAAACTTTGAGGGAGCCTATTGGGAATGGTCTCTAAGCGCCTCGATCACATCCAAAATCATCCTAACCAATTTGACCGGGTAATTAGTTAAGACCTGGGATCATCCATCTAGGCATAAAGTGAACATTAATTCTATTTAAATGGTCTTTCATTTAATTAAGTTGAAATAC
Source organism: Chamaecyparis obtusa (assembly GCA_027943335.1). Lineage (NCBI taxonomy): Eukaryota > Viridiplantae > Streptophyta > Pinopsida > Cupressales > Cupressaceae > Chamaecyparis > Chamaecyparis obtusa. The sequence goes on along the minus strand of BSBK01002973.1, from coordinate 722,858 downwards.
TAAATAGATCTATATGAATTACAAGCATGATGAGTAAACTAGTGAGGTCCAAGATTACAAACTAACAAGGGACATTACACACTATCATTGTTATCATTGTTCTTAGGTGTTAGAAGTAGTCTAGATCCTCTAAACCCTATCATTTTTATCTTTCTTTGAAGTTCAAGCCGGTTCAAGAATACAAGTTCCAACCACTCTGAGGGAAAAGAATTGATGAAGGGCAAGAACATTTATGTAAGTCCTCTTGTGATTACTAGCAATATCACACCAAATTCAACTGAGATACATCCAACACAAAAACTCTACTTCACATAGTAAACCTTGGGGTTGCTTCATTTGATCACACATTTGTTACATTCTTTAGCATTTGAAGTTTCCTTGTTCAAGAGAGGATAGGATACTTGGTATTTTATTTTGCATGTGGGAGTGGTCACAAAACTCATATCAACAGTACCGTCAACAAGACATTAAAAATCCTTCATAGAACAAATGAATCAACCGTAACATTAAAATCCCTCATAGAATAAACAAATATGAAGAGTGTTTAACTAAAGACATGTCAATATAATAATGAGTGCTTCCCAAGTCAACAAGGGCCATAACTTCCATCTTTATATGCCCTTGAATTTTAGGGCATAGAGGAGAATGATTCTGATTACAATTGCTAGCAATACTACTTCTTGCTCAGCCTATATATCGCTATGAAAATTTGAATTGTTTAAACTCATAGTACCATCAATCTTTGTATTATGCTTCACAAATATAGAGAATCTTAAAATTTTCCAAAAGGTAAAAGTTCCCTTTCATATTTTCCCCTCCTATTTTTGATACTCATGCCATGCTTCAATCTTTTCTGAAGACATTCATGTACTCTATTCCAATGAAACCAATTTGGCTAGGTAGTGACAATATAACTTTCTAAATAAGGTTCTTGTATTTATTCTACCCTAGAAAATATGAATTACAGTTCATCTCCAACAAAAGATTAATGATGATATTCCAATAATAGATGTTTGGAAAAGTTGCTAAGGCCTCTGAATCCGAGGAATATGCATTCGCTTAAGTCTGGTGAAGTCATACAAACGAGTTGAAGTAGATTAGTATTTGGTGGATGAAAACATTTTAGAAAATACTGATAATTCGTTTCACTTTCATGTTATTGCAAAACCTTCCATTTAATGTTGCCACCAATTCAATCATTTATATGCAAAACTTTCAAGATCTAGATAAGCGCGTCATAACCCCATCTTGTCTACAGATTAATTAATTAACAAATAAATTAAAAAATTTGTCTTACTCTATAAAAATTGTGAGAAATAGAGTAGAATTGAACACAATTTTGTTTACCATATATGTAGTGTTCACAGAAATCAAACTCAACAATACAATCATCAAGCCTCTTAACGAGACATTTATTTTTCAGGGTTTTGAGACCCTTCTCACCAATATGACCAAGTCTTTGGTGCCATAACATAGTCTTCTCTACGGGAAGTTTCATCTCCAAAGCATTGGCACCCTTAGGTACCCAGAAAGCACAACCATTAGATGTAGAAGCAACAATCCTCTTCGCAACTTGGTTTGATGATGAGGATGAAGAATCTAGAGTTCTTTCCTTGGACTCCACAGAAGCACTATTGATCCCATCTTTCAACAAAAAGTTGGGTCCTGATGGCAGAGTTGAAAAGCATAAAGCACAATGGTTGCAAAGGGGTATTCCCAAGTTGAGGGAAGAGATTATGGTGAGATTTTCTCCCCTGTTGCAAAGCTAACATCCATTCGGTTCTTATTATCACTTGCTATAGTTCATGTTGGGAAATTGAGCAAATGGATCTGAAGACAGCATTTCTTCATGGTGATTTGGAGGAAGAAATTTATATGTCACAGCCAGAGTAAAGTAAATAAAATTTGGTTTGCAAGTTGGAAAAGTCTTTATATGGTTTGAAAAAGTCTCCGAGGATGTGGTACCAAAAATTTGATACCTATGCATTGAGTTTGGGATTTCAAAAGTCTAAATCCGATCATTGTGTTTATTTCAAAATGGATAATGGTCTAAAATAATCCTTGCCAGAGTTTAACAGTAATTTGATTTTGTGTTTGGTTTAATTGATTGTAAATATTTGATTTTGGATAATAAGAGTTGGATTTTTACAATAGAAACACAATAAAGATGTACTACTGATATATGCAAGAAATTTGTGTCTAAATAAGAACTAGGAATATCTGACCTTTATTGGTGTCTTAGATATTGAAGAAATGGTTACAATATACGGCTGGACATTATAATTCTGAATGAATACCATCATCAACAATCTGAGATGTTGTGACCAAAAAGCTAATTGGTTGTTGTCCATGCATGCGATTTCCTATGCAAAATTTAGAAGTTGCGATTCTTATTGGAGGCTGAGGTTATGAACTGGAGTCCTAGCTTCAAACCCTTAACATGTTAAATCAGAATTAACTGCCTCAGAATTTAATGGAGTCGTCTCTTCCTCCTGGATTTGGTGACTGAATATGGAGATCTTGTGTCTGTGATCAGAATTAATGCTGTTTGTCCAAGAGAAACTTGGGGTTTTGTCCAAGTTAGAGCTACCATGGGCTATGTCTTGAAAAAAGCTCAGAAGTTCAATAGCAGAGAAAACAAAACCATAAGATGCATGAATGAATCCTTTTCCTCTCCATCGATGTCTTTATAAATAAATCTTTAGCTACAAAAAGCATTTGAACCACTTCTTTATTTCTGACCTTTAGACTTAGGCATAAATTAATACTCACTTTACATTAATTAAATCTCCACTGTGGCATTTACTAGGTGTAATAATGTTATAACTTAAGTGTATCCCCAACATTACACATAATGAATAATTAAATATATTGCAAATAACTTTAGCTTTTTAGACTAATATTTAATTATTCTCTCATTCCCTTACTATTTAATTAATCTTCTAGCCTCAAGGAATGGAGAAGGCTAAATATTTCTTCTTTGTTAACCATCACTCAGAAGAGAACATTACATGGTTGCATTCTCATTATTGCATTGTATGTGGATGATATGTTACTGTTTGGGAATGGTCATTTGATTTCTAACTTGAAGTCTCAGTTGTCAGCACAGTTTGAGATGAAATATTTAGGTGCGGCTAGGTACATTCTAAGGATGGAGATTAGAAGAGATAGAGCTAACAGAAAGCTTTGGTTAAGCCAAAGTATGTGAATTCAGTGTTGAAGAGATTCAGCATGACAGCTTGTAGATCTATGATAGTTCATGTTGCATTTGGAACGAAGTTATATATGGAGGGTTGTCCAAAATCTCCTTCTGAGGCGGAGGTCATGGCCACTATACCATATGCGAGCATTGTTGGCAGTCTTGTATGTCATGGTTTGTACTAGACTAGACATTGCACAAGCAATAGGAGTCTTGAGTCGATATATGGCTAATCTCAGACGAGTGCATTGGGATGCAGTTAAGAGAGTGTTCAAATGTTGGAGGGGTACATCCGAGTATTCCTTGTGCTATCATGGCTATCCCTTAGGACCTCGACATTCTGTGAGTATCCATGGATATGTGGATTCAAATTGGGCAAGTGACATTGACAAAAAAAAATCCACTAGTGATTATATTTTTACTATGTATGGTGGTGCTATTCGTTGGATGAGTAAGCGACAAGTTGCAGTCACTTTGTCCACGACAAAAACAGAGTATATGGCAGCTACTCATGCTTGTAAGGAAGCCATTTGGCTTAGACAGTTGTGTTCAAATATTGGGTTAGATGCAAGATTGATTACTATCTATTGTGATTGTCAGAGTGTTATTTGTTTAGAAAAGAATCTGACTTTCCATGCTAGAACAAAACACATTGATGTACAGTTTCATTTTGTTCAAGATATGGTAGAGGATGGGAGGGTGAAATTGGAAAAAGTTGACACTTTCACAAATGTTGCAGATGCATTGACAAAACCAGTGAGCACAGAGAAACTCAAAAGGTGTTCCAATTCTATGGGCCTCTTGGTCCTTTGCAATTAATCTATGGGCTATTTGAAAGGTCTTCGACAAGTGAGAGAATGTTGGGATTAAGGTGTCTCAACCTTTGTAAATTCTAAGATTGATTTTGTTGCATTTTTTTTTTTTAAATTAGTTAATTGCCTACAAATGTCTAGTCATCTAGTGGGACCCGCAGGCTTGGTGGCATCCTACTTGGCGATGACTGTATAACACATATGTTGCACATGTGGAGGTGGGCATCCCATTTTGAGAATCTTGACAAGTGTCAACCTATGGCAAATTCTACCAATTGTCTAATTCTATGACAAATTCTACCAATTGTCCAATTAATCTATGGGCTACTTGAAAGGTCTTCCACAAGTAGGAGAATGTTGGGATTAAGGTGTCTCAACCTTTGCAAATTCTAACATTGATTTTATTGCATTTATTTATTATTTTTTATTAATTAATTTCCTACAAATGTTTAGTCATCTAGTGGGACCCACAAGCTTGGCGGCATCCTACTTGGCAATGACTGTATGACACATATGTTGACAAGTGTCAGCCTATGACAAATTCTATAACGAATTGGACAATTGGCAGAATCTGTCATAGAATTCTGCCTAGTGTCAGCCTATGACAAATTGGACAATTGGCAGAATAGAATTTGTCCAATACGGTTTGTTTATGACAGATTCTCTTACAGCTGTAAGTTGTAAGCTATGACAATATTTATGACAGATTCTTATGATAATTGTAAGATGCATAAGAGCATTTGTCATAGCTCAAAATAGTAAATTTTGGGTGCCCAACATACGAGGTTTGAATGGGGAGTCATTTGAAGAAATACATGTGTTATTTGCATGTCTTTTGGTAGTTGAAAAATGGAGCCAAATGTTGTGCACGACACCATCTTGTACCTTCATCTAGAAGCTACATCTTGTGTTGTATTTCTCTATAAAAGGTAGCCTTAGAGGGTATGAGTTATGCGATGTTTGCAGGTGAGGTGTTAATCTGCCAGAATTGATTCAGAGTGTTGGATTGTTGGTTGAAGACTCCTGCTGAAGAAGCAATGTACTGCTATTGTATTGTAACTATTGTTTCAGTAATACAAATTACTGTGCTTTTAGAGAGTGGGGTTTTTCTCCCAAAAAGGTTTTCCCCACAATATATTGTGTATTCTCTGGTATAATCTTTATGCATGTTATTATCTCCTTGTAAATGTGTTTTTTGATTCTATAACAGTTAAGATATGTAAAGAAAATTTGCACTAGATCTCCCCCACTAGATTAGTGTTAGGAAGTGTTTTCTACACCTTAGCTTCCTTTCCGTTTTAATATTAATGCCTCTGCACTTGGCATAGTGATAGATCAGTAAAAGCATTTTGTGGCCAGTCAATAACATGCGAACTGCATTAATTGGATTGAAGGAATTCTCAGATCATCATAATTGTTTGTTTAACATGGGAACAGGTAAATCATATAAGACATATGTGTGAGCATGGGACTCAACCTTGAGGGGATTAGATCCTTACAAGAGGTTTTTGGGTTTAAGTCCTCAGGACACAATCTCAATAACATTCAAGCTGAAAAATCCACAGATTTGGGTCTCTGAAAAACTCACTGAGACTCAAGCTGAAAGATCCCTAAGGATTTCAACTGAAGAATAGATTCCAGAGACTCACCACTTAAGCAATTCTTTTCAGAAAAAGAACTAAACATAAAGAAAATAAAGCCACAAAACTACCCAAGGAAACACCTAAACATCCTGTTTTTCTGCACCCACAAGAGAAAATTCAGAATTTGAAATTAACTTGTAGTCACTGATTTTCTTCAGATTTCATTAAGTTTGGACTCAATTCGCAAACATTTTACAAGCTTTAGCCCGTTATAATGGCCCAACCTAAGTGGAGTCTGGATCTCGAAACCATGTGGGAAACAATTCCCCTACTTTTCACTGTAGAGGGCGTTTTCTGAACATAGTTCATGAGGCCTCTTCCTTCTCAAATCACAAGAAGCTCAAAAGAAGAAAGAAATCGACCTAGTTTAGGCCAGTCCAAAAAGATTGTCGTCGAACAAAGGTAAAAAGGAAATCTTTGAAAACCAAAAAATGCATCTAAGATTTACCTGATCACAGATAAAATCGGCAGAAGGGACGACACGCAGCGCCTGCAGCAGAGACCTCATAGTATGCGTATGAACAGCTCCCTGAGGCATTATCTGATTTAATAACTCGTCACTTACGACCCTCCCATCTCCAGTTACATGATCAGAAGGTGCTTCAATTCGAAAGGCCCCCTCCGAATACTTAGGAAGCTCGGCCTCTTCCCCTCTACCCAACACAGCCTCAACATCTTCCCCTCCCCTCGACATCTCAATTCTCTCAGGAAACATAGCCATTTTTTTTCCTTCACATATTGATGTGTCTAGGGTTTCGCTGTAGAAACAGTTAAATGAACCCCCGCCGGACAGATTTCTGCGTCTGTTGGGATTGCTATCTAGCAGACTATAAATACGATTGAAGCCATTTCCAAAATAGGCCTCGCAGGAACCTGCTTTAGCTTTGACGGGACTGTGCCAGGACATATATGACGGAAGGTCCGGCCATGGCTTCCCATCAAACGACGAGCTTTCGAGCCCATCATGTTCTGCTCTGGGAAACTCTTGGATCCAACCCATTGAAGCATTGTGAAGAAAATTCTCATTCGAAGACGGAAAGTGAAAAAAATAGTAGCAGAGTATGTATAAATTAAAAGCTGCTAAAGTTATAAGAAATCCCTTGAGCTTCATAGCCATCGCCGTTGCTGTGATGTTTCAATTTTCATTTACGTGTAGAATTATGAATTGTAAAACTTCCTGGCCATTCATGGCTCCAAATTTCTTCACCTAGGTGGAGATTCTGGTTTGCATGGGTGGTCAAGAAAAGGAATATGCTCTCTCTTTTTTATCGTACGAAACTTGTATTTGCATCATATTTACAGCTTTGGAATTAGTTTTTGTTTGTTTTTTAGAACAAGCGAGCTCGTGTCGTTTGAATGAATGAAAGAAAGATTTTAATGTATGGGACTTCTAAAAATGTGCTATGTGAAACTTCTTTCTTTAAGTTTTTCAGTAAGTTTTTTTGTTGTCATGTTTAGGTGTGTTTTTTCAAATAAAGTATTTAAAACAAGCGAGCTCGTGTCGTTTGAATGAATGAAAGAAAGATTTTGATGTATGGGACCTCTAAAAATGTGCTATGTGAAACTTCTTTCTTTAAGTTTTTATAGTAAGTTTTTTTGTTGTCATGTTTAGATGTGTTTTTTCAAATTAAGTATTTAAATTATCTATTTCTAAAATATCCTAAATGTTGGAGTGGATACCATTGTATGGTGGGCACTCCATGATAAAATGTTGCTTTGTCTCTACCACTCCCATGTTGCAAAATAGACATATTCTCTCTCTCATTCTTCCTTAGGAATCATCCATCTACTTGTTTCTCACTTCAAATAATGGGAGCTTGTCCTAAGTTGTGCTATAAGCATTTTTGCTCTCAATTTGATATTTGCTCTTATGTATGTTTTTTCCCCATGATTTCCCGTGGGGTTAAATTCTTCGATATCATTTTTTTTTTTTTGCACCTATTTAATTTTCACCATATGATACTCCTAAATTTTTCCCTCAAAATTTTTTTTTTATTCATTGTCATTGGGACATTTGTGCATATTAGCATTCCATTTTTTCATCCATTTGACATTTTGCTTCATCCACATGTTCTTTCTTCTATCAAGTCTTTCCACCATGATCAATCTAGGCCAACGATGTTTTTCCATGCCTTGAGTTTTCTTTAGGTATTTTAACAACTGAACCATTGTTGAAGCCTCTAAAGGAAATATGCTTGTTTTCGGTAATAAGATCTCTTAGGGGACAACTTCTACTTGCCTCCATTTCTGATCTGACATGTTGCTGCCCCAAATCTCACATTTGTAAAGGATCACCAGAGTAATCAACAAACCAAAAAGCATCTTCTTGGTTTTCCAATCCCATAACTCTACATTATTGCGTCTATTTTGTAAAGAATATAGTGTTTTCCAACCTCCCTGAATACTTTTGCTTTACATATTTACAATGGATGATTTTATGTAATCGAAATGAATGGAGGAGAGGAGGAAATTTAATGGCATTCATAAGATGTAGCGACATGAGGAACTAAGAGGCACTCAATTAATTTGTTTTTAGATCTTTTTCATGTTGGTTTTTATGTTATGAATCTTGAGTAACAAATTCAATTTGTGAAGTTTTGCCCCTTCAAAGCTCACTTAAAGTATCCATATTTAAGTCATTTTCAGACTAACTACAAATATCTTCTTACACTACACACTCCTTGATGAAATGTCATTCTATTTCCACCACCCCCTTTGTTGTAAAAAAGGCAAGTCCTTTCCTCCTTGTCTTCTTTTGGCACCTTCCACCTACTAGTTTCACCTTAACTATGCAATTCAAAAATTTAGCCTCTCCCTTAATGGTATGTCTTAAATAAACCTTTTTTATCATGTTTCTACGTGCGATTAAATTCTTTGAAATAGTATTTTTTTCCTGCCTAGTTGTTTTGTCCACATGACATTCTTAGATTTTTCTAACACCCACTTGTTTATCTCCTCATTAGTGATAGGACAGTCATGTAGATTTACTTCCCACTTGTTAATCCATTTGCTATTATGTTTCTTCCAATACTTTTTTCTTACAATTTAGCTCCTCTTCAACAATCATTTTTGGGTCAGTGGTGCTTCTCCATATTTTTTACCCTTTTTAAGTAGCATAACAACTAAATAATCATTGAAGCCTCAATCAGGAACATATCAATGTCAACTAAAATAATATTATATGATGACATTAGTTTGACTTTAAGGCTTCTAGTGATTGGATGTTTTAGAATTCAAGTTCTATTTGTTGTCATTTTTGGTTTGGCATGTTATTCCCCCAAACCTCACACTTGTAAAGGATTAGTGACACCACTAGAAAATTAAAAATCATTTTCTTAGTCTTCCAATCCCACAACTCTACTTTCTTAAATTTATTCTAAAGAATGTATAAAGTTCTCCACCCTTGTTGGATCCTCTCTGATCTACATATCTCTTGTTAGAAAGTAAAGTCCACCAAGATAATTGAGAGGGGGGGCGGGTGGGGGGGGTGAATCAGTTATCTGATAATTATAACTTTTATCAACTTCAACAACATTTAACCATGTAAGCAATATAATTACCAACCATAGAAAGATATTCATACACAATGACACAATATCACAAGATATGTTGACTAGGGAACCTCTTGATCAAAGAGTAAACCCCGGTGGGAATGATGCCCACAAAAGATGCACTAATATGAATATTCCTTGTGAAAGGATGGACTCTGTTAGGAGTCTTATGAAATACATTTAGTACATATAAATCCCTGTTAGGAGATTTTGAATCCCTGTTAAAAGATTCTAACCCTGTTAGGAGTTATGGAAGACAGAAGGACCCACTGCCCAAACAGCTTCAGGGTAAGATCACTGAACTCACTGTCCAAATAATCTTTGCATTATTCAACAGAATAATATGTTACCTCTTCTCTGACTGTGCCAAACTGCACTCACTATTACATCAGATCTCAATCTCAGATCTCTATACTTCACATGTCTTCCTTCACAATTTCGCTCTCATACTTAGCTCTTTTCTTCTCTTCATGCATACCGCATCACATCTCAACATTCCTTTTTACATTACTCATCAACAAGGAAAAACATTCCTTCCTTTATACCACACTCAAATATTTACAAATGATTCGGCACATAATTACAAAATAAAAGTTACCACACACTACATCAAAATTACACAAAACTGTTGGCTTCCAGATACAATAACTCTTCACTCGTGCGACCTCAAAGTTTGCGCTATGAACCACATCACTAACAATGTGTCTCAAACTTCCCTTTAACTACGCAAAACCAGATTCCATCCTGATTAGGAGATATCATCTGATTTCCAAAAACCACTACTCAGGAACACTGCCTAAATACTGCTTCCACCAAAATGCTCATAACTTTCATGAATAAAATAATTACTATATGCACTCTTAACCATAGACATATAACATATCAAAGAGTATAACCTCAACATCGCATATCTCCAACTGCAATATCCCACATGCGCTAATCAAAACACTGTCTGCTTCTCTGCAAGTCTCCAAAAGATCACTGTGTTGACATCAATGACAATCATAATCATGAATGCAACAACAACTGCTACAGAATGACTGCCAAGCATTCATCATTCATTCCTAACATCTCCCAATTGAGCCTATTGTGAAAATCAATTCCTAGGTACTTGTATTCCACCACTACCTCCAAGGAGCTACCCTTGAAGATAAAATTAACTTGTTGCTTCATCTTTTTTCAAAGAAGAAGATCATGACTTTGGTCTTGTTGTAATTCACTTCCATCCCAACAACCTAACAAAAGAGCTCAAGAGCCTTCAAATACTCTCTTAAACCATGTGTAGATTTTGCAATAAGAATAAAGTTATATACATATAAAAGCAACTTCTCCACGTATCTTGCCAACTAGATACATTCTGCAATGGTATTGTTTAACCACTATTCAAGTTTATCAACATATAAACCAAATAATGTGGGGTATAAAGGAATCCCCTATTTGATCCCAATGTCACTATCAAAGCATTCAAACATACCCTCCTTAATTCTTATTTTAGCTCTAACATGCTCATAGAATTTTGGACAACAAATCTAAAATCCTTTGGAAGCCTAAGTTCTTCCATTATGTGCCAAATCTTATCTCTAAGAACAGTGCCAAAAGATTTTTTGAAGTCAACAAAGTATCAAAAAGATTCCCCACCTTGGTTGTGTTGAAGATCAACATATTGTGTTGTCATGAATGTTAACCCTTAGTATTGTGTTGGCATTCATGTCTCATGTGTAGTTGTGTGTAAAGATGTTGTTGATCCATGATAAAGTTCATGATTTAATGCATTAAGATGAGGACTAGAAGCATTATGATGGTGTGAAAAATTTATTGTTCTATCTTTCTTGTTTCTCTTGAGTGAGCAAATGGTGCTACAAGGATGTTTTGGTCTCTACATTTTGGTGAATTATGAAAATGTAGTCCAAGGTGTTTTGAAGACTTTCTAGAAGAATGCTTTGCATTCCTCTATGCTCAAAGGCATTTTCTTGTGGTTTGGGATTTATCTTGTATGTGTCTTAGACATAGCACTCCTATCTTTTTAGGTATTTAGTGTTGCCACTGTAATACCCCAAAAATGGGCTATATGTTCATTAACCTCCTACATCGACAAATCAAACAAAATCGACATCGAAGTCCTAACCTAAGGCACATCTAAACATCATCGAATCATAATTGATTATCTTAAATTCTGCATCGGGGAATATTCCTAGTAATATTCTTAATCATCATAATTATCTTTAATTTTATAATTATTTGGCAATAAATCACATTTATCCTAAAATTTGATTAATTAAATATTTTGCATATTTAATTAATTAAATTTAATATTTGCCACTTAATTGTTTAATTAAATTTAATTCTATCTATTATTAATTGTATTATTTAATTTTGACAACAAATCCAAATATCCTATGAATAATTGATTAAATTTTTATTTAATTAATTAAAGCAAATTGTCATTATTTAATAATATAGTTTTTAATAAAAGTTTGATTAAATAATTGATTAACCCATAAATCAATTGTTTTATTTTTAAAAGCAGTTAAGTTGGAAATAAATCACTTTATTATTAAATTAATTCATAAATAAAACATGCACAATCATAAAAGCAGACAACTATCAATTATCAATTAAAGCTAAACTCTATTTTGAGTTAAAGCTTAGCTTTTGCATGTTTTTGTGAGTTAATTATCTTTTATTTAAAAATAACTCAAAAATCAACCTGAGTTATTTGAGTGATTTATGGCTTTTTTTCCCATGCACCTCCAAAGCCCTGGATTTCTATAAATACAAGGCTCAGCTCTTCATAATTCATCTCTCAATCATCTCTCAAATTGGCATCCAAGCATCTCATGTTTTTGCACAATCACGCTAGAGAATTGGAATTGAAGAATCAAAGCTCTTGCGAATCAACATCTTTGTGAGATCAATCTTATTTTTGCATTCATAGCATATCAATTTTCAATAGCATTCATAGCATATCAATTTCATATTAGCATAGATTCATATCAGTTTTTATCATTCTTATTGCATAGAAAATATCAAAAATATAGATTAATTGCATTCAATTTCATATCTATCTTTTGCATTCAAATCTTTCATTTAGGTGTCGTCTAGGTCACTGATCTCGATTACAATCTGAGAACATTAATCTCGCACCTACTAGAAGGCAATAAATCGCTTGGTTAGATTAGATTTCAATTTTGCACGATTTTGATTATCACTAACCTCTAATGTTTTATTGAGTGTTGTGTCTACAGATCAGGTACAATTTTCACACACACAGCCACAAATATTTTTGGAAAATGTAGTATATTGGTAGTTTGGTTGCTTGTCAGGGCTAGTCCAGAAAATGCTCCATATTTCTTTGTATTGTTGTCTTTTCTCCTATGAATTGGTGGACACGCTTATATTGTTTATGCAATCCCTTAGTTTAGATTTTAGGTGATGGGGTGTACTTCAGTTATCTTTGAAAATGTTCTATCTCATGACTATATTTTTCTAGGCTTCAAGGTATAAAAAGATTTATATTTGTTTAGTTGAGCTACTTTGTTTTGATATAACAATGTGAAAGAAATATATGGAAATATTTGTTAGCATTCATGAAATATCTCTTTGTGGTATGCATGACAATGGTTGATGTTTTGTGTGTTGCATATTGCCTATAGCTAGTCTTTTTAGAGTGATTTGTGGTTGTTCAACTGATGGGGTCTACTCTCTTTCTTATGCTATGCATTTGAGGTTTTATGCAAACATTGGAAGTTTTGATGAGTTATCCTTGGGTACTTCTATGCCTTGATGTGTGCCATACTTTGTAAATTCATTTGTAGTTGTGATTTTGGGTTGACTGGTAAAATGTTACTGTAGACAAGGATTTGAGAGTGCACCTAAACCTGTTTTGAAGGCCAAAGACAAACAAACGTCATAGCATATAATCAAATCAAATTTAATGGTAAACAAACTAAAATCAAAGCCACCTCAGTTTAAGCCTAAAACGGATGCGCCCATGCACCGTTTGATATGCTTAGATATAGATGGATGTGGGTGTGCAAACTCAAGCACTTGGAGCATGCAAATTAGGATGATTTGAGGATCAAGAAGACCCAAAATGACACAAAATAGGTATGAGGAACCTATTTTGCCTCAAAGGCCTCAAGAACACACAAATATGCAAAGCTAAAAGATGAACTAAGATTGATTAAACAAGAAATGAATCTATGTTAATCCAATTAAGCTAATTTAGATGTGATTTAAGCTTGAAAATGATCTAAAATGATGAGTTTATGCTTATGCTAGAATGAAAATGGCATTATAACTTTGCTATTGAGTTTGAGAGAAAAAGATGATTTGCCTTAGGAAGTGAGGGTATTTATAGGAAAAGGGAAGGGCTTGGTTAAAAAGGATGAGTTAGAGTTAGGGCTAAGGTTAGGGTTGAGTCAAGGACAAGTGTCCTGACAAGTGTCAAGGGAGGATTGAGTTGAAAGTTTGAGGGCATGTGCACAATTTGGTAAATGTGCCCAAGGCCAAGAGGTGGCAAGGAAGGGATAAGAAGGTCTTAAATGCATAATGAATACATGTAAGAAAGATAAGGAAGGCTTAAATGCATCCTTAAATGCATTTGCAAGAGGTGGCCAAGAGGTGGCTATCCTTGTTGACTAAGGAGGATGACTAAGAGGAGGTTAGCATAAGTTTTGGTAAACCTTTTGCTAATGGAATGTGACAAGATTAGAAAGGGGATTAGGATTAGGATTAGGAGAAAGGGATGGGCAAGTGGCTTTTGGTGAGATTTAGATATTTATTAAAGATAAATTTAATAAATATTAAATATCTAGGCTTAGGGTTTGAAGGGACTAGATTAAGGATTTGACCCATTTAGAGGAAGGTTTAGGACTTTCTAGAAGAGTTTAGTGCTCTTTAGAATTTTGGCCAACTTTGAGATAAAAAATAAATTAATTTATTTTTGAAGTTTTTGGGCAATTTATTAATTAAAATAATTAATAAATTAGGGATAATGTCCAAATGACATTTTTAGGCTAGATTCCTTAATTAAGAGAGAGGGATTTAATGCCATAAAAATAAATTAATTAATTAAATAAATAATTAATTAATAAATGATGATGTCATCAAAGATTTTCAGAAAACAAAAATAATTTATTTTCTGAAAGATTTTTCGGTGTCTACATTTTGCCCCTCTTTGATGCGATGCCACAAGTGGCATGGCGTTAAAGACAAGAAAATAAGATGCTAAGGCTAGAATCAGAAGAAAAGGGTATGACGCCCGGGTGGACTAGAAGAAAGAGGAACATGCCCCGGTGGGACAAAATCATGGAAGATGCGCCCAGTGGGACAAGGAGAAAGAGGGATTACGCCCTGGGACAGAATGTGCCCGGCGGGACGAGGAAGGAAGGGCCTAGGAAGAAAGGGGAGATAAATAACCTCACTTCTAAGAGCAAATATGGATGATATGCAAGATGAGATGGAAATGCAAGATGCAAGATGCAGCTATATGCAAAGATGCAAGATTAATCTATAATGAATGCAAGGGACCAGATAGCTCCAAGTGCAAACGGGAGTGCACAACCTAGATTTAATATAGCTATGTTAGAGACCTGCCAAGGATACTGGGATCACGAGGCTTGTCAACAACGTCGCAGAGGACTGACGCTAAACAAACACACAGGGTTGCCCCAACATCACACATGAAGCGCAGAGGCGACATGGCGGAACCGATGCTGAAGGAACCACAAACACACAACTGACTCACAGGCAGAAGCGAAAGATCAAAAGACCTTGCCCCAGATTATCCGCACACGCAGCACACCGTGATATAAAGAATCGTGGTGACCCTGGTGGGATAAAGAGAAGCCAAAAAGATTAACAAGACCCAAAGGACAAAAATCCAAGATCAAAATGATAACTCCAAAAAGACATCCTTTGCCAAGGAGAGAGATTAGGTTTGATTGATGGTGGGAAGATTGGTTGGACAGGAGGAACGATATATCCTCAAGGACCCATGGGCTGGTGAGAGAATAAGTGTAGTTGTTTGCTGGCAAAAGCTGAAGTTCAAGGAATAATCAAGATGAGCAAGGATAAGTCGACAATTGATGTTGCTGAAGCACAAGGCCCGAGTGGGACCAAAAGTTTTTTGAGGCTGGGGATGGGACAAGATATTTGATCAAATGCTACTGCAGGATGGACAAAGGCTATGTACAACAAGGAGGAACGATATGCACAAGGGATATGTACAGAAGCTCAGGATTGGGGATAGGAAGATCACACTCGGCGGGACTCTCACTAGGACGGAGACAAGAAGGATAAATACAGGGAGGAATGCGCTGTACAGGAAAGGGATAAGGATATGGTACAAGATATGGTACAAAGCTTTGGAATAGGATATGGATTGCAAATGGGTTGGAGGAAGATGGAAGCTGAATGCTTGGAAGATAGGGGAGATGGAACTGCTAGGAGATCTATTAAGAGATTATGGATGGAGGAAGAGGACGGTAGTTGAAAGGACAACTGAATAGATAAATAGCTCAGTTTACTATGTTGGTGCTTGTTTGCCAGGTTTTCACCAACATACTTGTCCAAGGCGCTTGAATTGCCAAGTTTTCACCGTTGGACGATTATTTTCTCTTTCTCTTTTTCTTTTTTTTTTGCTTTTTTGCTTTTTTGCTTTTTTGAATGTTTTTGGATTTTCTGATATATGCAGGATTAGGTTCAGGCATAGAACCTCTTCAGATGGATGATGTTGATAGGATCATTCAAGGGCTCACCTTCTGGTGTTGATAGCTGATAGGCTCCCGAGCCAAAGGATGCGGTGACAACATAGGGGCCCAACCAAGTAGGCTCAAACTTGCCTTTTTTTTCTCTATTTGCTAGGACCTTCTGATTTTCTTTAAGGACCATGTCACCGACCTGGAATTGTCTAGGATGGACCTTTTTGTTATAACTCCTTTTGAGTCGATTTTGGTATGCAACCAGGTGATCGTAGGCTTGCTGTCTCTTTTCATCTAGCAGATCCAGCTGTGTGAGCCGGGCCACACGATAGTCTTCATCAATTGTATAGTTCTTCATGGAGACGCGCAAGGATGGAAGCTCGACCTCGATCGGCAGAATGGCTTCAGCACCATATACAAGGGAGTATGGGGTGGTGCTTGTGGGAGTACGATAAGAAGTGCGATAGGCCCAGAGGGTGGGATTAATTTGGAGATGCCAGTCACGACCAGAATCATTGACAACCTTCTTGAGGATTTTCAAAAGAGTTTTGTTGGTTGCCTCAGCTTGGCCATTTCCTTGAGGGAAATATGGACTGGAGAAACGGTGATGGATGTGGAGTCTGGCACATAGATCATCCACATGCTGGTTTTCAAAAGGTGTGCCATGGTCTGTGAAAATGGCAGATGGTATGCCGAAGCGGCAAATGATATGATAGAGGATGAACTTGGATATTTGGATGCCAGTAGTTAGCGTGAGTGGAATCGCTTCAACCCGTTTGGTAAAGTACTCTGTGGCTGTTATGATATACTTGTGTCCATCCGAAGAGAGGGGGGTGATCAAGCCAATGAGGTCGAGGCCCCAACATGAAAAAGGCCACGGTGGTGCAATAGGCTGTAGATCCTGTGCTGGTGCATGTATCAAATTGGCATGCTGTTGACATGGGAGACATTTCTTGACAAATTCACACGCATCATGTTCCATTGTTGGCCAATAATATCCAACTCTAAGCAGCTGCTTTGCTAGAACCATGCCACTCGTGTGGGCACCGCAAATTCCAGCGTGAACTTCTTGTAAGGCCAAGACGACCTCGTTTGAGTCTAAACATCTAGATAGGACATTGTGATACCCGCGACGATATAGGGTGTTGGCTACAAGAGTGTAGCGGGAAGATATGCGATAAGGTTTTGGCATTGGTTATTGGTGAGATGGGGAGATATGATACCATTTTTTAGATATGCATGGATTTTGTGGTACCATGGGGATTGGGGACCAACCAAGACACACACCATGTCTGCATCGGCATTCTCATAAGCTGGTGAATGTAGCTGCTCGACTAGAAATTCATACTATGTTGCGTCATGTGGGATTTCCAATAAAGATCCGATGGTTGCCATTGCATCTGCTGCTTTGTTCTGAAGCCTTGGGATCTGATTGAATTGTAGATGTAGGAAATGCTCTTTCAGTTTATCCACCAGTTGTTTGTAGGGTAGCAATTTGTCGTCCTTTGTCTGATACTCATCAAGGACTTGCTTGATAATGAGCTGTGAATCTCCAAAGACTTGTAGTTCTGTGATGTTCCATTGGATAGCTGTTTTGAGACCTAAGATGAGTGCCTCATATTCTGCAATGTTATTGGTACAGGGGAATCCCAACTTGAATGATTTTGGAATATAGTCACCTTGAGGTGTGACGAATAGGATTCCTGCCCCAGAGCTATGGGATGTGTTGGAACCATCAAAGTATAGTTTCCACATGGGCTGCTCTTCAATCATGCATAAGTGTTCATCAGGGAATTCCATGATTAGTGGATAGGCATCCACCAGTGGTGCTTCTGCTAGTTGATCGGTAATGACTTGCCCTTTGATTGCTTTGCGATCTACATACTGAATGTCAAATTCGCTGAGTAACATGACCCATTTTGCCATACGGCCTGTGAGGGTTGTCCTTGATAACAGATACTTAAGAGGGTCCACCTTTGATATGAGCTTGATTGTGTGGCTAAGCATGTAATGTCTAAGTTTTTGAGTGGCAAAGACCACTGCTAGGCATGCTTTCTCCATGGGTGAATAGTTAAGCTCATAGCCCACAAGAGTGCGACTGATGTAGTAGACAACTCGTTCTCTATTTTCATCATCATGCTGTGCTAGGAGTGCCCCTAGTGCTGTAGCTGTTGTTGAGATGTAAAGGATGAGTGGGCATCCTGGAACTGGTGGTATAAGGATCGGAGCGTTAGCTAGATACTCCTTGAGCTTATCAAAGCTTCTTTGACATATGGGATCCCACTTGAAGTTGGTGTTTTTGCATAAGAGATGTGAGAATGGTTGGCACTTGTCTGCTAGTTGCGAGATGAACCACCGAACTGATTGAAGCTTGCCCTGTAGGCTTCTGAGCTGTTTGAGATTTCTTGGTGGAGGCATCTCCGTTATTGCTTTTACCTTTTTAGGATCGATCTCTATGCCTCGTCTAGAGACGATGAAGCCTAGAAGCTTGCCAGATGTAACACCAAAGACACATTTCTTAGGATTAAGCTTTAAGCCATAATGATTCAGATGATCAAATACACGCTCTAGGATGTTGAGGTGCTCATCTCTTGTTTTGGATTTTGCAAGGATATCGTCCACATAGTCCTCAAGGATCTTGTGGATCATGTCATGAAAAATGGCTGTCATTGCTCGCTGATATGTTGCTCCTGCATTCTTTAGCCCAAATGGCATCATGTTGTAGTAGAAGGTACCCCATGGGGTTGTGAATGCTGTTTTATGTTGATCTGCTTCTGCTATATGAATCTGGTTGTAGCCGGAAAAGCCATCCATGAGTGATAGCATTTCGTGACCCGCTGTGAGGTCTACAAGCATGTCTATGTTTGGCAATGGGAAGTCATCCTTAGGGCATGCCTTGTTCAAGTCCCTGAAATCAGTACAGATTCTGATGTCGCCAGAAGGCTTTGTGACTGGCACCATGTTAGAGATCCACTCTGAATAATCTATTGCTCTGATGATCTTAGCTTGGAGGAGCTTCTCAAGCTCTGCTTTGACGAGCAATGCTACCTTTGGATGCATTTTCCTTAGCTTCTGCTTCACTGGCTTGACGTTTGGATCTACTGATAGATGATGAACAACAAGGTTTGGATCAAGGCCAGGCATGTGGGCGTATGACCATGCAAAATTGATAACTGATTCCTTGAGCAAGGAGCTGAGAGCAATTTCTTCTCCTTCTGTTAGGTTGACTGCAATGTAGGTGATCCTTGGACATTCTTCTGTTCCCAAGTTGATTGGCTTGGTTTCCTCTATGATGATCGGCGACTGCTCTGGTCTATAATCTTGGATAGGGGGAAGAGGCAAGGCTTCATCTTCTAGCGCCTAAATTGCCAGGTTTTCACTAGAAGATACGCCCTTTATTTTTACTATTTTGGAATCAGAATGTGCCCCAAGGGGGTTTTCATATAAAGACTCATGATGTTCTTTTGCTTTATCATTTTTGCGACTAAAGCTTGCCTCTTCCCCAAAATATCCTTCTGGGTGAAGCTGATAGACAGAGGTTGATGTTGGATCCTAGTTGACTGCTGGATCTGATGCCCCCATGAATTCTAGGAGTGCTTGTGCACTTTGGAACTTGTCGATGTGTGCGATGCTTGGTTGGTCCCAATCTATGAGGTCAGGGTTTGTGAGGGGAAGATCTATGAGGTTAATGGAGAGTTGTTGGAGGACAGAAGTCCCCAGGAGGGTGTCGTCGGCAAAGATATCGTCGTAGGATGGGATGTCTTTCTCTTCGGGGATGTCTTCGATTTCCACGAGGTCATCCTGGCTATTCGAGAAGTTAACGCTAGTCATGTTGGTGCCCTCAGTTGCGGTATTGGGCTCTTGTTTAAGTAGGCGAGAGGTATTAAAGCCAAGTCCTTGCTGTTCTGGATTCTGGGATGGTATGATAGGAAACAAATTTCCGTCCTCTTGTGGTCCTAGACCACCACCTTGATAGTTATAGTGTTCTGTGACATTTTTGTAGGGGATTGGGTATTTCTCTTTGAAGTACTCAAGAAGTTGTGTGTCACGTGATGGGGGATCTTTGTATAACCATTTGTTAATATCTGGATCTATTTCTTTGCTGTTGATAGTACCATGAGACTCAAAAGTCATGTTTCCGATTTGCTTGAGCTTATAATGTTCCTCAACAGGCTTGTTTTGACAACTTGGGCACCCTTGAGTATGTGGATCACGTGGAAGAGCCCCTACAGCAAATGCATCACTGAGGCTGTATTCACCACAACCCTGGTTGTTGATCTTGACGGATGATAAGGTGGAAGAGAGGATGGTCTCTGGATCACGATGGGATCGGGATGAGCTAGCAATAGAAGTACCAATATCGGTTCCAGGACAATGAGTAGAATGAGGGAAAGATGCTTCCATCGCACGACAGTATGCGAAGGGGTTAGGATCAGCGTGGATGGTAACCTTAGTGCCTTGATGTGGAAACTTGATGCACTGATGGTAAGTAGATGGCACGGCCTTAATGGAATGGATCCATGGACGATCGAGGAGGATATTGAACGGTAGGTCAAGATCAACAACGTGGCAGACAGTATCTTGCGTTGCTGGGCCTAGCTGGATAGGCAAGGTGATAGTACCTTCGGAGGTACGCTCCAAGTTGTCATATGCTTTGATAGTGATCATCTCATGTTGTATGTCAGCCTTCGTGAACCCGATCTTCTTGATGAATTTTAATGTGCACAAGTTGAGGGCTGAGCCATTATCTATTAAGACCCGTTTGATGGCAAAGTCTCTGACCATGACGGCAATGCGGAGAGGAAGAGTATGGTCAGGAGCGACATTTGGTATATCAGATTCTTTGAAGGATAAGGCACATGCTGCTGATAGGTGTCCCACAAGAGTTTCAAACTGAGTTGTGTTAATGTCCGTGGGGACATGGCCTTCTTTTAGAGCTTTGTCCAGGATCTCTTGATGGATGGGTGATGTGCGGAGCAAATCCAAGATAGATATTTGGGCTGGCATGTTCCCAAGATGCTTTATGATATTGTATTGTGCACTTGGTGCATTATACTATGTTGCGCGTGCATTTGATGCTGGCCTGGTGTTAGACTGTGCTGTGGATGCAATAGACATTGGCCTTGGAGGAGCAGTTGACCTCAGAGGAGCACCGGCAACAGTTATCCTACCACTGCGGGTAGTTGCAGCACATTGTCGATCCGACCCTCTGACGTGGATGGTATTGATGGTGGGCTCATCTTGGATGGGCTCAACTTGAGTTATGCATCTGACATACTTGTCATAGTTGATGTAGGTTGCTGTGTGATCTTCTTGCTTGCCTTTGCCATGATTTTGGGGCTGATTGGCGTTGGCTTGATTCTTCCGGGTATCGTGTTGAGGGAACACATTTTGATATATTTGTAAACCGGTGTTAGGTGAAGCTTGAGCTGGTGCATCGACCTGGATCTTCTTGCGATCAATGAGATCCTGGATGTAGTTCTTAAGCCGCATGCACTTCAATGTTGTGTGCTCTTTCACGCGATGGTAATCACAGTATTCATGTTCTTTATACCAATCAGACTTTGGTGCATTGTCATCCTTCTGTGGGATGGGCGGATATGTGATCATATTTGCCTTGGCTAGCCGATAAAAGATCTGATCTAGAGGCTCACCCAAAGGTGTGAAAGTCCTCTTTGGATTGTTCTGATTGTTGGGCTTGTTCTGCCTTGGGGCAACGTTAACTGCGTTAACAGGATTGCCTTGACGTGCTGGCTATTGCTATTGGTATTGCTGCCGATACTGTTGCACAGGTGATTGATGATCTTGAGGAGGCTGCTGATAAATAGGTGCTTGATATGCGGGAGCTGGTGGTTGCTGATAGATGGGTGCTTGTGGCGGTTGGTATGTTTGAGCTGGTGTAGGACTAGCCACAATGAATTGTACATTCTTAGTGTCAGTGGCTCCATCTGTAACAACATTCTTGTTACGATTCCAGTAACGGGATTTATCATTGTTGGGTTTGTTTTTGGAATCTTCCTTGAAGTGACGAATAGTGCCTTCATCTAGGAGAGCTTTCTCGATGCCTATGCCCTTGCTCTTGATGTCTTGGTATGTCTGGAGACAGTTCATTCGCATGTGATGGGATAGATTTGGATGCAGGTTATCAATGAAGATCTTTGTTAGATGCTTCTCTAGCGGCTGATATGATAACCTGGTTGTAAGATTCTGCCATCTTTGCAAGTATTCTGCAAGGCTTTCTCCGTCTTTCTGCTTTGAGTTGCATAGGTCTAGCAAGGACAACTCATTCTCCACATTATGGGCATAGTATGTGATGAAATTCTCAGAGAGTTCAGCAAAGGTTTTTATTGTCCCATGTGGTATTTTGTAAAACCACTCAACAGCAGTTCCTCCCAAGCTCTTGGGAAATAGGCGCAGGAGATAGTTATCACTGTAAGCCACTTCTTGGCACGCCATGTAGAACTCTTTGATATGATTTACTGGATCTCCTTTCCCCCGATACTTGTCGAACTTGGGCATCTCAAAATGCTTGGGGAAAGGGATAGTTGCTATGGACCGATCGAAGGGATACGAGCACACCTCTTCGAACTTATATGTTTTATTCTCTGTTCCACTTTGTAGCTCCTTTAGAGCATTTTTCATTGCTTCCCACTCAGCATTGAGTGGCGAGGGAACTGGGACTTCTGTTTGTGATGGAAGCTATGGAACTGGATATGGTGCTTGCTGTGGATAAATAGGTTGGAACTGATTTTGGGGCAATGGTTGCTGGGGATATTGCTGGTGTAGCATAGGGGGATATTATGGTAAATGATATAGAACCGCTTGATGTTGTTGGGCTGCTTGCTGTTGTTGAACTGGCGGTTGTCGTGGGACTGCTTGCTGATATTGGACATTTGGAACTTGCTGTTGTAACTGATGGGTGGGAACTTGTTGTTGCTGGGGGATGATAGGGATTTGTTGCTGGGGCTGATAGCAAGGGACTTGCTGTTGTTGAGGAATGATGGGTGTTTGCTGAAAGGGGACATGTGGTTGCTATGAGGGAGGCTGTTGGAACGATGCTGCTTGTGGGTATGATGGTGGTAGTTGCTGAGGTTGGCTTTGGGTTTGGCTGATATAAGCTGGGTGCATGCCTGCGTTACTTAGAGGTGGAACAGATGTGGGGAAGCTAGAAACAAAGGGTGATGGGGTAAGATAGCTGGGGAAAGTTAGCTGTTGAGGTGGTGGAACTTGCTGGAAGGTATTTGGGATTTGGGATGAATAGCTTAAAGCTGGCGGTGTTTGGGGTAGTTACTGCTGTGCTACTTAGGCGAAGGCGGTTTGTTGACTTGCAACCATAGATGTAGGGGATTGAGATGGAATCCCCCATGTCTTCATTTCTTCTTGTGTAAGGCCCCACTGAGAGCTTGTGTTAGGGTGCACTGCAGTGGATGATGGAATGGTAGGAGCAACGGGAGCTTGGGACACGAATGATGGTTGCAAGAAAGGAGCTTGTTGAGGTTGTGGTTGAGCGGATGCTTGTGAGGAGGAAAATGAAGGAAACACCCAAGAGAAAGATGAGGTTGGAATGGGAAGCGATTGCACTAACCCCAAAGAAGAAGGTACAGGTGCTTGGGGGGTGAAGGGTGACGGTGCTCCTTTGATGGTGAAAGGCGTTGCTTGACTTGCGGATGGTGGCGAAGCTTTTGGTGTAAAAGCTTGCATGAGAGGTGGAAGTTGACTTTGGGTTAAGTGTTGGATTTGAGCTTGGGTAGCCATAGCAGATGATGAAGTAAAAGGGGTATGAGATGGAGTGGATGGTGCTGCAGCTTGTGTTGCGGGACTGGCAAGGTTTCCTTGCAAGAAAAGGGGAATGGTGGAAAGCTCTTGGGGTGTTTGCATTATAGGATCGGGGAATGTTTGGACAAACGGAGAATATGCTTGTGCTGGAACTTGGATTGTTTTGATGGGGATGCGTGGATAGAGAGATGGTGGGATGGAGGTACTTTCTGGTAGATAGTGGGCAAACGTGCTTTGCTGATGTTGTGGTACAAGGGCATTGGTCGTTGGTGGGCTTTCTGGAGGATTTGCAAATGCTTGGTTTGCCAAGGGGGATGAAGGGATGTTTGGATCTTCACATGGGTTACTGGCTTGGATCTGGGGATTGTAGGTCATCATGGCGTTGGTGAAAAAGTTGGGATTGGATGAGGTTGTTGGTGGATAAGGATTCATGCTTCTTCTTTTTCAAGATCTGGTCTCAACAGGCATGGAGATGCAAGTGCTAAATGGATGCAAGATGTTTGGCTAAAAGATGTTGATGGATGCAAAGTTGATGAACTTCTAAAGATGATGATGTCTAAGATGCAAATGCAAAGATAGGGATCAAGATGGCGATGATGGAAGCTGGATGGAACTGATATGGATCAAGACGGTGGAGGAAAGATAGGTTGCTGGTGGAAAGCTGGTGAAAGATTACTGAGTGGTCAACAAATGAGCTGCTATTTTTCCCAAATGGACGATCAGAGATATGATGGGGTCAACCTAAGATAGACTGATGATCTTCGGTCAACAAGTTTCTTATCAATACACTCCAATCTCTTGCTCGAGATGATGGCTATGCAAGGACAAGGTTTGATTTCTTTATGACAACACGTTGTGCCAAAAAAGAAGATGATGGTCTCTGATCTTGGATGTGGGATAGGAACAACTCAAAAGGTAGAACACTAAGTGTTGGTGGATCTCTGGATTTTGGAACAAAGGATGATGGATCTGCCGGAAAGATATGGAAAGCTGATGGGGGGATGCTGGTGGAAAAGGTATTGAAGGGTGAAGGGATAATGCTCTATAAAAGGGATAATGCAAATGACAAGGATTGATTCTAGAATGCTGGAAGGAAGATGAATGCACTTTATGATGTTTTGAAATGCAACTAAGGTTTTGATGCTGATGCAAAGGGTGAAACTAGGATGAAACTAAGATGCAAGGCTGTTTGAGACAAGATTTCAAGATCTGAAGATGGAACAAGACATGAACAAGGATTTTGGCTAATTTTCTGGCTCAAGGTTGACAAAGTGATGGTTAACTCAGAAACGGAAGGCGAACTGTTTGATGCGGGCGTTATGGGCAATGTTCTCAAGTCTGGCTTGGGACTTTTCTTTAGCTTTGGTTGCTTGGATAGTGGATTGATAGGTCTTGGTGTTCTTCTTGGTAACTTTTCGCTCTTGATAGGCTTGGGATTTGGGCAACTTCGCTTTAGGATGTTTGTTCTTGCTGGGCATCACTTGGAAAAGAGGCTTCTGATTTTGAGACAAAGGTTTCCAATGGAAAAAGTTAAAGTCAAAGCAATCTCCGCAAGGGACAAAGCAACCCTGCGGGATACAAACAAAGACAACTGACTCTGACAAAGCTTTGAAAGTGTATGTTTCAACAAGTGTTTTCACAGAGTCTTTGACTGTCAAGCACTTCAAACAGATCTACCTAAGGAAGGTGAGTATCAAAATCACTTGCCCACAGCTTGGTATCCCCCAGAAGGGAATACAAATGGTGAGTAATCTTGAGGCGACCTGGTAAACCCCTTGGAATCGGTCCTTGCACAAGGATTTTGATACTTTCGGATGTAGATAGGGTAGCCTCTATTTTATCAGGTTGCTAATGATTCCGTGGTGTCTCCATACCCGGTTATGCTGATCATCCGTGACTCACTTAAGAGCCTTGCCAATAATGCTGGGGGAGAGGAATGTTTACCATCCCCAGACACGTGTTTGGCACGAACGCCCGGCGATTAGGAGATGTAAGCGATTCTTTTGGTATTCGCTTATTTGTATACCGGCCGGGGGGGATACCGGTTTGAGGTCGTTCTCCGAGGAGGAAGCGCTTCTCCTTGGACAGGCCTCGCTAAAAGCAGAACAGGTGAACTTGTCCAAGTTCAAATGTTCCATGTTGCTTACTCTAACAAGGATTATGCAAAAATTGAAAAAACTGCTACATGCACATCAAGCAGATTTTGTTCATTTTCCCAAATTTGATTAAGTGATGTTTGAACTTTGAAATAAAGACACTTGTGATTAGATTTTGATTTGTTCCTTTCTCCAAAATGTAAAATGATTTGAACGGTTGCAAGTTCTTTCCTTTTGTGCATTCAAGATTTGATTAGCGAGTTGATTTAAGAACTTTGAAAAAGCTTTGTTTTATCCCTTAGATCACTCAAGATTGAATTTGTTTGCTTGGTTTGAAATCTGAAATAGATGAGGGAATAGAGTTTGTTCGTTCCTTTTAGTGCATTCGAGATTTGGTTTGATTTTCAAATTGATAATGACACTCTAGGACCTAAGTTCATTTCCTTAATGTCATTCAAGATTTTGTTTTTGACCTTTGCTGTAATAAAAGAAATGAAAAACCAGTCCCACGCAACTCAAGACAAAAAAAACAAAAAGCGACACTATCCAGCTTATAGGCGACGTTGGAAAGTTCAAAGGCGACATTTCATTTTTACAGGCGACATTCTGTACCTCAAAAGATGACAGATAAATATGCAGAGGCGTGATTTCTTTCGTCAGAGGCGTGATTTCTTTACATGAAGGCGACAGAAGAGAATTCTGGGACGGAACAAAAGTTATCGATCACAGGAAAATCTCAGTTATGCAGGCGTGAAAACAGAGCTCATAGGCGTCATTTCTTTCCTCAAAGGCGTGATTTCATTGCAAGAAGGCGTGACTGTATTGTATGTAGGCGACATTTCTTTTCATGAAGGCGACATTTCTTTGCTTGAAGGTGACATTTAATTGCTGTAGGCGACATTTAATTGCTTGAAGGTGACATTTCATTTGTTTCCTGCAAATACAAGCATATAAAGTATAATTTCATCAAAATGATTATGGTTAGAGTCCCACCGGGCGTGCCAGAATGTAGACTAGGATTTGAGCGTGCACCTAAACCTGTTTTGAAGGCCAAAGACAAACAAACGTCATAGCATATAATCAAATCAAATTTAATGGTAAACAAACTAAAATCAAAGCCACCTCAGTTTAAGCCTAAAACGGATGCGCCCATGCACCGTTTGATATGCTTAGATATAGATGGATGTGGGTGTGCAAACTCAAGCACTTGGAGCATGCAAATTAGGATGATTTGAGGATCAAGAAGACCCAAAATGACACAAAATAGGTATGAGGAACCTATTTTGCCTCAAAGGCCTCAAGAACACACAAATATGCAAAGCTAAAAGATGAACTAAGATTGATTAAACAAGAAATGAATCTATGTTAATCCAATTAAGCTAATTTAGATGTGATTTAAGCTTGAAAATGATCTAAAATGATGAGTTTATGCTTATGCTAGAATGAAAATGGCATTATAACTTTGCTATTGAGTTTGAGAGAAAAAGATGATTTGCCTTAGGAAGTGAGGGTATTTATAGGAAAAGGGAAGGGCTTGGTTAAAAAGGATGAGTTAGAGTTAGGGCTAAGGTTAGGGTTGAGTCAAGGACAAGTGTCCTGACAAGTGTCAAAGGAGGATTGAGTTGAAAGTTTGAGGGCATGTGCACAATTTGGTAAATGTGCCCAAGGCCAAGAGGTGGCAAGGAAGGGATAAGAAGGTCTTAAATGCATAATGAATGCATGTAAGAAAGATAAGGAAGGCTTAAATGCATCCTTAAATGCATTTGCAAGAGGTGGCCAAGAGGTGGCCATCCTTGTTGACTAAGGAGGATGACTAAGAGGAGGTTAGCATAAGTTTTGGTAAACCTTTTGCTAATGGAATGTGACAAGATTAGAAAGGGGATTAGGATTAGGATTAGGAGAAAGGGATGGGCAAGTGGCTTTTGGTGAGATTTAGATATTTATTAAAGGTAAATTTAATAAATATTAAATATCTAGGCTTAGGGTTTGAAGGGACTAGATTAGGGATTTGACCCATTTAGAGGAAGGTTTAGGACTTTCTAGAAGAGTTTAGTGCTCTTTAGAATTTTGGCCAACTTTGGGATAAAAAATAAATTAAAAATAAATTAATTTATTTTTGAAGTTTTTGGGCAATTTATTAATTAAAATAATTAATAAATTAGAGATAATGTCCAAATGACATTTTTAGGCTAGATTCCTTAATTAAAGATTTTTAATTAAGAGAGAGGGATTTAATGCCATAAAAATAAATTAATTAATTAAATAAATAATTAATTAATAAATGATGATGTCATCAAGGATTTTCAGAAAACAAAAATAATTT
Source organism: Chamaecyparis obtusa (assembly GCA_027943335.1). Classification (NCBI taxonomy): domain Eukaryota; kingdom Viridiplantae; phylum Streptophyta; class Pinopsida; order Cupressales; family Cupressaceae; genus Chamaecyparis; species Chamaecyparis obtusa. The sequence continues at coordinate 694,754 of BSBK01002973.1, read as the reverse complement.
ATTTTCTGAAGGATTTTTCGGTGTCTACAGTTACATGTTTCATCTATACACTAACCTATTGATGGCTTGGGAAGATGTGCATTAGTATGATTATGTAAGGTAGGGAAATATAGTTTACTAGCATATGCCTCCAAACTAGAAAACTAAGTCTATTTCTTCTTGGATTATATTTAGAATATGAAGCTTCAAAGAGATAAGTATGATTGACTAGCACTTTTCTCAAGAGAGTCAATTCAATTTCATACTCTTAGGGCTTTTATTCCTTTGTTTCTATGAATGATTGATTGAATAATTTGATAAACTAGATGATAATTGAGATCTAGGTCTAAACAAATGATATTGACTAATCTAGAAAGTGTAAATTTCAAAAATTCAGGGGAAATTATGTGCTGCATCTATAATTGAGTCAAAATGGGATGATCTATGTTGTATTGGGTTTTCTAGACCTTTTGAATGAGTTTTGAATACTAGAGACTAAATCTGGGACTCAAGGAGTTTGTATTTGTTTTTTACCAAATTTTAGTTGATTCTAGGACACTATTGCAACAAGCGATGGTTTCCCACAACTATGACACCCCAGGCAACCTAGTTCTATGATTTCCTGATGAAATTGAAAATCTAGACATGTGGCTATGTATTAAGTTGATTCCTTTTTGTCACACCTCCCATAGCCTATAACTGAACCCAGTTCTACACATAAGAAGAGAAAAATGGTGTTTGGGGATTGTATAGGGGTTTGCCTTAGCCAAACCCGGGTTAGACTCAATCCTATGGGTAAGTGCAAGAAGTTGAGTCCACTTATGGAGGAATTTTTATACTTAGCCAAATTTGTGAAATTGCGCTCAATAAAATGAGGTTCTGCTTAGAATGAAAGAGGTCCCATTTCTCTTTGGGGCCCTAATCCTAAAATTTAGAAACAAGATCCCATGTCAAAAGATTATTTATTTTCTAGAAAACCTTCTAGAGAATCATTTATCCATTATAATTTTAAAAAATGGCAAATGAGATCCTATTTGCTAAGTTACATCTCGTTTCTAAAACATTAAATTTCAAGCTTTCTTTTGGAATTGGCTTTTGGTTAGGGAAGAGGCTTGGACAACCAAACCATAGCTTCAGACTTGGTTTGACCTACAACTAGAAGGCAATTTTAGTGTCCATACAAAATAGAGACTTTAGACATATATATATGAATAAATTTCCTATAGATTTTTTTAACTAAATTAAGACCCGTTATAGATGAGATTGTGTAGATTTTATATATATATATATATATATATATATATATATATATATATATATATATATATATATATATATATATATATATATATATATATATATATATATATATATATATATATATATATATATATATATAAACTTAATTAGAATGATTTTTCTAATTTCTAATGAAATAGGTCCATAAACTTGAAATAACATGTTTACTTATTATTTTAGTAACTTTTATATTTTTTACATTTTTTTAAAAATGAAGTATATGACAACAAACTACAAACAATTCTTTTCACTTTGATTTTTTTTTTAAATGATAAGTTTAGGTCAACTTATGCTTGTCATACACAAGGGGTTTTAAAAATGACAATTACACCCAATAAAAAATAATCAAAAAGAAATTATAAAAAATATTGTCAACAATCTCGAGTGTGTTACAAATCTTTTCCAAAAATGATTTAGAAAATACTTTCATTTAGGTCAAATTATGTTTGTTGTACACAGGCATCATATGGTCCTGAAAAAAGTGGCTTTTAGATAGCTGCTTTCAAAAATACATATTGAAAATCAGTTTGTATCATTTAGTTATTAAAATAAATTACATATTTGGAAAGTAGGCATCAAGTGCTTCATTTCGTATTACTAACATTTTTTAAAGATTCAATCTTTAAGTGCTTCAAATTTTTAGGTCAATCGGGATAAATTCTAAAAAATAAGGAAAACACTTCCACTTTTTGGCCAAAAAGTGGATTCGACTTCTTGTAGGCACCCCTAAAACATTGATAAAGTGAAATAGGAATATGAATTTGAAATGCTTGAATTGAAACAATTATACCTCTGATTAATGATGAAATGCTCTTAGGATAACTTATCCACATGTTGATGCAATATCATGATTAAAACATTTGTGAAATTATTAACAAAATAATACTTGAAGATTCTTTGAAGTAATTTTCTACTTCTTGAATCGAATATGCTCTTGACGTCTTGATGATGAGATGCTAATGAGATATGTTGAGAAGAGATGTTGAAATGAATTGAGGAGGTCTTATAGATGGAGCTCAAAGGAAAATCACATTTTGGATGACTTAGGAAAATAATAATCTCACGTTAGTTAACTTTTCGGGGAGTGTAGGACCAACAAATCTGGCCCCTAGAATTTTGGGGAAAAACCTAGGAGTGAATCTCCGTACTTGACTCACTTCTACCTAAAAGTGCCAAAATTTCAGGGGAAGCAAGATAATGACCTAATTTTTTAAAAGATACTTTGTACATAAATATATGATTGGTAGATACAAAATATGTGTCTTGAACTTTAAAATAAGGTAGGACTCATTTTAAATTGAGGAAATGAAATAATTAAAGGTCACACCTATAACTAAGGGCCCAAATAGAATTTTGATGAGATTTAATTAAGAGAGGACTCATAATATTAATTTAAATAAAAATATATATCATAATGCATAGAGGAATGAGGGATACTAAAATGAGTGATAAGAGAGTGTGAAATTGAACACCCTAATTAAAGGTGTACAATAATGTTATATTTTGATGTTTGGTGGTACATAGAAAGATGTAATAAGTTGTTTCAAGTCCACTCTATCTCCTGGTTTGGATAGTCTTCTATACAAATGTGTTTTGAGGCCAATTTGTTGGGGTCATTACTTTCTTGTGTCTTGGTTGGCCCAATTTGATGTTTTGTTTGCTTGTAGAGGATATCTTTAGAATATTATATTAATGCAATGGTGTAGATTGTGTGATGCAAAGCATGGAAAAGTAAAAGTGAGTGGTGGAAGTCTTGGAGCTGAATTTCTTAACAATTTCTTGAGGCAATGTGCCAATGGGAGCTACATTCTCAAGAGATTGATGTAGGTTATGATTCAAAGGTGTAAGAATTTGCAAATAGAAAAGATTGAACCAAGGATCTAGAGGTTAAAGAAAAGCACAAGAGAGATGATATGAATGCAATGATTGATATTGAATTGATCTAATGAATTCACCTTGATGTACATGATTACATAATAGGCCTCCTTATATAGGAAAGGTGATAAGAGAGAATGATAAGGAGTTGATAAGATATCACCTATGCTAGGTGTAATCACATGTCCACCAAATGTGGATCATCCTCTATTATGCAATGAAGTATGTGCAATGGGATTAGGATGATAATGTGATAAGAGCACTAAAGGTGGATCTCACACCAAAAGTGAAATTTCTCCTACAACATATGCTTAATTAGGTGCACACTCCTAGGTGTCTCAATCACAAACTACTATGCAATGCATTAACCTAAGTAAGATTAAGATAAGTATAATTAGGAATATTTAATTACACCAACACCCCCCCTTAAGTGAAACTTAGGGGAATGCACTTAAACTCACAATGCAAGATGGGTCCCGGCTAATAGGCCATGTTAGGTACCCATGTACAAAATGCAATACATGAAATGCAGTAACTCTCATAAAGTAGAGAAAGAGGGAAAACCTCATGGGAAAAACCCTCCCCAAAAAAGAGAGAAGGAAAAAAGATGCATGGATGGATGGAGTACTCAAGACCCCCCAAGAACTACATACATTATGTATATACAAAGAATTATCCCCCCATAAGAAGGATGGTTGGAGACATGATATCCCCCCCATAATGCAGAAGCTCCCATGTTGATGAAGAGTACCTGCAAACAATAGATTAACCAATTCTTACAAGAAACATGTCTCCCCTTAGGAAGAAATAGATACATCAAATGATGAAGAAGTCAATCCTTGTGCAAATGGAGGGAGGAAGAAGATGAAGGTCCCCATGCATCAATCTCTAAAGACTAAATAGGAATCTCCAAGCTCAAAGAATCTATCACCTCATGTGACAAATCAAGTGAAGAAGGAGAAGAATCAAGAGTGCCAATCTCCAAAGAAGATGAAGAAGCATCCCCAACTGTGATGTTATCATCAAAGGAAAGAGAAACCCCCTCATGTATGTCTCCCAAATCTGCATCATGAGAATCAACAAATGCTAAAGAGGCATCCAAGTAGTCATCACACTTTGCAAGATTTGAAACACTATGATCATCCTACTAAATAGTAGAGCCCATGTCTGAAGAAGCGGGAGGTGGAGGAGTAGGAAGCTCAACACTTGTCTCAACAAAAAAATGATTCAAGTGCCCAAATTTCTCCTCATAATTATCCCTTGGCAAAGGGATGTGTACATCATGAATGTCATCATCATCATCAACAAAATGTGAAAAAGAATACAAGCATGATGTATGATCGACAACTCCCATAGCTATGACATCTCTAGTCTCCATGTCCCTGATGTAGACAAAATCAAGAGTGAAATCAATAATTTTACCTTGTGCCCCATGTGTAATTTGGCAAATAGAAAGGAGATTAGTGGTCAAGGATGGTACACAAAGAACATCATTAAATGTCCCCTCTCCCATAGGAATAGAACATTTCCCACAAACTCTCATGAATGTGTTGTTACCCATCAAAATATTAGGAGAATTACAAGGATCAATAGAAGAAAACATATCCATAGAAGATGCCATATGATGTGATGCACCTGAATCAAGAAGTCATTTTCCTTACTCAGGATGTGTGGAAGCCAAGAGTTCTTGTCCTTTACGTTTATCTTTGGATGATGACGGAGATGTAGAAGTTGTCAAATGTGTAGAAGGACTAGACACTGATGAGGGAAACTTAAGGTTGTGCTTCTGAATAATGTGAGTTATCTCATCAATCTTCTTTTGAAAACACTTATGCTCATCATGTCCTAACTTTTTACAATATGCACATTTATCCCTCTTTCTTCTAAATGATTCCTCTCTTGAAGAGGACTTGGATTTAGTAGGATTGTGTGAAGGAGATTCATTACTTTTTCATGAGGCTTAGGATCCTTATGTTGTTTCTTTCATTTACCATTAGAAGCCTTTGATGTAGACTCACTTGAAATCAATGCTTGATTTGTGGAAGGCTTCAATTGACCCATGTGTGTCAACTTTGCATGTTCCCTTGTGAGCTATGTTGCAAATTCATCAAGAGAGGGCAATTTGTATGCACTACCAAGAGCATCCATAGTAGCATAGAATGTAGAAACAAAGATAGAATAATGAGGACCAAGCTTGGAAAGAATAGAAAAGATCAATTGTTCATCCCCTTTAACAATGCCACATGTAGAAAGCTCCAATCTAATAGAATTGAACTTAGAGAAAAAGTCTTGAATATTGTCAAAATCTAATGCAGGGGCATCCAAGGTTAAGGCAGGGGCATTCTTGTCCTCAGTAGAACTGCATGGGGTGTTGGTATTTTGGCTGGTGTTACTTAGTTGCAGCCTTGACCGATGGTCTTGGTCATTGAAGGAAGCTTGGTCACTGAAGGAACTCAGTAGTCTTTGGTGCTCGGTGAAAGTGTTACTCAGTCATGCCTATGGTGCTCGGTCGACACTTGTGCTCGACAATGCCTAGTGTGCTCGGTTAGTTCACTATCACTCAGTAGTTCTGGCTTATCGACTGGAGTTTTGTGTGATTTTTTGAGCCGACTTGGTGCATTTATTGTTGGTAGCTATTGTTATAGGCCGACATGCTGAATTAAATATTTGTATACATTTGCAAGCCAAATTTTATGGCATTTAATTATTTGTTTTGGGGAGTTAAGGGTTTCATCCAGCCCACTTGTGGCTGATGATTAGTATTTATAGGATGTTTGGGTAGATGTTTAAGGACAGAAGATCAGGAGATCATTGGAGATCAGAGAAGTTCATGACTTGAAGACTTAGTGAGTAAGATCTGAGGTTCTGAAGCTAAAGTTGGCAAAGTTGTGGAAAAGTTCTTGCATGAACTTGCAGATTAGGTTGATATATGATAATTATTTGTAGCAGACCTAGGGGTTTGCATACTTGGGAATAAGGAGATTGCTTGGAGGCTTGTGAGCTCAAGTTCAGATCTACCTTAGGGTTTCCATCAGCTTCTGATTGTCTTCAGAGCTGAACTAGCTGAGATTGTATTAGATCTGTTTGTGGATCTTGCAAAATTATTTCATTTTGTAATTGGCCCTAACCCGGAAGGCCTTACAGCTGGGCATGTTAATGCAAATTACTTGAAACATTTGTGGTGTTATCTGTTGTGTTGAGTATTCCGCTGTGTAATTATGTTGGCTACAAGGTTTGGACTGTCCTTAATTGGATCCACCATCCTTAACTGCATCAAAATCACTAGGATTTAGACCTATGAGATCATTCTCCAATTTGAATTTTCTCATTCTATTAGGTGTACCAAAGAGTCCTTCCAATATGACCCAAGCATCATGAGGATGTGTGCAAGATGCAATATGAAAGTGCAATTCATGAGAGATGGATGATCTAGGAGAGCCAAGTGCTTTATCCCTTTGATTAAACCATTTTCTCCTTTCTGTAACACCTGTTTGAGGTTATTGATCCTACCCAAGAGTCATTCTAAGCAATCCAATACTCAACAAATGATCACTTAAAGATACTTTTCATTCATGGTAATTATATGGAGTGAGGATTTTGACCTTTGAATTATCGATAATACAACCAAATAATGATTGATAACTACTGATAACTCCTTCAAATGACTGATGCAAATGAAAAAACTAAAATCCAAGGATTAACCAAGTGCAAATATAACCCCAAAATGACCTATTTCTAAAAGTGATATATCCACCCCAAATCATTGAAACTTGATTATAGATCTAGAAAGTAGATGAAGAAACATGCACTTTCAAAAAAAAATTCACCTCAAAATGTTATTGTATGTGCCCAAACGAAGCCCTGAAAGTTTCATAAATTAGGAACAAACAAGAACAGTTAACAAAATCTGCAATTTCTGATAAATCTGGCCACCAAATCAAAAAAATAATACCACCACTAGATTCTTCAAGAAATTATACCCAATTTCAAAAAATATTGCTCGAAAAAATGAGCAAGATATGGCCCTATGAAGTTTGACTGCAAAATGAAAAACTCCAATGGTGAAGGCTGAGAAAATTCAAACCCTGATGACATCAGAAAAACAAGATTTTAAATTTGACAGTCGTATGGACATCACAAAATGCCCAATTTGGCCTATTTTGATGGTTGAATGGCCGTCAAATTTAGGCCTAGTAAAAGATGGCGTTAGTAAAATTTTTGGCCCCCTTGGTTGACGTGGTGCTAACTGTGCTACTGGCTGGGCTATCTGTACGGATGACATTAGCATCTATACTGTTGACATGGCCTTGCGAATGTTAGATCAAATTGGTGACATGGCAAGTTGCGTGGCAAATCCGTACAATACAGATGATGACGGGTCTACTGACTGGATTGTTTGTTGATGTGGCATATTGTGGGCGCAGGGTTGCTGATTGTGCAGGTGACATGGTGTTATGTGTCATGTGTCACTACATAATACATCGTCATAGTACTAAGGTGGTGCTTACGTGGTAGCCACTTGGTTGGCCACGTGGCGGCTAAGGTGTCTCCCTAGCCCTGATTGGTTGAGGTGTCAGCTTGTGGGCAACCAAGTGACACTATGTGGCATGTCGCGTGGTGTTGCATGTTGGCAGATGCCGAGTGGCATGGGCAGCTTGTTGCATGCCACATGGCGGGGTGGAGGTGGTCGACAGTGTGTTTTTCCACTCAAGCGGTGTTGTGGTGGAGGGCTATGGGAATTTAATCCCACATGTAACAGAAAAGGGACTTCTAATCCCTTAATATCTATCGCATCCCAGATCTAAAAACAAAAGGAAAGCCCGGAAGGGGCTCAACATTGGTTTTTCCTTCAGGTTCGAGTCTGAGGTCGAGCTTGTTTGTACTACTCGTGTGATCCCTTGGGTGTACAATGATGTCACTGGTGATGTCACAGAATATGCTTCTGTTTGAACAATATAAATGCCAGGACACGTACCAGTCATGCAAACAAAGTTTTATAAAAAAAAAGTCCAAAATAATTGTAGAATAAAAAAAATATTTTTTTCTTTATTTTGAAATCGTATCGTAGAGGTGCAAATCAGGCTATATGACTCGATTTGCAAATAAATTTTGCCTTGATTTGGACTTTCACTGAATATGGATGAGTTTATAGTCGATCTTAACCAAAAAATCTTCCCAAACGCAATGGTGAGGTCAGATCTGCTCCAAGAAGCTTCTACAAGATGCTGGTCTTCAGATCTAAGATTTAGACCTTTAAAGCTTGCAACAAGATCTCTTCAAATCGGCTAATCAAAATGCTCAAATGGCTCTGATACCATGTAAGAATTTGTAAATAGCAAAGATTGAACCAAGGATCTAGAGGTTAAAGAAAAGCACAAGAGAGATGATATGAATGCAATGATTGATATTGAATTGATCCAATGAATTCACCTTGATGTACATGATTACATAATAGGCCTCCTTATATAGGAAAGGTGATAAGAGAGAATGATAAGGAGCTGATAAGATATCACCTATGCTATGTGTAATCACATGTCCACCAAATGTGGATCATCCTCTATTATGCAATGAAGTATGTGCAATGGGATTAGGATGATAATGTGATAAGAGCACTAAAGGTGGATCTCACACCAAAAGTGGAATTTCTCCTACACCATGTGCTTAATTAGGTGCACACTTCTAGGTGTCTCAATCACAAACTAATATGCAATGCATTAACCTAAGTAAGATTAAGTTAAGTGTAATTAGGAATATTTAATTACACCAACAAAAGGTACTCTTTGTAATTAAATTTTTTTATATCCTACTCTACGGTAGTGAATCTCTTTAGCAAGTCCTTGTATCTTGCTATGAGGTATTGACCCTCTTCAACAAGTCCTTCAACAAGAGTGCTCTTCCTTAGGAAATGAGCCTTAAAACAAATTATAATCTTGTTCCTATTTGTGAGGCTTGATTTGGACAAGATATCCAAGCATCTTTTCTCATCGTGGTTTTTCCCTTGTTGGGATTTCCACATAAATCTAGTGTTCTCTTGTGCATTGGTGCTCATTTCTCTATCTTCTATTGTTGTTGTTCTATTTAAAGGTTTTTAAGTTGAATTATGATAAAGGGGTTTGAGCTTTAAATACTTATTCACCCCACCCACTCTTAATATTTGGCATATTTAATAGGTTGCCTTAAATGTTTTCAATGAAAGCCTTTAGAGTGATGTAATGTTCAATATTAGAATGTTTAGGCTTGAAACTAGCATGCTCTCCAGCTTTTTCCCTCTTTTTCTACCCATATACTATTCCTACACTCTAGCATACTCTCAAAAAGCTTTCTAAGAAGAGGTTTAACCATAATATTGTGGTAATTAGAAAGGCTGTTGATCTATCCACTTTTTTAAAGAGGTATAACAATACTAACTGTCCATTCAACCAAAAAGATGGTTTAGCTAACTTCTTTAAATATATTATTGATATGTGGAGCTAGGAGATTAAATCCCCACGTTAAAAAATTTACCTGAAAACCATCAATCTTTTGTGCTTTACTACTTACCAAATTCTTTATACTTTATTTTATGTCTACCACTAAAAGGAGCTTAGCTAGAGTTTCAATTATAGGTGGATTAATTTTCTCATTTGTCCATTTGTATAGGAGCTTCACATAATTTAACCATTTTCTCTTTTGTTGTAGCTCCCTCCAAAAACCTTTGGGATTGTGTATCCCCAAATCAATCAATTCCTCCCTTCTTTAAATTGCATATTGTAGTGTCATAAAATTACACCCTATGTAATTTACCATTATATGATTATCCTACCTTATCTAAAAATAAATTTCCACATAAACCTCCATGTCACTCCATCTACTTTGTCCTTTTTCCCATCCATATTCTTGACTATACATCTCGATCAGCTCAAGACATGTGTATGTTGTGGAGACCTCTGCATAGTGTGTTCTCATCCTGGGAATTTATAGATGTGTATTGAGTTGTTGAAATTTTACAACTACTACCCTTATAGTGTAATACCTCCTATCACCACCCACCAATGTTGATAATCACTTGAATATCTTAAAAATTCATCTTGGAGCTTCATTTGCTCTTCTTCTTCACAATTTGGACTTGTTATACACACTCTCAAGCTTCTTTGACACTTTCATGGATCTCACATAGATCTGCAATACTTCCTTGATCTCATTCTTTCATTTTGGACAACTTCTTCACAACATCTTGGTATTCACAATATTGCAACTCTATCACATTTGTTACCTCACCTTTACTCCATTGAGCTTTGGCTTTGTTGCTTTAAAGGGAATTTCTCACTTCATCCCATTTCACCATGTTAATCATATCATATTATTTTGATCATAGCTTTATTACTTTGTTTATTACTATAACTTGTCTTTTGATTATCTATCACCAATTTTCATCTATCTATTTGGCTGTTGTGGATGTGGAAACACCAAAATAGGGACTTGACTGAGGCAGGTCTCTAAATTTCCCAAAAACATTTTACCTCTCTCTCTCTCTTATGTGCGAGTTTTGGGAAAGGAAAAGGGTAGGATTTCTTGGGTTTCTTCCATATACTTCATTGTATATTTTATTTATCATTTATGCACTCTTATTTTTATCATTTTCATATTATAATCATACTCTTTATTTTCTATGGGTAGTGTAACTTTATTTTTTGTCAAGTTAGATTAGTATATTGGTTTTATTTTTTGTCCTTTGACCTTTGTTTTTAGGGGATATACATGCACCATGTTGTCATATATAAGCATTATAGTCCTAAACTTGTGCTAGTGTCTAGGATAGCAAGCTCGTGGAGTCAAACATTTAGACTCAGAGAATAACTCTTTCATTTCTAGTAATCATAATATTTTGTATGTTATCATTGCTTAATCAATTTAGTTTCTTCATTATTCATTACATTTTATTGAGTCTTGAATTTTATTATTTTTATCACGCTAGCTCACCAGAGTGTTAATAGAAGTGAGGTGACGCAAGGGTAAATTCACTCTTTGAGATTTCATCAATCTCAAGTGTGGTGAATTCCCTTCTCCGCATTTTGGTAAACCCAATGTGAACTAGGGTCTTGTACACTATTCATATTTTTTGACTGATAATTTGATTCTCAATATGGTGAAGATCACTTACATATCACCACCTAGTCAGAGGATGTGTAATGTGGATGTATCATTTACCTCTCTCAATGCCCCTTATAGAAAAGAATCTTCTCCTTTATATATATATATATATATATATATATATATATATATATATATATATATATATATATATATATATATATATATATATATATATATATATATATATATATATATATATATATATATATCAGTGTAGGTAAACAAGACTACTATAAGAGGCGTGATGGTTGAACCTACACGGTGAGTGGATATTATCACATAGGAGGTACTCTTCATGAATGGGCTACATTATGTATAAAATGATGAGTGCTCGACTATGATGGGCTATCACTTCCCTCTTTGGATTCAAGTACCTTGGTGATCCAAATGGGACCCAAGGATTTTTCTATAACTTTCATTTTCATCCCTAAGTCAAACCTCTTTCAGGTCATGGTAGGTATCCCCTGACTCATATCCATGAGAGAAATTCCCTTAGTGGTGAATAAGTACCTTGAGTCCCCTCATGAGGGTATTGCGTATGTAATATATAACATTGGCTATTGGTCCTTGGTATCCTATTGTTAGGATTAACAAGGCAGAAATAACAATTATGTGCAAATATAACTAATATCAGAAAATAATAAACCACACAGAATAGAACACAAGACACACAGATTTAATGTGGTTCACCCAATCCCTGGGCTACGTCCACCAACAGTGAGTCCAATATTATTATTATCCAGTGATTACAACCTGATTACAATCCGTAATCCCTTACAACCCAATTCTGCCGCAAGTACTAAAATCATACATAATGAAAATCCCTAACCCTAAGCCATATTATACAATATTTTTCCCGCTTTAGGGTTAGAATGAGTTATAAGTAGTCGGCCCAAATGGCCGAAAAAGTAGTCGGCCTCAAAAAAATTTTCCTCGAACCCCGGTGAGGTCGGGAGGAAAAGTGTACAGTACTTTCCTAGATAGTACTTTCCTGATTAGTCACCACAAGCTAACAATCTCCCACTTGGTGACTGATCAGTATCCACACTATACAAAAAAAACCTCCCACTTGGAGACTGATCCTGTAGCAATACCGCTACCCACATGAGGCTCCCACTGGATTGAACCACCTTGGACTCAGTTGTTCCTTTATTTTGTTCAGTCTAGAAGACCAACTGAAGCTGAACATGAGTTCAACTTCTCCCTTGTTACTACCTTTGTAAACATATCTGCTGGATTATCATCAGTATGAATCTTTTCCAGCCTTAACTGTCCATCATCCAAAACTGATCGAATGAAATGGTACCGCAACTGTATGTGTTTTGTCTTTGAGTGCAAAGCAGAATTCTTTGCAAGATGAATGGCACTTTGGCTATCTGTATGTAGAAAATTATCCTTTTGTGGATGTCCCAATTCTTCCATGAAGAATTGAAGCCATATCATCTCCTTGGCTGCCTTTGTAGCAGCAACATACTCTACCTCTGTAGTGGATAAAGCAACCACCTTTTGTAGTCGAGAAATCCAACTCACTGCTGTCTCACCAACAGTAAATATATAACCTGTAGTACTCCACCTGCTATCTATATCTCCTGCCAAATCTGAGTCAACATAGCCTTGTACAGTAGTAGTAGAACCCCCAAAGTGTAAACACTTACTGGATGTGCCTCTCAAATATCTGAGAATCCATTTGACTACATTCCAATGCTCAAGACCAGGGTTACTCATATAACGGCTAACGACTCCCACTGCGTGTGCAATATCTGGCCTAGTACATACCATAGCATACATTAAGCTCCCTACAGCTGAAGCATAAGGTACCTTAGACATTTTAGTCTCTTCTTCTGGTGTCTTGGGACACATATCTTTAGTCAATTTCAAATGACCAGGCAAAGGTGTGCTGACAGCTTTGGCATTTTCCATAGAGAAACGTTGCAACACCTTCTCAATATAATCAGCCTGAGATAGAGACAATTTCTTATTTTTCCTATCTCTACAAATTTTCATACCAAGGATTTGTTTTGCTGCCCCCAAATCCTTCATAGCAAAAGATTTTGCTAACTGTTGTTTCAACCCCTTAATGTGATTCATGTTAGACCCAGCTACAAGCATATCATCAACATATAAACATAAAATAATGTAGCTGTCATCATCCAACCTCTTAAAATAAACACAATGGTCAGAATGAGACTGACTATATCCATGCCCATTCATAAAAGTGTCAAATTTAATATACCATTGCCGAGGTGCTTGCTTCAAGCCATATAAACTTTTCTGCAATCTGCACACCAAATTCTCCTTACCCTTGACCTCAAATCCTTGTGGCTGAACCATGTATATTTCTTCATCCAAATCACCATGAAGAAAGGCTATTTTAACATCAAGCTGCTCTAAATGCAAATCTTCAGTAGCCACAATACTTAAAACAGTACGAATAGAAGTCATTTTAACAACTGGAGAAAATATCTCATCAAAATCAATACCATGTTTCTGTGCAAATCCTTTTACGACTAATCTGGCTTTAAATCTTTTCGTACCTCCATCCTCTTCTTTGATCCTGTAAACCCATTTATTCTGTAAAGCCCTTTTACCTGCAGGTAACTTACATAAATCCCATGTCTGATTTTTCAGGAAAGAGTCCATTTCATCTGTCATTGTAGACTCCCACTGAAGCTTTGTATCCACCTGCACAGCTTCATTATAACATTCAGGTTCACCAGCATCTGTTAACAGGATAGAATACAAAGATGGAGAAAATCTTTCTGGAGGTCTACTTAGCCTTGTTGACCGTCTAACACTCACTGGGGTGTGTGGTATTTGTTGTTTCTGTTGTTGCGGAGCATAAGGAACTACTGGAACATGAACTTGTGGAGTATCATCCAGTACTACATAGTCATTTTCTTTCTTCTCATGCTACAGCAACAGATCTTTGTACAATACTTTCTCATTGAATATGACATCCCTGCTTCTTACAATTTTATGATTTTCAAAATCCCAAAGCCTATAACCAAATTCATCAATGCCATACCCAACAAATACACATTTCTTTGACTTAGCTTCCAGCTTGGTTCTATTTTCAAAATCTATAAGTGTAAAAGCTTCACAACCAAAGGTTTTGAGAAAAGAATAACTCATCTTCTTACCACTCCATGCTTCCTCTGGAATACCACAGTCCAAAGGAGTAGAGGGGCCTCTATTGATTAAATAAACAGCAGTGGTCACTGCCTCTGCCCACATATTTTTGGGCAGCCTAGCATGCAACCTCATACTCCTTGCACGCTCCATTATTGTCCTGTTCATGGGTTCAGCCACTCCATTTTCTTGTGGAGTCCTTGGTACAGTTTTCTACCTACGAATACCATTAGAGGAACAATATTCTTCAAATTCTGTGCTGCAATACTCACCACCATTATCAGATCTGAGACATTTTAACTTTTTACCAGTCTCATTCTCAACCAAGCATTTCCATTTCTTAAAAGTTTGAAATACATCAGATTTCTGTCTAAGGAAATAAATCCATACTTTTCTTGTTGCATCATCTATAAATGTAACATAATACAGAGAGCCACCAAGGGAAGATACCTGAGCTGGTCCCCATACATCTGTATGCACAAGCTCTAATCTCTCATATTTCTTTTCCTTCCCACTCTTCACAAAACTAACTCTCTTTTGTTTTCCATAAACACAACTTTCACAGAAATCCATATTGACACATTTCAGACCAGGTAAAACTTTCTTTGAATGAAGTAATTTCATACCTTTTTCACTCATGTGCCCGAGTCTGTTGTGCCACAGTGCTGTGTCAGAATCTACAACAACAGTTTGATGTTCTTCCTGCTCAACTGCAGCCACTGTTCCTGAACATTCATTATCTTCTGAAACAATTAAAGTAGAAGGAACAGTATGACCTGTACAAAGATATAAGGTGCCTACTTTCACACCTTTTGCTACTACTAAGGAACCTTTTGAAACCTTCCAATTTTTATCATTAAAAGTAACTGTGCAACCCTCATCACCCAGTTGCCCTGCTGAAATTAAATTCCTACTCAGCCTTGGAACATGTCTTACCTCTTGTAGTAGCCAATGATTCCCATTCTGCAACTTAATCTTAATTTTTCCCTTTCCAACAATCTGACAGGGTTCATTATCTCCCAAATAAACTAGCCCAAAATCCCCTTGGACATAATCAACAAAATAACTTCTATGGGGTGTAGCATGAAATGAAGCCCCAGAATCTAAAACCCATGAATCATCAATACTTTCTAAGGACAAGAGCAAAGCATCCTCCTCGGATTTGTTACTTACCACATTTGCCTCCTTGTTTCCATCATTTTTGTCTCCTTGATCTTTCTTCCGAGACCAACAATCTTTCTTCTTATGACCTGGTTTTCCACAGTACCAGCAATCATTTGGCCCTTTAGATTCGGACCTCTTTCCCTTTGATTTTCCTCTTGATTTCCCATGATTTCCAGAGTTGTTTCCTCTATCTCTTGTTCTGCCTCTGCTTTCTGTGTTCAATACACTACCTGATGTGGATGCCCCTGAGCTTTTCCTACGAATTTCCTCACTCAATATAACACCAATAACATCATCATACTTTAGGGTATTAGAACCAGAAACAGAATTACTAACAGCCATTACAGCTTTCTGGCAAAGAACACAAAATCAAGAGAGCCCTAACCTCTTCATCAAAAGTAATTTTAACTGAGGTTAATTGACTTGTAACTGTATTAAACTCATTCAAATGATCTGTAACTGATCCACCTTCTACCATTTTCATATTAAATAAATGCTTCATAAGAAATACCTTGTTTGAAGCTGAAGGCTTTTCATACAACTTCGCTAGGGTTTCCATCAGATCTTTAGCTGTCTTTGCTTCAATAATATTGAATGCCACCGATTGTGCCAAGCATAGACGAATACTCCCCAGTGCCTTCCTATCCAAAATATCCCAATCCTCCTGAGACATTGATTGCTCTTTCTTGGCTACTCCCTCTAATGGTCGCCATAGATCCTTTTGATAGAGATAATCCTCCATTTGCATCTTCCATAACTGAAAGTTCTGCCCATTAAACTTATCAACCTTCACCCTACCCTCGTCTGCCATTTCTCCCACTTAACCGAGAGACTCTCCCACTAACTTGTGAGACCTGCTTCAGAGAATAGATGAAAGAACGAATGAAATAACCTGGCTCTGATACCACTTGTTAGGATTAACAAGGCAGAAATAATAATTATGTGCAAATATAACTAATATCAGAAAATAATAAACCACACAGAATAGAACACAAGACATATAGATTTAACGTGGTTCACCCAATCCCTGGGCTACGTCCACCAACAGCGAGTCCAATATTATTATTATCCAGTGATTACAACCTGATTACAATCCGTAATCCCTTACAGCCCAATTCTGCCGCAAGTACTAAAATCATACATAATGAAAATCCCTAACCCTAAGCCATATTATACAATATTTTTCCCGCTTTAGGGTTAGAATGAGTTATAAGTAGTCGGCCCAAATGGCCGAAAAAGTAGTCGGCCTCAAAAAAAATTTCCTCGAACCCCGGCGAGGTCGGGAGGAAAAGTGTACAGTACTTTCCTGATTAGTCACCACAAGCTAACACCTATGGGGTCTTCATATTGGATCACTTCTTGCTTACTCTAGTAGGGCCCCTAAGTCTCTAATAGGATGTATTATTCATTACTTATAATAAGAACAAAGTTGGGGAGCTATCTTTCAAATTTATAATGTTTATCACCCTCTTAGATTTTTTCCTTCCTTTCAAACCTCCCCTACATTTCAACATGCATCATCCTCTATTCCCTCTTTCTTGGGGGCACTAAACAAAAACATATATCAAGAGAAGACGTTACACATGACAAGGAGTTTGTAGCCTCCATTGGTATCTTTTTTTCGTATAATTATGCCTTGTTCAAATAAAGGAAATGCACCTATGCTTCCCAAGTCTAACATTCAACCTGCCTTCGAGATCTTGATCATAGGAGAAATTCCTCCCCCTATTATTTATGGTAGGGATGAGAGGTCATCAAAAAATTATCCATCTCCTAGAATGTAACCTACCCCTCAAACTTTGAGGGTGCTCTTTATTCCTCCTCCTACCTACAAGGTAAAAGAGGAAGGGCACCCATGGTTGAGCCTGTAGTTTCTTTACAATTGTAGGGCCCCCTTTCTTGTTGGTCATGGTATTAATGCCCACTCCAATAGATTAGGACATGATTGAGCCTCTATATACCTCTCATCCTAGTTTGAACCTACATCTAAAGCATCTTGCATATAGGCATAAGAATCACCATCGGGCAATATTCCTATAAAGTGAGGTCTCTACAAATGCAGAGATAGAGCTTTTGGTCATTTTGTCTATGTTTCACGCTTCAACTCCTTGTTTAAATTCTATCTTAGCTCTCATTGCATCAATCCCCTATCCATCAACATCCTTTATTTTTCCTCCTACTACTCTGGGAGTAACTATTTGTCATAGGGGAAATCTGCACAAGGCTTAGAGAGAAGATTAGTAGCACCAGATTATACAAATAAATCAAACAACGAAACAACATCAAACTCTCTAAATGATAAAATACAAGCAAAAGATAAAGTAATTGAAACAAGATAAACAAATTAAACATAGTTCTTATATCTTGCCTATTTACTTCTATCACTTCTCTGCACTTTGTTGGGACTTAGATATACAGAACTCATAGTTGATTCCTGTAGCGTCCTGAATTAGTGCTTCAAGAATATGATTGCTTGATAATATCAAAGACAAAATGAAAGTTTGATAATCTAGATAATCTAAAAAATATGGGAGCCTTCAAATGGGTTTGAAGGTGGGTTTATATAGAATTTCAAAATTAGATGAATGGTCGAGATTTATTTGAAAAAATCAAGATCAGTGATTAAGAAAATTGGAGATTGAATGATTTTGGGAAATTTCTTGGTTACAAGATGAGATAAGAGGATTTGTTTCCATTTCAAACTAAAAAATCACTGAGTTGATTTGGAAAAAGATGAATTGATAGAAACTAGAAGATTTTTAGGATTTTGAAGATATTAATTTCCAAAAATGAAATATTAGGAGATTTTTTAGGAACATGTAAATTTGAAAATGATTTTTTGCATTTTTATGATTTATTTGAAATCATAAATTTGACTTGATTTTTGCATTTTTGAATTTATATTTTTAAAATTAAATTGAAATTAGAAATGCAATTAGGAATGATGAATTTGAATTTGGAGGAATTGAAATTGAAATTAATTTGATTAGAAGAATTAAATTAGTCAATTTAAATAATTTGAGACAATAATTTAAATTGTGGGACAATAAAAAATGAATTTAATTAAATGATAAAGACCACTTAATTAAAAGTTGAGTAATTAAATAATATTAATTATTTAATTAATATAAGGAGGAAGTGATTAAATAATGCAGTGATAGGATTAATGAAGAATTAGGGTGAAGAATATTGGTGATTAATTAAATAATTAAAGAACTATTTAACTAATAGAGGAAAAATTATTATTTAGTGAACACTCACATGCATGGGACAATTTTAGGTGTCGACATTTTGCCCCTTTGATAAAATGTGATTTTGAGCATGTAGACACCTAAAAATTAGTCATATTAATTGAATTTATTTAATTAATAAATCTTGTGACATCATAATTAATTTTAATTAATTAACATTTTTGTCATATTCCTCTACCCATTTAATTATAATTATTTACTTAAGTTGGGTTCACTACCTAAGGTATTTGAATTTAATTTAAATACCCCCCTTCCCTAAAGTATTAAAATCTATTTTAATGCATGTCCCTCCATAAATCCCCCTGTTTTGAATAAATCAGATATTTATTCAAATCCCTCCATTTCCTAATATTCCTCTAAAATTTGGATTAATCTAAATTAATCTACAACCCTATCTAAATCCTAACCTACACCCATCACCTCACTTGCTAAACATATCCTCTCACCTAATCACTCCCCTAACCTCACTTAGGAAGTGATTCCTAACCTCATTATCCCTAAAGGGTTGCTCACACATGTGTGACCAACTCTTCCCAAGGAAGCCAACAACCTTCCTTAAATTCTCTTATACTTTGGTCCCCTTCACTCTTCCCCAAAGTTTCTCACACATGTGTGAGCAAACTTGAGCCATTCAACCATAAATGCCCATCTTATCTCATCTTGACCCTTCAAGATAGCCCATCTCCTCTAGCCTATGTGGATGCCACATAGGTGCCACCTCATCCAAACCCTAATCCTCCCTCCAAAACTCTATAAATAGAGGCCTCTTCCATGAAAAAATGGTCCCTCAATCTCTCATTTTTCATGCATTGTTATTATGCTAATTTAGTTCTAGATTTCTATAGCATGTTAGCATTGTTAACTTTCCTTTCTTGTTTTCAAATTCTTAGATCACATAGCATAGCCTAAATGGATAATGAATCTTGGTTTCTTTTAAGCATTGAATTTTCCTTTCAATCTCAATCTCAATCATATCCATACTTAAAGATTAATGAATATTGCATCTCATTCATAGCTTAAATCTTCATTTCCATCCTTTGCATCCCTTGGAATCCTAGGGGCAAAACTAGTTCCTCATACTAGGTTTTGTGTCATTTTTGGGATTTCCATGGCTTTTATTTGTCTTTAATCAACTTAGCATTTCATTGGAGATACTCTCATTATTCTTGGAGAAAACATCCACATTCTCCTCAAAAGAGAAAATCAAATGGGGCTTGGGTGCTCCCGTTTTGGCTCAATCAAAGGTGGTGCTTGTGAAATACTTGTTATATGATTTGCATGCTAGATTAGAACTAATATTTTCTTCTCTATGCATGCTCTTGATAGTATAGGTTCAAGGAACTTACATTTTGGCACACTCGGTGGGACCCCCACCATGCTCTTTTACTCCTTTTCTAAGGGTTTTTCATCATCAATTTCCAAAAATTCTAAAAACCTCGTGCATGCTGGTGAGAATCCTAGTACAAGTAGCCTCATTTTGGTATGTTTAATCATATTAGACATAGGTGTAACTCTTATTGTGCATGGTACTAACTTGTATTGGCTTTCTACATCTCTTTCTAGCCCTGTTTTCTCATATTATAACCCTTGTATACTCGTATGGTGCATGGTATTGACTCGTACGACTCTGAACTTCAAAATCCCTTGCTTTGTTTACTCGTATTAGAAACACAGAGCATATTTAGGGCCCTAAACCTTGATGTTTTTATATTTTGGTGATCATTTGGGCTTCATATTATCCTTGAACTTCAGTTTTGCAAGTTCTAACTTGTTTTTGTAGGTCATTTGGGTGAAAAGATCACTTGCCAAAGTCATCGACATCCCAAAACTACTAACACGTTTTGTTGTTTGATGCAATGCAATCTTCATTTGGGCTTAAAATGAATCACATCTAATCTTGAATGCCTAAAGTTAAATGAATCTGGAATGCAATTAAAACACTTCAACTTTTGGGCTTAAAAGGAATCCAAATCCAATCTTGAGTCCCTAAAATAAATAAACAATGCAATCTTCATTTGGGCTTAAAATGAATCACATCTAATCTTGAATGCCTAAAGTTAAATGAATCTTGAATGAAATCAAAACACTTCAACTTTTGGAGCTTAAAATGAATCCAAATCCAATCTTGAGTGCCTAAGGGATAATGAAAAATTGCTTTCTTTTTGGGCTCTAAAAATCAAACACCTCATCTTGGGCATTAAAATACTATTAATCACACATTTCCTTTGGTGCCTAAGAATCAAAAAAATCTTTGTAAATATATTGGTGTCTTTTTGTCTTAGATAAAAAACATTTAGCTTAAATAGGCTCAATTTTGGAAAGAACAACTTCTTGATGTGTTTGAAGATGTATTTATCAACACTTATTATGAACTTCTTTATCTAGAAATCCCATTAATCTAAGTGATTCAAGTGAACAATCCATATTTGTACCCTCTCCCCTTGCCTTCGTGGATCTTGGGTGAAGATAAGGGTTGGATTGGTTATTTGTCTCTATTGAGGTCTGTCTAGAGAGAAGCACTTCCTCTTCAGAGAATGACCTAAAACTAGTTATTCCCCAACTGGTCACTATCCCTGACTGGTTAATCTGGTTTAGCCAACCTGATCTATCCTCAAAGGCTTGCTAATCTTTGTGTAAGGAGAATAGTAATCTCCCCAAGACACTCATCATATCGTGCCATCATTGACCATTTGGAGTCAGCTAATATGACATTGTTTATCAATTGTGCGTTCAACAGTGGTTGTATTCTGATTCGATCTTGGATGTGTGTCTAAGTGAATGAGCAAAGGTTTTCAAGTCATGCCAATTCCTTAGGTTAGAATTTCTTGTGCCTGTCTTTGAAGTTACAAAATCAGTGAAAAATTTGTTGAACATACACATTCCAAAAACATTGTCAATTTCATTGTCACCATTGCTTGTATCCCACAAGGTTTCTTTGTCCCTTGTTGGATTATTTTCAAAGACACATTATTTTTATCCTTTTGATTTGAATACTTGGGTACTTTTCCATTGGAGAAATATCGAACTGAGAGTCCAAATTGATCCAAAATATCCTTTGAACCTAAGTGCTCTCAAGAAATCATTTTCTCAGAAACATTTCTTAATCCAATCTAAGCAACCATCCTTTTAAGACATGACCAATTTCGTGAAACACAAGAAAATCAAGTTACCAAATTCTCGCGTCTATCAAGAGAAGAAAGTTGTAGAACAAAAACTCAAGGATCATCAACATTCCCTAACCACTATCAAAGAAGAGATCAAATATCAAGACAAACTCAATAGAGTAACCTACAACACAAAGGTCATGCAGTTTGGAGCCTGTTTCTAAATAAACCATTGTTTTGTTTCTCTTGAAAGAGAATACTAGTTGGCTTATCACACATGCACATCCTTTCAAAGTCTCACAAAAACTATCTTGGCATCCTTGCATCATAGATAATCCATTTAGTTTCATTTTATGTCATCCCCTTAGAATAACCTCATTTAATCAAACCCACCATCCTTAAATTTGAAAATCCAAACAAAACAAAAATTCAAGTCTAAAAATCCAAATCCTAAAATCAATCCAACTATCCAGCCATCCACTTAGTGTCACATCCTTTGAGTTTCTTAATCCTTATCCCAATTCAAAATCATCTTGTCTCCACCCTTTAACTAAGCATTGTCTAGGGCAACTCATAATTATCTTTGTAGGCCTAACCATCTCGATCCAGAGATTGGCTTGCACTGACAAGGATCCCAACTTTCAGAGATCACAAGTCTATCTGAGGTTGACAATCCCACCCACTTTTATCCTACACCAGGAAGAAGAAACACATTCCAACATGTAATCCCCATCATCCTAATCTAATTAGCATCCAAACATCCCTTAGTTCATCCAAATTTCATCCTAATTCTTGCATATATCCTTAAGTTTGCATAGGCTTGTCCTATCCCCCATCCTTAAGTTTCTTTAGAAACATCTTGCATCCATCCACCACTGCATCTTCATCTTAGGGCCTACATTTCATGTCTACCAAGACATGGTCCAAGAAGAGAAAGAATATGGATCACAATCTTGCCACTAGCTCAACCGATCATAATGATCCTAACAATGCAATGGTAATATACGGTCCACAACTACCACAAATTGAGAATGTGTGGGAAGATCTGACCAAGACACCTACTACATTTTCCATGGAAGCATTCATAAACCATCTTGTACATGCATAAATGGTTAGTGTGATCATATCTTATAATCATCTTGCCTTTTTGGAAAACTACGCATAGGAGGGTACTCCCATTCCACCACACCTCTAACCCTTCAATCCCTCAAAACCCATACACATCGTCACTGACACCTATTCCTCCGCTATGCAAAAAATCATTGACCCCAGCTTGCAATTATCCCAAGTGGCCTCACCTGTCCCCCATCTCTTGCAATCTAGTTCCACAAATCCCACAGTGCAAACAATGACACAACCCACTCCCTTCTCCATCATGGAGCACCACCCCCACCTACCACATCGCAAGTTGCCACTCACGCATAAATATCTACACAAACACAACCCCCACCTCCCACACAAGTATCTACACAAGCAATACCTCCACCATTCATGAGCCAAGCATCCACATCAGCACCATTCTTCTAGGGGGCGATGCAAGCACCTCCCTCTACCTCTCAACAAATATTCAACCAAACACCCCTTCCACCCATCACCTAGCTAACCTCTACTCAAGTTTCCCTTCCGTGTTTCATCTCTAACACACAAGCAAAACAGCCTGCATTCACAATGGGAATGCCCTTTATGGGATCCCAAAACCAACCATCCATGTCGCAAAATCCCATCATCACCCCCATATTCCCAACTACCTCTGCTTCTCAACCCACTGCAAGGATTGGATCTTCCTAGGGTTTTAATCAAGCACAAATGAATGACCTAAGGATACAAACACTGTCTCACATGTATAATTCTACAAGCATATGACTAGTTCAGTATGCAACACAACCCCCACCGTAACCTCCTCTAGCTGCATCTTTGCTCGCGCTCACCAACTATTTATCCATACTACATGTTGTCTCTCAAACCATACCACCACCATAATAGAAAAGCTCCTCTCATCTTGCTAGCTATCTCACACAACCACCTCCCACCATCAGCTTCCAAGAAACCCTTCCACTGCTTAATAATGTAGGAATGCACCCCATATACATCGATCAAGCCCAAGGCCAAGTGCATCATCAATCCACACCATTCCACCAACCTCCCCCACAACATCAGTACTTCCCTACATAGCAGTACGCCCCCACACCTTAGCAAAAATACATGGTCCAACAACCATCACCCCAAAATCCATTCTAATCCACCTATATAGCAAGGCAATCCCCTTATCCAATCCCGCAATACCCATCTCAAAACCATCCATATTCACCTACACCATCAGATCCTTTCCCAATGGGAGTACCCACTCCAATGCTCGTCAATTCAGAATGGGAATAAATGAAGAATTCTCTTAAGGAGCTTCATGCTAGAACAAAAATCAATACTTTCAAATTTGAAGAGGTCTTCCCCTATCCTTTTGAAAAATCTATCACAAAAATCCGCTTCCCCAAGCATTTTGAGACTACCAAATTTGATAAATATCGGGGGAAGGGAAATCCAGTCAACCACATCAAAGAATTTTACATAGCTTGCCAAGAGGTTTCATACAACAACAATTTCCTCATGCACCTCTTTACCAAGAGCTTGGGAGGAACCACTATCAAGTGGTTCCATAAAATACTCTATGGATCAATCAGAACATTTGCAAAACTTTTTGAGAAGTTCATCATGTAATATGCCCACAATGTTGAGAATGAGCTATCCCTCTTAGACCTATGAAATTTGAAACAAAAGGGAGGTGAAATCTTGGCCGACTACCTGTAAATATGGAAAAACCTCACCACGAGGTTGTCATATCAACCGCCATAGAAACATCTCACCAAAATCTTCATTCATAACTTGCATTCAAAGTTATCCCACTTTGTGAGAATGAATTGCATATAGAACTACTAGGACATTAAGGGAAAAGGCATGGATATCGAAAGAGGCCTCTTGGATGATGGTACCATTAGGCACTACAAGGAAATCTTGCAAGATAATTCCAACAATGATTGGCCTCATTATTGGAATAAGAACAAAAAAACTGTCACAAATGGAGCCACCGACACCAAACATGTCCAAATTTTTGTGGTTGGTCTTACACCACCTTTTCCTACATATCAACAATAACCACCAATCAACCAATAGCCCATGTAACACTATCAAAATCAATCCAATCAGACCAATGCTATCTTAGTCACCCAAGGTCAGAACAAGCCTCAAGTTCAAAATAATCAAAAGCGCATTTTCACCCTTCTTGGTGAACTATTGGACATGATTTTCCATCAAATGGCTAATGCCAACTTGATTGTCTACCCTAAAACTCATCCATTCAATGATGCCGCCCCAAATCTAGCTTGGTATAAATAAAATGGGTATTATGACTACCATCGTGTCAAAGGACATGCTGCTATAAAGTGCATGAAACTCAAGCACTACATCCAAGATCTCATTGATAAGAAAGAGATCACAGTGGATGCACCTGCCCAACCTTCACCTAATGCCAATTTTCAAATCTATCAAAATGTGTTTCCTCAGCACAACTTTGGAAAGAACACAACCAATACCAATCTGTGACCCCAAAACTAAGGAAAGGGTAAACAAGGTGACCATGCTGACATAAAAGACTATACTGCTGCCCATATCAATTATGAAAAATTTGTCAGATGCATATCCCAAGTTGATCCCACTGTAAATGTCATCCATGTCAAAGGTGTTGATAGTTAGTGTGTAGTCACCACACGTAGAGGTAGGATATCTGTTGCTGGTGCTAATCCAATACCCACTTATAATGTATAATATAACCTCCTAGAACACCTTGGGAATACACCTGCCCAAATCTCCATCCTTGACCTTCTCTGCACCTCACCCATCCATCAAGAGATCCTTAACAAATCCCTCCAAGAGGCACGTGTCCCATGAACATAAATACCATCTAGTTTGAGAACCTAGTGGGGCACCTATTTGCATCCTCATCCCTTTCCTTCAAGCCTTTTGACATTCCATCCATCGAACCTGATCACAATCATGCCATCCATCGATGTCATGGTCAATGAATTTGTTGTCAAAAGAGTCAGGATAGATAATGGTTCAGCCTTACATTTTTTCACATTAAAATTCATCCAACAAGTGGGATATACAAAGGCTGACATATCACATGATGTCATCACTATAAAGGCCTATGATAACTTGGAGCGTACCTCAGAAGGTACCATTTTTTTTCCTATCAAGTTGGGCCTAGCAATACAAGAGACCATCTATTACATTATTGATCTTGACCTCCCATACAACATCCTCCTTGGATGACTATGGACTCATTCCATAAAAGTTGTCCCATCCACTTATCATCAATGCATAAATGTTTTGCATCAAGGCACTGAAATCACCATCCATGTAGATCCCCAAACCTTTGCATATTGCCATGCATTGGAAGCCTCCTTCCCACACCACACCCACTATCTTGGAATTGACATTTGCACTTTTATTTTTAGCTCATCCCGATCCCACCGTGATCTAGAGACAATCCTAGCCTCCAGCCTCTCCTCCATCAAGATCAACAACAATGGCTATGGGGAGTACAACTTAAATGATGCCTTTGCAGTAGGGGTCTTGCCACTTGATCCACATACTCAAGGGTGCCCATGCCACCAAAGAAAACTCTGTCAAGAAGACCCTAAAGTCAAGCAACTGGATGTAATCACCCAAAATTGGGCTAATAGAATCTAGGGCCCTATTTTCCCTAATTCAGAGTAATCTCTTGATTATGTTAATTTGATTCTTGATTATTAACATAATTCAATAAATTTGATAAAATCAATAAACTTCATAAATAAAGCATTTAATCTTCAATAATTGATCAAAAATTAGATTGATTACCTCTAAGCCTAATTAATTAAATGAATCCCATTAAATGCATGACTAGAGTAATTAATTAAAACAAATTAATAAAAGGCTCAAAATTACATGTCACCTCTGAAGGGACAATAAGGAAAAATTCAACCAATGAGAGGAGAGTCACATGGATCACTCACATGGATCAAGCAAAGATGCATCTCAACCACTCTTCCCAAAATGCATCTCAATTGTTCAATTTGATGAAGTTATATAAAAGAAGAATTTTCAAACTCAAAAATATAATAGTTAATTGCATTTACATCTACATGCTGCTAAATTGAATTTATAGCTAATTAGATAACATTCCAATTTCATAGCTTAATTGTTAATGAATTAATGGCTTTACTTGATATTTCATGTTTCTTAGATTCAATTGATTAGAATCTCTCATTCTAGCATTCCATTGTCACTGTTTAGAGTCTAAGGCTGAGAGCAATTTAGATTATAAGTATACTCTTGTTAGTTAGAGAGCAATAAGATAGTTTTGTTAGTATGTTTAATATTTCAATTACTTGATTTTCTAACAATCTAATATCTTATTGAAGTGTTGTGTTGTAGGCTAGCAAGTACAATAAAATACACACACATTTTTGGTGCCCACAGTGGGGCCAAGCCCTGTATTTCTCCATTTCTAACTAATTTTTTGCTATTGTTTGACCATCAAAAGATTGAATTTTGGGTTTTGGATCACATCTAGGAAATTTGATCACACTTGGTCAATACCAGATCGCACCCAAGGTTTCTTGAATCACATCTAGCAAGTATCACATCTAGTAAGCTTTGTATTGCTTTTGGGGTCCTTAATCACATTTCAGAAATTGGATCGCATTTGGGAGAAAAATTGAATAGCATCTGGTTAATCTACTTGCAAATTTGATTTTTCTAACTACTTAATGGGTGAATTTTGTCATTTTGTTTGATTGTTACAACTTAATAGTGGTTAGTAGGTTGAATTGTCCAAGAAAACAATTAGCAAACTACTAATGGATTATTTTATAGGTTGCCTATGGAAATCAACCAAAATTTCATGCTTGTCTTCATTTGATTTCGAGGAATTTAATCACAATTTGAAATCAATTTTAAATATAATCAAAGGATTATGCTCTTTTCCCTTTGGGAAAGTTAGAAACTCAAAAATTAGATTGAGATTTGGGGTCAAATTGGAGTTAATTTAACTTAAAATTTGTATGATGTGTTTGATAGGAAAAAACAACATGGGTAGGTAATTATGCTCTTCTCCTTAATGGAGAATCATAAATCTAGACCCCTAAGCTGCCAATCCTCTTTACTTTATTGCAATCCATTTAGAGGCACTGCTGGTTGAAATAAAAAGCTCCTGGGAATGACCCAAGTGAGGATATGTAGAAGCCAACCCTTCCACCTCGTTATAATAAAGACGCTTCCTTGAGATGAAAATCTCAGAAGACTTAGTGAGTTTTGTCCTTGGAACCTTGATTTGATCTTTTCCATGGACATGCTTGGAGTTTGTGTACATAGTAGAGCCGCTTAAATATTTTTTGCAAGAGTACACAAGTTTGAGTACTCATAGGGCTATAGGCCTAAATCTAGCTTGCGGGACTATGGGGGACAATTATGAATGAATGCATTTATTAAGAACCCTAAGTTAGAGACCACCTGGATTACATTACCCCAGAAATGTTGGTAATGCTTGTGCAAGACAAATAGTAATTTCCCCAAGAAGTTCATCATATCGAGCCCTCATTGACATTACTACTCAGCTAATATGGCCTCCAACATCCATTGTGGGTTGTTGGACTATCATATTCTAAGGAATCTTTGCGTGTGCTCCTAATTCAATGAACAAGCATTTCTAATCTATGCCAAGTTTAGGGAAAAGTAGGTATATTTTTGGGTCATAAAACAAAACTTCTTGATGTGTTTGAATTGAAATATAAGATAAAAATCCTAAATGAACAAACCATAGGCCTTTTCAGACAATCAAACTCATTGAAATTAGATAGACAAATCCCAAAATTCTACAAAATTGAAAAAATTTCCCTCAAACTGACCATCAGAAGATTGCATTTGGTTTCTTGTGTCGCATCCCATATTTTAGGTCACATTTGGTAATTACAAAGTCACATACAATATACCCTAGGTCACATTTGGATTAGGGGTTGCATCCAAATTTCTTGGATTGCATTTGGGAACATTAATCGAAAGTCACATCTAGAGTGTCACATCCAAGATAGTGAGCACTTCTACACATGCTAGAACCTTGATTTTTGGATTTTTGAGTACCCTTTTGAGTATTGTGTCATCTTGTGTCATGAAAACTAGTGAGCCTACAAGTATGAGAAGGTCAATTTCTTTAATGTACCTAACTTACCCTTTTGGTCTTTTACCCGCATTTGTCAAGTTGCATAGTCCTAATCAGATTCAACCCAATCAGTTCCCAGCTCACAAACATGGCATTCTGACCCTTAGACGTTGGGTCTTTTGAAATATCATAATCATTTTGTACTTGGTTCCCATCTCACTAACATGGCATTCTAACCCTTTGATGCTAGATCCTGTAGCATTTTTGAACCCAAAATTGCAACCTTGGACAAACACACTTGAACATATTTCAGACCTATTTTCATATTAGGACATTCAAATAATTACCTAATCAAGCTTTCATGGTTAATACAAGACATAAGTCTTATAAATTTGAATAAAATCAATTTTCAAATGAAGTTCCATTATTGACTTTTGAAAAAGGAGAAACATCAAGAATCAATCCTTTATTTGGAGCTTCTCCTAGCACTACACATACAATGACTCCTAATACTACCAACATGTCGAATCAAAATGATTTCACTTGGGAAGAATGAAACAATGATTGAAATGACCAAGAAGAACAAGTGAACCAAGAGGAAGTAGAAAATCAAAGAGCACACTATGATTTTGACAATGATGAAGATCCCACTGAACAAGAGTATCAAAGAGCCCTAAAAAGAAAAATATTCCAAAAGATACTTGAAAGAACATTGGATGAGAACAAGGAGAAATACTTCTTGAATCTAGCATCACAAGGAGTCAAATTACCTAAAGATTATGATGTTAATTAACTCAAGAAAAAGGAGGATCTTACTTCTATATCCATCCTAACATGACAATTACTTTCTATGTAAGTGGAAATACAAGACTTGAAGAAAGAAAAGGACAAACCCATGAAATAATTTTCATTGGAACATATTTGTCCTTTCCCTTTTGATAAGGGCCTAAAGATGATACCATTTCCACAACATGCTACAATTCCTAAATATGATAAATACACCGGTAACTCAGATCCTCAAGACCACGTGAGGGATTTTTGCACATTAAGTATGGAACTCATACATGAACAAACCTATTTGATGAGATTGTTTCCAAGAAGCTTGGGTTGACAAGCAATGGATTGGTTTTCTAAGCTACCCACAAGTATCAAGACAATTGAAGAACTAGTAAAGAAATTTGTCCAACAATACTCATACAACATACAACATACAGTGACCATGTTGGATCTATGCAATACGAAGTAGAAGAGTGGAGAGTCATTCCTAATATTCTTGTAGTGGTGGAGAAAGAGATTCCCAAGATACTCATGGAAAATACTTGAAAGTGAGAATATGGAAATCTTTATCAATAATTTGGTACCTAAAATGAAATTTCCCATACAACTCCAAGGTCCACCAATTTTTGACATGATGATAGATAGTGCAATAAAGATCGAATAAGTCTTGGTTAAGAAAGGAGAAATCACTATCTACAAAGAGAACAAAGATAAGTACTCTATTCCAATAAAGATAAGTACACATATGGGAATAAAAAAAAGAATGTGGTTAATGATGGAGTTTTGGATACTCCTAATACAAGACCTAAACCAGAGGTGTTTAATCTTTCCATAAGTCTACAAGCTAACAAGAGCTTGAATATGACAGTGACACCAATGGCTAATAAAACTTTTAATAAACCTAATAATCAGAATGAGCCTTGGTTATCAAGACCTAAGAGAATATTTAAACCTTTGGGAGACATATTATAAGTGGTTTGGAAGTCACTTTTGGACAATAAGATTATCACTATCCCTAATTCAAAACCATGGGAACCAGAAGTGAAACTTAAGTGGTGGAATGATAATGACTACTATGATTTTCATCGCAACAAGGGACATAAAACCAATAACTGCATGAAATTGAGACATGTCATTCAGGACCTAATTAAAGAAGGAAATGTTAAAGTGGATGGTCATCACACTAATAATGATCACAAAGCATTTCAAACTCCACTACCTAATTATGAAAAATGTGAATCTTCTAAAATTAATAAAATAAACCACATCTATAATGATAATGACAATGTGATTCATATGGTGGAACCTTGCAAACAATCCATCAATGTGATTACACTTAAAGGGGTACAAGATAAGAAAGAATATTCCAATGCTGTGATCAAAAGTCAAGACAAGCTCACTCTCAAAGGAACTTCGACATCAAAGCCACTTGTTACAACTATAGTTCCTAAATAATTGGCATTACCTCCAAAGTTTATTATATTACACCACTTGCAGCATACACAAGCTCAAATTTCCATTTTGGAGCTATTAAAAATCTCTCCGGTCCTTAGAGAGATCCTTGGCCAAGCCCTGCTTACTACTAATGTACCTAAGGATTTGGCTCTAGACAAATTCCAAACTATGGTTGATCATATAAATTCCCCACATTACTTGTCTTTCTCTGAGGAAGATGATACGTCCTTGAACAACCTGTATAATCAACCCCTACATCTAGAAATCCTAATTCATAAACACTGTGTCAAACATGTCTTGATAGATGGAGGCGCTGGTTTGAACATATGTACATACAATCTGGTGAAACAATTGGGATTTTTTGAACATGCAATTGAATAAGAAGAAATATACCCATCAAATCCTATGATGAAGAAGAAATATCCTCCAAGGGATTGGTTGTGTTACCTATCAGAGTGGGGCCAGTGGAGAAAGATGTAATATGCCAAGTTCTAGACCTACCACTCACTTACAATATTCTTCTTTGAAGGCCTTGGATTCATACAATGAAGGCGGTGCCTTCTACTTATCATCAATGCATAAAATTTCCTCACAATGGAGTAGAGGTAACCATTCCAGCTGATACAACATATCCTTGCAATCGTCTCAAGAAAGTGGATAGTATGATTCCACATAACAAGGAAGGTGCTAACTAGATAGAAACTTCTAAAGAAATGGTCCTATGAAGTTTTGCAAAGAAAGTCAATATTCAAGAAACAGGAATGGGAGAGTACAAAATAGATTCCTTGATGTCCATGACGGATCTACCCATATCTCCTAGATCTCAAGGGAGACCTTCATCCACATTCACACCTTCTAAGGGTAATACTTTGACAATTCATGAAGGAACATGGATGATAAAATCAAAGGTGTCACTTGAAGAAGAAAATGAAGAAAAAGCTATTTTACAATGGCTATACAAAGATGATGAACATAGGAATGTCAAACATGTGGAACTAATACCTAACATATATGGAAAAGGTTATGACATCATGAAAAAAATGGGATCTAAAGGCAAAGGACCATTGGGTTAAAACAAGCAAGGACTCATAGAACCAATACACATGGACTTCAAAAATATTAGAGATTAAACTAGAGTAGGTTTCAAAGAAACCACATCTCATCCCATAGCTAAAGATGGTCCAATTTTTGATAGATCGGGTGAGGGGGATATCAAGTTTCTTAGTCTAAAAATGAAAAATAAAAAGAAAAAGAAATATGATGGTCAAAACTATTAAATAACTAAGAGAGGGGGAGGGTGAATCAATTAAGTCCAGTTATCCTACAGTCCCAAATCTCCTAGATGTATATATAAAAAATTTTCAATCAAATAATCAACTTGGTAAGTTATCAACTATGTCTTTCCCTTCATCTACCGATTGCCAGTAAATTCAATATTGTGTTTACTAGTCTATTCAGTTATGAAATGTGTAAAGAAAAATAACAATTCAACACATCATTCACACATAACATAGATTTTAATATTGAAACCCTGTTAGAGGAAAAAATAGCTAGGATTGATAACCCAAAATAATTCACTCTTCTGAAGTGAGCTGAGTTAGGACCCAACACTATTAAAGGTTACAAAACACACTGTAAGGTGTGACTTGGTTAGAGGATTGATCACTAACAGTTCTCCCTTGACCAACATTCACTATGGGGTCAACAAGAAAACAATCAACATTCATTGAATGTCATATTGAAATACAAAAGACTATTAAGTCTCACTCGGTTAAGAGATTTATCTGTAACAATGGTTAAACTGGTATAGTAATGATCTGATTCAAATACAACTATGATTTACAATTTTTTAGATCTATGCTAAGCTAAAAATACTTCCTCTGATCAATAATCAATTTAATCCTTCATATCCTCCAACTTTATTCCATTCGGTGTATGCTTCTCTGATGCTCGGTAATGTCTGCAATTCAACTCGGTCCTGTCTTCAACCAATTTGATCAGTGGTGCATGAAAATAATCCTTTCATGCAAATTCTCTTGCAGTATCAAAATCCCAGACTCAATAATGAATCCCATGTCTCCTTATATAGACATAATAAACTATTTTCTTTTCATCCATTGATTTTGCCTCTTAATCTCCATCGTTCATTTTTTTTCTCTTTAACCTTCCTCGAGAGTTGTATCATTAACATGTTTCATTCTCCTTCATTCGATAAATCTTGAATTTTGTTAATCATTGGATCATTATAACAAACATTATCTTCTACCTTGAAATTATAAGTGTGTGTTGTGGAAAGCACCTTCATAGGGTTAGTTTGTCAAATAAATGAATAATATAAGCTAAATACCACAATTAGTGAGCTAAATATGCAAATAAAAGATAATAAGCACTCTATGGCTCTCTATTTAGATATGCTAATGCAAAGCTCTCAACAAGCCTCTATTAGTGACAAATCTAAAATAAGATTGATATGATAAGCAATTAAGTAAATCAATTCCAAAATAAAAGTATTCCTAATTAACTCTATATTTTCCTTTCTAGCTCAAAAATGCAAGAGGTTTGACACTATTCTCATATTTGTGGATGATTTGTTCTTGATTTATGCCATGCTTTTATAGATTTTGGCAAGGGTAGGGGGTGGAGTTGAGTTAAGGTTAAGTCCATGGTTCTAACTTTGGAGACAATTTAAATGGATTGTCCTCAAAGCTTGGGACAAAGAGACAAAATGGGTGGTCAAGATGCTCTCACCTTATGTGTGATTGAGATTTGATGTGAGCTTGATCCATGTGAGTTTGATCCTTAAATTTTATTGGTTGATGCATTTTCCTCCCATGTGGTATTGAGGGAAAATAGGGATTTAATAATTGAATTTATTTAATTTGTTTAGCCATGTGTACCCCTTAAATGGGTTGATTTGATTTAAATTGAACTATACAATTAATTAGATTAATCGCACAATTTATTGATTTATTGGCTTTTGATTTTCAATTAAATTTGGATTATGGCTTGATTGCAATTTTGCTTTGATTTTAGCTTAATTTCAATTTATTGCTTTCATTTTGCCTTGGCTACTCACTTGAATTAATCTTGACCATTTTCAGGTGATTACAAATGCCCCTCTTTGAATCGATGTGTGAAGCGTATCGATTCAAAGAATGTCCTAAGTCATTTCGATGCAAAGTCATTGATTAGATGATGTTTGTTTTGATATTGATAGAAGATGTAGATCTTGATGATAGGATTGATGCAATTCTGATTGGTTTGAATTCCTTGATGTTCATCCTTATGATAGGTTGTCGATATGATGCCTGATTCGATCTGATTTGATGTTTTAATGCCCTACTTGATTGATAAATGAAATTTTTTTTGATGAAAGATTGAGCTTTGATTTGAAAAATTTTACACTTTCTGATTTAAGTTGATGATGATGTGATTGCATGCCCCCTCAAAAAATGAATCAAAATTATTTTGGATGATTTGGTTGAGATTGAGAAATTTTGATTTGTTTCCTGATAAAATCAATGTAAAAATGCCTCGATCATGATAGAATTTGATGAGAAAATATTTGATTGATAAGATGTTATTGATGATCTAGATAAGTTGATGATGGTTTGGTATCATTTGATGTCAGTTAGAATTACTTGTTTGATGTTGATGTCAATTTGATAGGATAAGTTGATGGGTTGATATTTCACTCTCAAGATCTATAGAGACAAAACAATGTTTTTCCTTCCTCAAGATCTAGAGTGAGGAGATTTGATGCGCTCAAGATGAGAAAATTGATGATAGGATAAATTTATTGACATTAGATGATCAATTGGATGATTTGAGTGATTGATATTTGATTTGATATGATTAGATGTTCTCATGATGCAAAATTTAGGGATTGGTAGAAGAGAAGAGTCAATATGTTGGTACAAGTGTAAGTATAGATATAAGTGATGGATAGAGTTAGGTTGCCCCTAGTTGATTAACATGATTGATTATTGATAATGTCCTTGATGAAGCATGAATCATTTTATGGATCATGATATACATGTACTTGTATCTTGATGATGTTGATGTACCTTTGATGATCAGATCAAGCATGATTTTTGATGATGGATTCTTCAGACATTGATGATGTTGATCAGGACTTTGATTATATATTGACATAGATTTGATGATGTTGACCAAGACTTTGATTATATATTGATGGACATTTGATGATGTATATTTCAAGACATTTGATGATGTACCATTGATGATATCATTGATCATTTAATGTATCTTGATTTGGTCTTTTGATGATGATAACTCTACCCCCTTTAGCTTTCCTTACATATATTGAGAAAAAGGATCCACCCATGAAAACTAAAATGCAATTAATCTATATGGATGCAACTAGCTATCACTATTCAGAATTTGAATGATTATTTTCATCATCGAGCTTTTAGAACATGAAATTTGTACAACCCTCATTGGTTCAACCGTGATGATATGAATACCTCTTTCCTTAGATTTTAATATTGCAAGTAAAGAAACAAAGAATTGATCCCTTTCATATACAAATGTCCTTGATGATTCTTTGATGACCATGTCATTTGATAGATTTGCATACTGCTATGAATCAACATGGCAAGCACTCAAGCATAAATCAAGAAAATATCATGTCTTCATCATCACTCATCTAGTCAAACTTCATCAATTTGCTAAAATACATGATTCCAAAAATTAAGTAACACTTTGAACATTTTTGCTTTTGTTTGTAGATCCATATTTCAAAAACTTCATCCACTTTGATCCTTAGTTACATGTTTAAGCCTTTTTAGATTTTGATCTGATTTGTTGTTTGAAGATTTAATGTGTCAAATGTTGTTGTTTAGATCAAGTATTTGGATGTTTAAAATGTGATACAGATCAATAAGTTCAAGTGTCACAATTTTTTGATTTTGATGCGATGATTTTGAGCCAACTTGTGCCTATTTTGTTAAGCTCCTTGATTTTGGATTGGTGCTCCCCAGTTTGATTCAATAATGATAATTCTTTGTTGGGTAATGAAACTTTTGAGATTTTATTTAAGATTTTATGATTTTATTTTTTTGGGTTTTTAGAGATTTTTTATGTTTTTGGATTTTTAAAGATTTTTTTTTTGTTGGATTTTTAGAGATCACTGGTTCTCAAACAAGATCACATTGAATTTCCCCCAATTTCTATCAAGGTATAGGACATGAAATATTTATTTGCAAACTGATGATTCCCCAATGAATAGGCAATGATGGATGAAGCAAGTGTGTTATTCATAAGACCATCTCCTCAAGATTATCCAAGCTAGGGAAAAATAATATCTCAATATAGGCCAATGATGTGGTGTTGGATAGCATATGAAATAATGACTTGGTGTCATGACAATATTCCAAAGGAGTGGACATATCAAGAGACTTTTTATAACATAATTTGTCATGCTTTCATTCTTCATTTTGATCAAGATCAAGGGGTTAATGTGGATAGGATCACACAATCATGATAAAGGGGTGATGGAGGCTATGAGTGAAGGTTTGGGATTATGGGAAGGATTCTCAAGAATAATGAAGGTGGATTCAGGATAAGTAAGATCATAATAGGGTAGAATGGATGCACTAAGTGAATAGGCTGATGGATAGGATAGTGTGAGTCAAGATACTTAATGCTCATGGATATGTTCAACCTTGTTAAGATCAAAGGTGAAATATGGAATATGAATGCAAGTGAGATAAATAGTAGAAAGATGGAGGATATGATGGATGGAACTTGCCCCCAAGTGTAGAGTGCAAGAGAGAGGAATTATGCATGACACCTGTTTTCTAGGTTTTCATCATGGTACTTGTCCAAGATGCCACAAGAAGTGGTTTTAACCATATTACAGATTTATTTCTCTTTACTTTTCTTTTTCTTTTTCTTTTTTTTAAAACTATTTTTTGTATTTTTGACTTTTGGAGGGACTCAAGCCTCATGCTCTTTGGATACTCCTTAAAAAGGTATGATATGATGAGCCAAGTCTATTGAAAGGTATGCTCAAAGATGTTGATATGGTGATGGAAAGGTGATATGGTGGATAAGGTAGAGGGTGGCTAAAGATTTATGTGATAGATTGGATAAGAAAAATGGAAGGATAATGAATGATAGGATAATAATTATTTCTATGGATGGGCATGAAAAATGGAATTGAATAATAAGGAATAGGAGGATAAGAAGTATTATCAAGATCAACATCAAAACACACCTTGAAGGTGTTGGAGATTTGCTAGCAAGCCAGTGCTGACTATATGTTTGTCATTGATGACAACATATGGTAAGTAGCATGCATGGAAGACTTATGTAGTAAGATTTGAGTATATGTAGCATGGAAATGTTATCATCATGATTTCATGGATGTAGAGATTAATTGTTAGTACATACAGTTATGTAGCAGCTTGTGTCAGCAGTGTTCTTGATAGAGTTACAGGCAGTGTTCTGTGAGTGTTTGTCCATACAATTATCATGGAGCCTTGTGCCTTTGGATATGTGATGGAGACATGTTAGTGTTGCTCCATTCATGGACGTAGAGTCTTATGTGCACTAGAAGTGAAGTTATGCAGTTGCCATTCACCAGATGCTATTTCCTGTGTTTATCCTGAAGAGCCGATAGAGATTATATCAGTACAAAAATTGCACCTATCATTTTGGTATGCATGCTTGGATTAGTGATTGGAGAAGAGTTAAGAATTTTTGTTTAAGAGCACATGATGTAATTTAGCTTGAGGAGAAATTATCAGTTAAGTTGGTAGAGCTGACAGTGTGTAGCGTGCATCTACACTTATTGATTTGGACAGGTCCCAGTTTGTGTTACATGCTTAGTAGAGCCAATAAAGATGTTATTAAAGAGTGTTATTTTTCTCTAATATGATTTCAAGGTGGTTCTAATAGGAAGACTTGATTATATCATTTCGAGGAAAGATACTTATAGCCAGTCATTTGTGATTGCTAGAGGTATGACATGGAGATGAGAGATTAGAGCAGAGGAGAGAGTGCGAAGTATTTTGTAATCAAAGAGAGGTCTATGTGATAGTAAAGATAGAGTGTGCTATTCATTGGAATTGATCAAGACAACAATTATACCTCACATTTCACCAATATCTAGATATAGTGTGTATCTGTTATTCAGAAGGTTGTAGCCTTCACCCCTTTGAGTAGTGAGCTCTCAGACAGTGTGTCCTCACCCCTAATAGGGTCAATCATAAAAGAATCATAACAGGGTCTGACCTTTGACCAGGTCACTACACTTAATGCATTATAAAGATCAACTCCTAATAGGGTTGTAAGATATTCTAACAAGGATCATTATACACTAGTGCAGTTTATTAGTGGGTGTTAATTCCCACCAGGGTTTTTAACTATTTGGGTTTCCCCGTAACCAAAATATTGGTATTATGTTCAAGTTTTCTTTCATTGTGTTTATTTTTAATGTTTAAGTATACTTAATTGGATAAAGAATTGAAACTTGTAGATAACTGATTCACCACCCCCCCCGCCCCCCTCTCAGTTATCTCTTGGGACTATTCCTAACAATTGGTATCAGATCCAAGTGCCACTGAGAGAAATTTTAATAGCTTGAGGTTGATCAGATGACATTCTTTAGAAAAGACAGTCCTAAGTTTGATGGAGAGAACTATCTTGATTGGAAGAACAAGATGGTGCCACATTTGCAGTGCATTGCATTTGAAGTTTTTGAAGTGGCTATCAAAGAAGTTAAGATCCCCTCTCTAGAAGATCTTGAAAAGGAATATGCTACCAGAAAGCAAAAGGATTTGTTCCATCAGAATGTAATAGCCAAAGAAGCCCTTATTAGTGCCTTATTTGATAGTGAGTTTTCAGAGATAAAGAAAGTAGACACAACCTACAAGATATGGAAGCACCTAGAAGACATGTTTGAAGGAGATACACAAGCAAAGAATGTGTGTAGAAAGACATGGAAGAAAAGATACAATGCATTGGAGATTCTACCTGAAGAAGACATCAGAGCTTACAACCAAAGGATCAATGAAGCAGTTGCTAGAATTAGGAATAATGGTGGAGAGATCTTGGAGGAAGACATTATGGATAAGTTGATAACTACTCTTATAGAAGAGTATGAAAACAAGATCAACATACTTGATGAGACCATGTAGCTTACAAAAAATTTAAAGAGAGAGACCTTGATCAACAAAATCTTAGCTTTTGAGATTTCAAGATTGAAGAGAGAGCCTAAAAGTTAGACAACCTTCAAAGCATCAGTCCATGGTAAGAAATCTTTAAATACTTTTGGTAATTTTGATGATGAAGATGAAGATAAAGAGATAGATGATATTATTGCTATGATTTCTAAGAAAGAAAGAAAAGGAAAGTATGAAGGTCAGTTACCTTTCAAATGTTTCTCATGTAATAAGATTGGTCACTTTGCATCCAAGTGTCCTACAAGAGTTAAGAAATTCAGGACTAACTACAAGCCTAAGTATACAAAAGAATGTTACTATGCTGGTGATGGAGTTTCTGATGATGATTTAGTTAAAGATGAAATTGGATTCATTGA
The DNA here is from genome assembly GCA_027943335.1 of Chamaecyparis obtusa. Taxonomy (NCBI): domain Eukaryota; kingdom Viridiplantae; phylum Streptophyta; class Pinopsida; order Cupressales; family Cupressaceae; genus Chamaecyparis; species Chamaecyparis obtusa. The sequence continues at coordinate 654,830 of BSBK01002973.1, read as the reverse complement.
TATTATGGAGAAAATATTTGATGAGATGGATTGTGAGGATGAGAAAAAGGAACAAGAGCTAGCATTGATTTCACAAGCAGACATAAGGACATATTGGATTATAGATAGCGGTTGTTCACATCACATGACAAGTGATAGATTTGTTCATCTGGACAAATACAAAGGTGGCATGGTTAGATTTGGAGATAAAACTCCTAAACCTATCATTGGTAGGGGAGCTATCACATTGTATGGAAAGAACAACAATGATGATGCTCTTTATGTAGATAGTTTGTAACATAACCTTCTTAGTGTTGGACAATTGCTTGAAAAAGGTTATAGGTTGGAGTTCAAAGAAAACAAGTGCATTATTAACAACAAGGATGGTGTAATGATTGCATCAGGTTCAAAGACTAAAGGTAATGTTTTTCAGCTTAATTCAAAACCAAGTTGTTTTGTTGATAAAGTAGATGACAGTTGGCTATGGCATAAAAGACTATGTCATATCAATTTTGATAACATAGTAAAGATAAGCAATGTAAAGGCAGTAAGAGATCTACCTAGCATAGCAAAGCCAATTGATACTATTTGCAGAGAATGTGTAATGGGAAAGCATGTGAAGAATTCATTCAGAAGCAAGCATAATTTAGTAGAGAATAAGTTGGATCTGATTCATACAGACCTATGTGGACCAACTCAAACAAGATCATACTATGGTGAAAGGTATTTCATTTTGTTTGTTGATTATTATTCTAGAATAATGTGGGTTGCATTCTTGAAAGATAATTCTGAAGCATTTGAGAAGTTTAAAATATTCAAAGCTAAGGTTGAGAATAAATCTAGACTAAAGATAAAGTGTCTAAGATCGGATAGAGGAGGAGAATTCACCTCTGACAAATTCTATGAGTATCGCAAAAAATATGGCATAAAAAGACAATTGAGTGCACCTAGAACCCCTCAGCAGAATGGGATTACAAAGAGAAGGAACATGATCATCCTTGATACAACATGTACCATCATGATTGAAGGAAAAGTTGCACACACCTATTGGAGAGATGCGGTCAATACAACAGTCTATACCATCAATAGAATACAATTGAGGCCTGACGCAGACAAGACACCTTATGAGCTATGGTTTGATAATGTTCCCATAGTAAAATACTTTAGAATCTTTGGAAGCAAGTGCTACATCAAGAGGGATGAAGCAATAGGCAAGTTTAATGCAAGAAGCGATGAAGGTATTTTCCTTGGTTACTCGACTAAAAGCAAAGCTTATAGATGTTTTAATTTGAGATTGAACAAGATCATTGAAAGTGCTCATGTTAAGATTGATGAAAAGTTTATGGTTCAAGAAAGATATCATGATTATGCACCTATGATTGAAGAAGAGCCCAGTCCTTCCACTAGTGAGATAGTTGTTGAAGAGATGTTTGACAATATTGATGTATTATTCAATGACCCTAAAACAAGTGAAGAAGAAACTCAGAAGTTAGATGAGACAGTATCACCTAAAGTTCCAAAGTTTACATCTAGATATCACTCTAAGGATGACATCATTGGAGATCAGAGTGAAAAAGTCACAACAAGATCAAAATAAAAGAGTTCAGTAGGCAATGAAGTGGTATGTTTACTATCTTAGATTGAACCTTTAAGTGTTGAAGATGCATGCAATGATTCAGATTGGCATAATGCTATGAAAGAAGAACTAGATCAGATTATTAAGAATGATACTTGGGAACTAGTCCCAAGACCTAGTGATAAGAATGTGATTGGAACCAAATGGATATTCAGAAACAAGATGAATGAAGATGGTACAGTAGTAAGGAATAAAGAAAGGTTAGTATGCAAGGGATATGTGCAAAGAGAAGGTATTGATTATTTAGACACATTTGCACCTGTGAGCATATTAGAAGCCATTGAGTTGTTTCTAGCTTATGCAACATTCAAAAAATTAAAACTTTATAAGATGGATGTTAAGTCAGCATTCCTGAATGGAGAGTTAAAGGAAGAAGTATACATTGAGAAGCCATAAGGATTCACCTTATCAGACAAGCCTGATATGGTATGTAGATTGAAGAAAACCCTCTATGGACTTAAGCAAGCCTCTAGAGCTTGGTATGAGAGACTTGATGGATATCTAACAAAAATTGGATTCAAGAAAGGAGCAGTAGATTATAATCTATTTATAAGAGAGACATCTGAAATTTTACTACTTGTAGCTATATTTTTTGATGACATTATCTTTGGGGGTAATGAAAAACTTAGTGCAAAATTTGCTAAGGAGATGCAGAGTGAGTTTGCGATGAGCATGATTGGACCTATCAAATATTTTTTGGAATTAATTGTGCAATAGATAGAGAAAGGCATTTTTATTAATCAGTCTAAGTATGTGAAAGAGATAGTGAAGAAGTTCAAGATGGATGATTGTAAGCCAGTGGGTACAACTATGATAACAGGATGCAAGCTTACAAAAGAAGATGATTCTCCAGTAGTAGATATAACATTGTGCAAGTCTATGATTGGTAAACTCATATATCTTACTCAAATTAGACATGATATTTCTAATGCAGTTGGCATAGTTGGAAGATTTGTAGCAGAGCCTAAATAAAGTCACCTCATGGAAGTAAAGAGAATATTTAGATATTTGCAAGGCACTATAGATTATGGTCTATGGTATCCTAATTCAGAGAATGTTGAGCTTCATATATATACAGATGCAAATTGGGTAGGATGTGTGGATGATAGAAAGAGTACATCAAGAGGAGCAATATTTCTTGGTGATAGACTAGTCACTTAGACAAGCAAGAAGTAGAATTGTATTTCTCAGTCAACTGTTAGAGTAATTAGTTAGTTTTATTACTCTTTTTTACTTAAGCTATCTCTTAGGTACATTATAATTAATAAATTTATTAATTATAATGTGCAACCTAGCTTTTCTTATTTTAGGGTTTTGTTCACCTTTATAGGTTGAACCTTGTAATTCTTTTTTCATTATCTTGGAATACAATTTGCTCTCACTCCGCTGAGATTTTCCAAGCCTTTGCTTTTTGTCTCTTTGGTTTCCTTTCAGCAACAGATTATTTGCATGCAGGTGTTCTTGGCATTTCGTGAAGTTGGATTTCTCAACTTCTACATATTATTAGAGCCTCCCTGCTACTACCTGGTTTGAGCTTTTGGAGCCGTGATTCGAAGACGAAAGCCACAACTCCTCTATTTTTTTTTTGTTGTTTTTTATTGGATCTATGGGGTCTCTTTATTTTTGGAGCACTTTGGGAAAAAACCAACCTCACAGATTGTGTCCAAAAGGCCCAAAAACCCCTATTTTCATATAAAACTTGACCTATTTGGCCTCCGGGGCATCTGGGAGAATTTTTTTGGCCTATTAGGGCTGTACGACTCAAAAATCAAGAAAAAATGGAAAAAAAATTCATTTTGTAGGGGTTTCTTTGGGCGTAGCCAATGCACCACCCCTGCCTAGACCCCGCACCACCTACCACCCCTGCACCGCCCCCAACACTGCTCCGGCCACCACTCGGAAAACACAGGTGATGTCACTTGCCGTTCAAACTTTTCGGCAGTTTTTTTTTGTAGTTTTCAATTTTTTGGTCAATCATTTTTTTTTTGGTGATGACATCAGCATAGGTCATGATGACATCATCGACAGGCTTGTGACGGGCATATGACCGTCAATTTTTTTCCTGTGCCTAGTTTTTTCCAGGGAGCTTGCATTTTGGGGGTACTTGGGCTTTTTTGGTCCTACAGGGCTCATACGAACTCAAAATTTGGCATATGATATATCGTCGAAAAGGTCTTTCTGAGCCCGTGGCTCTTGTGCAGGTTTCACTTCCTGATATTTCCATTTGATTGCTAGTTTTTGAAGTCAAAGATGCTCCTTATTTTGTGCTCTTGTTTTGCTTTTGAAACTCAAGTTTTTTTCTCATTTCTTGTGCTTTCATAGTACTTTGTTGTGTACGGGGGATAGTATTATACTTTGTGGGGGGGGTGCTCTTTACTTTCTATAATTTACTTCAGAAAGACCCTTCTACTTCTATCTTCTTTCTCTCAATGGTGGACTCTTCTGTCGCTCGCCTTACACCTCACAACTATCACACTTGGAAAGGATAAATGACCAAATTTCTTATGGAAAAAGGGCTATGGTCATGCCTCGATGCGGCTTAGCCAGTTCTATAGAGGCCTTATGAGGCTCTTATGCAAAGAAATAGGATGGATGAGGCAATGGGCCTCATCGTAATGAATATTTTAGATGGGTTTTTGTTCCACCTGGATGGTTTGACCACACCCAAGGATATGTGGAACAAGTTTTCCACCTTGTTTGGCACAATGAATCAGTTCAGGGTTCTCCAGATAGATGCAGAGTTCACCTCCTTGGTACCTGAATCATTCACTAGCATTGAGGACTTCTTGATGAAGTTCAAGTCTCTTCGATCTATTTTATAGGTTGCTAAAAAGATGAAGTCAGATGATGAGTGTATCTTTTTGATACTCTCAAAGCTTTGCGGCCCTTATCATATTTTCACTTCTACCTTCTACTCCACTATGGATGCACTGGGTGCACGACATGTTATGCCCTCTTTTGAGACCTTTTGTGACAGGTTGACTCATGAGCAGTCTAAGCTCAATCAGATGGATTCACTTATAGGTTCATAGTCACAGGGATTGCTTGCCAAGACAACTCAGGATACACAGAAGTAGAAGCTGAAGCAGACATCTAATTCCTCTTCTCAGCACTCTACTGGCCCAACATCTTCTTCTAAGAAGGAGAAATATAGGACTGAGAGCCCTACATGTTCCTATTGTTAGAAGGGGCCTCATGATGAGTCACATTGTTTTTAGAAGAGATTTGATGGCTATGAGAAATAGATTACAAATTTGCAAGCTCTTCTTTAGAAGAGCACTATTTCCTCTCCATCCTCTTCTACCTCACAGGGGTCTTCTTTTCAGTCTTCTGCCTCATCTTTGACATCTGGACATGATTTTGGATAGGGTCATGCATTACGAGCTTCCGTTGCATCCCCTTTATAGGTCCCTTGGATACTAGATTCTAGTGCTTCTCACCATATGGCATCTTCTTCGGAGATCTTTTCATCTATTGAGGCTTCTCCTATTCCTCACATTCTCATGGGGAATAACACTGTTATGCCAGTTTGCGGGAAAGGTTCTGTAGGCATTCAAGATGGCACATTCAATGATGTATTGTATGTTCCATCTCTGTCTACAAACCTTCTCTCGATTTATCAGATTACACTTAGTGGGTTAGGGAAGACAATTGAGTTCACGCCAGATTCAATCTTTGTTCCAGTGACACCTCATCTTTCGAGGTTACCTCTTCAGTGCTCACTACCTTTCACTCCTTTGTATTGGTGTCATGGTGGTTTGTTCATTGATCCAGGGGTTCTTTCATTCTAGGGGGGCTTTGGAGCCTTGACCCTCTCTCACGGGGGGGGGGGGGGGGCGGGGGGGGGGGGTGGGTTGGTAGCATGCATTGTAATTATGGCTTTGAGAGAGTCTCTTGAAGTCATTTTTTGTCTTTTTCTTTCTTTTATATCTTTTTTTGGAGAGGAGTTTTTCCCACTTCTACATCAACAACATAAGCAGAGTATGTTGCAGTAGCTTTAAATTATTTTATAATTGTTTGGATCAAACAAATGATAAATGATTTTGGAATTCAGATTGATTATCCTATTGTTATTCATTGTGATAACACTATTACTATCAACATGTCAAAGAATCTTGTGATGCATACAAAGACAAAACACATAGAGATTAAGTATCACTTCCTAAGAGAGAAAGTGGCAGAGAAAGAAGTTAAATTGGATTATGTGAGTACAAAGGATCAGCTAGTAGATATATTCACAAAGCCTTTACCAAAGGATAATTTTGAGTATCTCAGGGAGAAGGTAGGATTAATTCCCTTCCCTGATTCTAATTGGAAAAAGTGGAGAGAGCATCAGTCCTCAGTGACTGATGGATGGTTGACTACTCTACTTCAAGAGTAGTACCAGAGCTTAAATGTTTGGCACCCTTTGCCATTGATGTCAAAGGGGGAGTAGTATATGATCATGAAAAATAGTATTAAAGGGGGAGTACATATAGAATGAAGGAGGAGTAATATATAATAGAAAGGGGGAGTAGTATTCAACCATGGAAGCAGTTTAGTTGAGGAAATGGAGAATGTTGAAGAATATTGCAGCAGATGGAGGATTCATCCTTGGGGGAGTTTTGATGAGGAAATGGAGAATGTTATAAAAGAATTGTTCATTTGGATTGGTGGTGTTTTTTATTCCATATGTTTCCATCAATGCTAAAGGGGGAGATTGCTGGAGATTTGCCAACAAGCCCGTGTTGACTGTATGTTTTTCATTGATGACAACATATGGTAAGTAGCATGTACGGAAGAATTATGTAGTAAGATTTAAGTATATTTAGCATGTACATGTTATCAGCATGATTTCTTGGATGTAGAGGTTAATTGTTAGTACAGAAAGTTATGTAGCAGCTTGTGTCAACAGTGTTCCTTACAGAGTTATAGGAAGTGTTCTGTGAGTGATTGTTCGTACAATTATCATGGAGCCTTGTGCCTTTGGATATATGATGGAGACATGTTAGTGTTACTCCATTCATGGATGTAGAGTTTTATGTGTAGTAGAAGTGAAGTTATGCACTCGCCATTCAATAGATGTAGTTTCTTGTGTTTATCCTGAAGAGCCGACATAGATTATATCAGTACAGAAGTTGTGCCTATCATTTTGGTATGCGTGCTTGGATTAGTGCTTGGATAAGAGTTAATAATGTTTGGTTAAGAGAACATGATGTAATTCATCTTGAGGAGAAAGTATCAATTAATTTGGTAGAGTTGATAGTATGTAGTGTGCGTCTACACTTATTGATTTGGATAGGTCCCAGTTTGTGTTGCATGCTTAGTAGAGACAACAGAGATGTTATTGTTTCTCTAATATGATTTTAAGGTGGTTCTAATAGGCTGAATTGATTATATCATTTAGAGGAAAGATACTTATAGCCAGTCATTTGTGATCGCTAGAGATATGACATGGAGATGAGAGATTAGAGCAGAGGAGAGAGTGTGAAGTATTGTGTCATAAAAGAGAGGTCTATGTGATAGAAAAGATAGAGTGTGATATTCATTGGAATTGATCAAGATAGCAGGTCTACCTCGCAGTTCACCAAGATCTAAATATAGTGTGTATCTGATATTCAGAAGGTTGTAGCCTTCACCCCTTTGAGCAATGAGCTCTCAGATAGTGCATCCTCACCCCTAACAGGTTCAATCATAAAAGACTCCTAACAGGGCCCAACCTTTGACCAGGTCACTACACTTAATGCATTGTAATATCAACTCCTAACAGGGTTGTAAGATCTTCTAACAAGGATCATTATACAATAGTACAGTTTATTAGTGGGTGTTAATTCCCACTGGGGTTTTTACCTATTTGGGTTTCCCCGTAACCAAAATATTGGTGTTGTGTTCAAGTGTTCTCTCATTGTGTTTATGATTAATGTTTAATTATACTTAATTGGATAAAGAATTGAAAATTTTAGATAAATGATTCACCCCCCCCTCTCAGTTATCTCATGGGACTATTCCTAATAGAAGGGTAGTGGAATAATGGAGGAAAAATGGGTGAACTATCTTGACAATTTGATGTAAAAGATGATATGGATCTTGGGACACAAGGACCCAAAATGGATGGATAAGATGGAGTGTGTTTGGGATAATGTGGAGTGGAAGCCTTTGTAAGCTTGAATGTCAACTTTTATTTCTCTTTCATGTGTAAGTCCTTCAAAAGTGACTTGGGAATCCACATAGTCTTTAATTTTTCTTTCCTTTTGGATGCTTTAGAATGCATTTCTTCAATACGGAATTTATGAACCCACATTTTCTTTGATTTTTCTTTTTGCTTGATGGATGCTTTAGAATGCATTTCTTTAATGAGGATTTAGGAATCGACATTTTATTTTTGCTTGATGGACCTTTGTGGTCACTTGAATATTTCTTTTTTTTCCTTGCATTCACATGTCGATTAGATTGGACATAGTGATCTTTATACATAAGTGGATTCTTGATTTTTTGATTCTCATGTTGCACATACAAATTGCTTCCAAAAGACTTGGTATTGGTGGATGAATAAGGTTGATATGGATTGTTCATATGGATGGGTGTTTGGTTTCTTAAGTATATATGTCTTTGTTGATCTTGATAGGATATAGTGTAAGTGGATTGTGGGATAGGGATGGTAGGAAAGGTTGATGGAGGGATATAAGGACCCAATATGGATTTTGAGGATGTATAAGGTTTCAAGTTTGGGATATAGGTACTAAGGATGGATTTGGAGGATGTAGAAGGAATATGCTTATGCACAAATGGAGGTAAATGGGATGTGGGAGGGATATCAACATATTTATTGTGAGCTTCATGGCCAAGGATTTTATCTTTCAGATTTATATTTATACCAATAGGCTTATGAGTAGCTTTCATAGGAGTGACTTTGATAGGAGTAGTTGAAGCTTGAGGAGATTTATTCTTATGCAATGGATTAGGAGTAATGGGAGAATTTTGAGGTAGATATGGAGGCTTATAAAAAGTGGATGTTGGGGTACTTTAATCTTGAAAATGATCTTTTGATAGCCTAGGAAGAATACTTTGCTTTTGATTTTCAATAATTTCATTACAGATGGAAGGAATACCTTGATATTTCTTAGGAGATGGGTAGGATATAAGAGGTGAAGGAATATGGGGTGTTGGAGATGGAAGGATATCTTCTTGAAATAAATGGAAGGGTATGAAGGGGCCATCATGAGATTCCTGGGGTATGGGAATTTGGTCAAATATAGGATAAGGAGGGATAATGTCTTTATCTTGATCCTTAATAATGTTTTTTTCTTTGTTCTTTGGATTAGTCTCTTGACATGGAGCCACTTCTAAGGACAAGGTAAGAGTTTGGATCTTCACTAGTGATTCTTGAAGGGATGAAGGATGTTCATTTGAAATAGGCTTGATAGGCATTATAGCACATGAAGGCTTGGGGTCTATAACCTTTAAAGCATGGAAGAATTTTTTAGTAAGATGTAGATTAACTTGGATCTCTTTTAGAGGTAGTCCTTGAGGGTATACATAGTTATCATGAAAGGCATTAGGTTTTTTTATTTTGATAGAGGAATCTTGGATAGCTTTGATTCTTTATAAGATGGGGGAATGGTGGAAGAGGTGAAAGATATAAGAGGACCATTTCTATACATAGGTTCATAAGTTTGATCCTGCTTGAGAGTAGTATCTTCATTAGATGATTCATTAGGATCTTCAATTTCGATTAAGTCATCATCAATAAGATTTTGGATTTTATGCTTCAACTCCATGCAATCTGAAGTTTCATGTTCATTATGTCTATGATATGCATAATAATTGATCAAAAATATAAAACCACATGAAGTGATTTTAGGTAATGTGATGAAATCATTTTTAAGGATTTTTTCCAAAGCTGATTTGTATGATTGTCCCAAAGGAGTAAATGATCTATCCCATGGAAATTTAGATGTATTTGTGTTTTTCAAAGATATGTGATATTCAAAACCTTGATTATCAAAATTTCCATTTTCATTTTCTCGATTTCCTTGATCAAAGATGGGATTATCTTGATAATGTGACATAGGTTCGTTATCAAAGATTGAGTTACCATTAGGATGTTCTTGATCAAATGTATGGCATTCATGATTTTCTTTTTGATCAAAGGTTGAATTATCAAAGATATGATGTTCATAATGTTCTTCTTGATTAAGGTTATAATTAATGTGAGATTTTGGGATAGCCCTTTCTCTGAAGAATATGTAGATGTGGATGTAATATTAGGATCATAGAGGTAAGGAAACAATGTTCTTAATGAGAATTTGTTGGATGATGTATCCCTTTCTTTTTCCATATCTTGAATTCTTGTAAATAGAATATTCTTTTGGATTTTTGTTGTTAATTGATTCTTGGATCTTAATGGATGTTTTCTTTTTGTAATCATAGACCTTCAAGCACAACACAATGATTTTATCAATTATCACAAGAACTTCTTCCAAGAAATCTACATAAGGTCAAATTTGGATTTTAAATGGCTCTAATGAGGTAGGCTTTCTAATTTATCAAGGATTTAGTATGGATTTCATTCAAAAGAGATATCAAGTTTCATTCCCAAAAAATAAGGGGCTTCCCACCACCGGTATGTCAGAGTTTTGCGCAATCCCAAAGGAATACTAGAGGAAGTTTGAGACTTAATATCCTTTTGTCATACACCCCATTAAGGATGAATGCATTTATTTTTATAGTGGTTTAGATTATCGCAACAAAGGCAATTGTATCCCACTTTGGGTTGTCCCTCTCACTGGCCTCGTTAAGAAAAATCATGGGAGGTGAGCCCACTATAGTTCTAGCATGTTCATGTAAAGAGAATAAATGGAATGAAGAGATAGGTTTGGGAGTTTGATTCACCATAAAGTGAAGAGAATATCCCTCCTACTCTTGTACTCCCAATCATAATTAGGAATGTTCAATTTACTAAACCCTCTAACTATTGGGAATCAAGTATTTCTACTCTTCTCCACAAATAAGGGTTTTTTAATTTTAGTGCTTGTTTATTCCTTAGCCTTTTCTAATTACTAGATTCAAAGTGAAAATGCCACAAGTTAAGAAAAAATTCACAAAAGTTTCAAGGCTTACCTCATTTTGAAGCTAGCAAAGGTTAGGGGCATTTTTTATTAAGTTTTTCATCATTTCACTCACCTAGTGTCGATTGTTCTAGCTCCTTTGCATCCATTGATGTTTGAAATCCTCTCAAAAAGTTGTTAAGATGAAGAGTTTTCTCTCTCTTTCAACCTTTTTGTGATTTTTTTATCCTCACTATGGATTCTGGCCTCTATTTTCTAAATTTTTTATGTCCTGGCATCAGAAAAACATAGAGAAAACATTATTTACTATCAGAATTTAAAATTAATTAAACAAATTGTATGCACTACATAAATGATTATACGTGCTACAAAAATGTTTGTATGCGCTACAAAAATGCATGTATGCACTACAAAAATGCTTGTACGCACTACAGAAATGCTTAAAAGTGCTATTTAAAACCTTGAATGCACAACATAAAACTTTAAATGCATAGAAATAGAATTTCAATGTACCATTTTAAAAAGAAAATGTGCATGAAGAAAATATTAAATGTGTAACAGGATTATTTGGATGCGCTCCAGAGTCAGGGTGAACACGCTGAAAGAATTAAAGATAGAAGACATAAAGTATCAGATGCATTGTTTCACTATGTAAAGGCACAACACTTTATCTCAAATGGACTAATTTAGGCCTTGGATGCACTGTAGGAACTATTAAATGCACAACTTCACCTGAAAAATAAAGTTAATAACAAGAAAATCCTAAAATTCTAGCAATTTTTTTGAAATTTGAACAAATGAGGCTTAATGCCCCATGGTGGGTGCCATTTTGTGCACTCTGGAAAGAACCTTCATAGGGTTAGTTTGTCAAATAAATGAATAATATAAGCTAAATACCAGAATTAGTGAGCTAAATATGTAAATAAAAGACAATAAGCACTCTATGGCTCTCTATTTAGATATGCTAATGCAAAGCTCTCAGCAAGCCTCCATTAGTGATAGCTCTAAAACAAGAATGATATGATAAGCAATTAAGTAAATCAATTTCAAAATGAAATTATGCCTAATTAACTCTATATTTTCCTTTCTAGCTCAAAAATGTCAGAGGTTTGATGCTATTCTCATATTTTTGGATGATTTGTTCTCGATTTATGCCTTGCTTCTATAGATTTTGGCAAGGGTAGGGGGTGGAGTTGAGTTGAGTTTAAATCCATGGTTCCACCTTTGGAGACAATTTAAATGGATTGTCCTCAAAGCTTGGGACAAAGAGACAAAATGGGTGGTCAAGATGCTCTCACCTTATGTGTGATTGAGATTTGATGTGAGCTTGATCCATGTGATTTTGATCCTTAAATCCTATTGGTTGATGCATTTTCCTCCCATGTGGTGCTGAGGGAAAACAGAGATTTAATAATTGAATTTATTTAATTTGTTTAGCCATGTGTACCCCTTAAATGGGTTGATTTGATTTAAATTGAACTATACAATTAATTAGATTAATTACACAATTTTTTAGATTAATTGCACAATTTATTGATTTATCTTGATTTATTTTATTTAAATTGATTTGTTGGTTTTGATTTTCAATTAAATTTGGATTATGGCTTGATTGCAATTTTGCTTTGATTTTAGCTTGATTTCAATTTCTTGCTTTGATTTTGCCTTGGTTACTCACTTGAATTAATCCTGACCATTTTTAGGTGATTACAAATGCCATTTTGTGTACTATGGAAAGCACCTTCATAGGGTTAATTTTTCAAATAAATGAATAATATAATCTAAATACCATAATTAGTGAGCTAAATATGCAAATAAAAGATAATAAGCACTCTATGACTCTATTTAGATATGCTAATGCAAAGCTCTCAGCAAGCTTCCATTAGTGACAACTCTAAAACAAGAATGATATGATAAGCAATTAAGTAAATCAATTCCAAAATGAAATTATGCCTAATTAACTCTATATTTGCCTTTCTAGCTCAAAAATGCAAGAGGTTTGATGTTATTCTCATATTTGTGGATGATTTGTTCTTGATTTATGCCTTGCTTTTATAGATTTTGGCAAGGGTGGGGGGTGGAGTTGAGTTGATCATGGTTGAGTTGAGGTTAAGTCCATGGTTCCACCTTTGGAGACAATTTAAATGGATTGTCCTCAAAGCTTGGGACAAAGAGACAAAATGGGTGGTCAAGATGCTCTCACCTTATGTGTGATTGAGATTTGATGTGAGCTTGATCCTTAAATCCTATTGGTTGATGCATTTTCCTCCCACGTGGTGTTGAGGGAAAATAGAGATTTAATAATTGAATTTATTTAAATTGTTTAGCCATGTGTACCCCTTAAATGGGTTGATTTGATTTAAATTAAACTATACAATTAAGTAGATTAATTGCACAATTTATTGATTTAAATTGATTTATTGGCTTTTGATTTTCAATTAAATTTGGATTATGGCTTGATTGCAATTTTTCTTTGATTTTAGCTTGATTTCAATTTATTGCTTTGATTTTTCCTTGGTTACTCACTTGAATTAATCTTGACCATTTTTAGGTGATTACAATAAGCATCTGTCCAACTCATCATTTCAGTCGGCTATTATAATCTTTATCTATTCTTTTCACTCAGTCAATACCAAAATGTGTCGGTGATTACTTGCTTAGTTAATACTATACTCGGTATACACTACACTAGCTCAGTGTATACATAAATATTCATTTACCGACCACATAAACTTGTTCAGTTCTGATCTTCAATACATAACAAAATCATGTAATACAATCAAATCATCAACATGATGTCATAGAATCATCAATAAGTTACCCAATGTATACCATATCCATATATTTCATATCCATCTCATCTTCATGTAGATATCTTATTCCTTTACCATTTTCCTTCTTGAGATGTTTGTAACCATCATGATAAGTATAGTCAAAACTAATTGGCATCAATAACAATACATTGACTGATTTAATTATCTTATACATACTTTAGTAGCTTGGTGACCATCAATCATTGTCTTTCACTTGTCCATTCTTTCCATCAAGATATTCAATCAGTTGTAGGTTATCAATCTCTCCCTTTGGCATTGATGGCAACACAATATGAAATATGCCACAAAATACCAAACATCTGTTCTATAACTATATAAACAAATGCTATAGCTCGGTAAACTCTCCCTACCTTGTACATTTAATATGTTTAATCACTACACAACATTATCATTCCATGCAGACTCTCCCTACAGATTTGATCTTCTTCATTTCTCATTTGCTTCCTCTCTTTGGATAAATATGTCATTGATTCTCTCTCCCTTATAATATGTCATTGATTGTCTCTCCCTTATAATATGTCATTGATTCTCCTCTCCCTTGTAATATTTCATTGATTCTCCTCTCCCTTTGACAATAATGCCAAAAATAATAAACAAATCTTCAATAGCCAAAATATTATCTCTGGTATTGAGTGCAGATCAAGTATCTTTCATGTACTGATATGCAATGTCAATTTTTTCTCCATCTTTTAGCTTTCACAACCTTAGGAAGCATAAAGTGTGAGTAATATGCATCAATATCATTTGATATTCTGATAAATTATAGGTTGATGCAACCTCCTGATCACCTTAGTGATTGACAGATAGGGGATAGACCCCTAGTCTAGTCCTCAAGTACTCAAATGTATCCTTAGATAAGGGTTTAGTAAATATATCTACAAGTTGTTCTTTTGATTTCACAAACTCCAATTTTACTTGCTTGTCTTGTACTTGTTCCCTTAAGTAGTGATACTTTATAGATATATGATTTGTCTTTGCATGCATCACCAAATTATTATAAATGTTTATAGAAATGGTGTTATCACAATATATTATCATTGGGTCAGTGATCTTCTCATTCATACCTTCCAAGAGTTATTTTATCTATGCAATGTTTGAACAATTAGCAACAACATCAACATATTCTACTTTGACAGTGGACTGAGAAATGCATCCTTATTTGTTTCTTATCCAAGTAACTAATATTTCTCCCAAAAATAATGCTCCACCAGTAGTGCTCTTTTGATCATCAATGTTTCTAGCCCAATCTGTATTAGTGTAAACATTTAGTTCAAAATTGCCCTCTTTCTTGTACCATAAACCATAATTTTCTGTGTTCTTCAAATATCTTAAGATCCTTTTGACAATAGTCATATGTGATTATTTAGGATTAGCATAAAATCTTGCTACAATTCCAACTGCATGTGCAATATCCGATCTACTATGCACAACATACATCAAGTTACCAATCATTGATCTGTATAATGTCTGATTTACCTCGATTGACTAATAATCCTTTGTTAATTTTCATCCTATGACCATAAGTGTACCAAATGGTTTTGAATATTCCATACCAAAGGTCTTCAACACTTCTTTGATGTACTTTGATGGAGTAATGAAAATACCTTCACTTTGTTGTAGAATTTGGAAACCAAGAAAGAATTTAGTCTCTCCAAACATTGACATTTCAAATTCTTTTCTCATTTCTTCAGAAAATAATTTGCATAGTGTTAGTGAACAGATTTTGTCTTTGTTTCTACCTTCTTTAAAACTATTACTCTATCACCCTTTCAAAGAAAAACTTCTACTAATAGTTGGGTAAGTGCTAAATATGAGTCACTTCCCTCTGAATTTTAGTCTAGGTACAGCTCCCTAAATAGATTTTCAATGAATTTCTCTAACTGAATTTGTCAATTTAGCTTTTATTTGAAAGCTTAAAGGCCACTATATCATTCTTTAGATGACTAGCACTTTTCACAACTATTCAAAGGAAAACTAGATATACAAAAATAGAAAATCATAGTTTTCTTCCTTCTATACCTATTTGAGATAGTATAATAATAAAACAAATCAAAGGAATATGAATCTGAATGCAACCATTGATATCTTCAAGATACTGACAAAGATCTATTGTAGAAACAAGGAATGAATAAAATATCACCATAGGACATATATCCACTCACTTCAAATTTCACAGATTTGAAACAAAGTATGATTGATATATTAACTTTTCTTGCAACACAAGCAAAAACATGGAAAATATATATATAAGGTCTTCAACAGTAAACTTGATATATCGGAAATGTTTTTTTTTTAAGACTAAAAGAAACTTTAAAAGCAAAATACCAATTTTCTTCCAAAAATTTCTAACCCTTTCTACTACACAGCTAAACTACTTATAGTTTTTGCAAAGCCAAGAGGTCTCCCGAAAAACCCAACCTCTCAGTTAGAATAGTTAACAAGTAACCAAAGTAAAAGAGGACACATGTCCCTCAGAGTTTCAAGACAGTTAAACCTAACTAAATTTCCAGATCAGCCTCCTTATTGATAGCATGCTCCTCATCTCCTGTGAGATTCCCTCCTTCAGCTGCAGTGGATTGAGTCACCTCCCATTATTTGTGTGCTTGAACCAATTCCTTCGCAAGCTGCATATGAGGAACCTTCATATTCAATATCCTTGTCATCGTTGCTTCTTTTGTCCACCTGGATTTCTTAACCTTCTCAATCATTAAAGGGAATTGATCCACACAGAGATACAACATTGACTCAATCTTGGCCACTTGAGTAAAATCTAAAGGCTTGGGACTGGCCTTTTCTTCAATCTTTTTAAAGGTATTTTCAAACACTGCAAGGGCTATCTTCTGGTCTTGTTCCCCATGATTAACTGTGTAGGTATGAGCAAAATTTATCACCTTCAATTCAGTCATCATTGTTTTCTACAACTGCATGATCTCATTTTCACTATCCTTATTTTCAGCGATAGTACTCTTGATGGTGCTGAGATGCCAACTTATATTCTTCCTGAGAACAAAGAAGGTGGCTTCATCATGTGACTTTACAACCTTTTCTGTATAGAACTTTACATACCCATACTTTTCTATCTCTAGGAACTTAGACATGGCTCCAAACCATTTCTCCTCTTCTCTCTCCCACACCTACCTTTGTGTTTGTAGTTTACCTATCAAGACTTTTGTATCGTGAAAAACTTCCTGAGCATCCTTGAGGTACCTAAGACCACCTTTGACAATTTCACTAATCCATTCATCTACAGAAGTCACTAGGGTTCGACCTCTCTACACTTGACTTAAGAAATTTTTACTCTCAGCAAATTTTGGATCAAAAATATGAGGAGACTGGACTAATGGAGTGGCGTCAAAACTATAGAATGTATTGATAAACTAGGACAGAGTTACAATCATCTGCTTCAATTCTTTCTTTTCCTTTCCATCTTGCTAGGATGAATTCAGCATTTGCTGTGCTGTTTCTTTGAACAAATTATTCTTACTAGCGTGGTCCATAGTACCCAATTCCACCTTGGTGATTTCAAAATCCTCTGCCTTAACATCTTGTTACCCCTCTTTAGGTTTGTAAGTCACCACTTCAGCAGTCCATTTTTTGGTCTTCGCATCTATGAACATTCGGGCTATACTTTTTACCTTTTTAGCCTTGGGAGTCTTTTGAACATACTTGCTCACTATATCTTTAACGGGCACAAACAAAGGAACCATATTGCATTTTTTACTCACCGTGGATATCAACCATGGGGGTGTAATTCCAAAACCAGTAGGTTGCTCAAGTTTTTTTGCTGGTGTACCAATTACTTCCAGTGTGGCATCGTCTAAGTCAAAGAGATCCTTATCCACTTGTTCACTTTCAAATATGTGAAAACTCATATCCTCTATCTTCTCTTCATCCAGATTAATCATTAGAACATCCTCTTGAGCCATGCTTTTCTTAGTCTTTAACCTGGTCTTGGATCTTGTAATCCTCTGTGAAGGAGCAGCTAGGTGAGATTCAACTACAGTTTTCTTTCTCACATTTATGGCTTGTGGTTTCTCAGAAGATCCTGCATTTTTAATTTGGGTAGGTAAATTAGAAATAGAAATAGGAGAATGTAAAGAAGTACATGCAACTTCTTCTTTTTCTACTCTAGGTTCTTTCTGCTTCCTTCTTCTTTGCAACCACTCATTAGTCAACTGGATAACACATAAAGTTCTTTTTTCAATATCATCTTCTTCCTCTTTGGACCACTCTATAACAAGCTCACTTTTCTCAACTAGTTTTTTGTAACTAGGTTCAATCAAATTGGATCCATCATCGGTTACACCATCTACATTAATCTACAATCTCATGGATTGGATTTGAGATACACATAGTCTACTATGTGCCATTTCCTCTACTTGTGATTCATCACAGTAGTCTTCCCATAAATCTTCCAGGTGAGGTACAAGAAACATGTGTGATCTAAGCCCTACACTGCCATTGGCATAGTTCTTGTTATCAAACCCCACCCTTTCAGTATAGTATTTGAAATCAAAATGATGGATGTTGTATGCACCCTAAAATGGTCGCCTAGACTTTGGGCCCCATTTCTGCAATTTATCAAATCCCTGAATCAATATTTTCAAAAATCAACAATATCAATTATATCAATTTCCTTGATCAAATCATAATTTCCTAAGGTTTGAGCCTTATTTAATTTAAAAGAAATAAAAATAAAAATCTTATTTAATTAAGAGAATATGCTCTCTTTTAATTAATTAAAAATCTCTTTTAATTAAATAATAAAATCACTTTATCCTAAGCCTTTATTTAATTAAAAGGAATTTCCTCCCCTTTTATTTAAATAAAAAATCCTCACTTTTCTTCTTATCCTAAGTTGCACAAATAAAGCATTTAATTTTTATTTATAAAGAAAAATAAAATAAAAAATAAAAGAAAAGTACTTTTGCCTCACATGGACATAAATTAAATGCTCAACATAAAGTAAATGCTTCTAATTTTCTTATTGGAGGATATTTGTGCACAAGGATCAAGCTTTTTTTTTTCTCCATCGTTGATTAAGTCTTTTGCCTCTTAATCTCCATGGTCCATTGTTTTTCACTTCCTATAAAAGAAGAGCTCTCTTCCTCATTTGCACACACCATACATACTTGAATTATTAAGCTACAGGTTTTCTAAGTCATTGAAGCTTTTGGAGACATTCTTGCATCAAGTTTTGAAGATTTGGAGCATCATTGGCATTCATCTTGCATCTACATCACATCCTAGCTTGCATCATAGTTGCATTATCATGGTATCATTTCCTTTCATGTTTTAGATTAATCTCACATAGTTTAATTAGAGGGTTTGTAACTCTTTCATTTCCATTTTCATAGCTTAATTGCATCTTCATTCTCATAAGATTAATTTACATTCTCATATACATTTTCATAGCATTGCATTCATTTGGAATCTCTCATTGTGTGGTTGACTAGCAAGGTCATGAGTTTATAGCTCTAGCTGAGAGCAATTTTACAAATCTTGCAACTCCATGCATAGAGAGCTATGGATCGATTTGTGAGGGCTCATTCTTGAGTTTTCTTGCATGTAAGGATTCATAGAAGTGTGACAACATTTTAGTACACAGATGTCACTCCTAATACTGACAATGTTAGCCATGGTTTTACATGAAAATTTACCCAGTGTTATAGGAAAAGCTTTGTCCCAGTCTTCTTCAGGAAGAAACCTTTTTAAAAGTGTAGAAAGCTGTTGACAAATCTCAGCTAAGATAAAACAATCAAATGTATACCTAGGTAACCTCAACTGTTGGTCTTCAAAACCCCCAACCCTAATATATTTAAACCTAGGAAATTGAATATAATAGCTCCCATACTTAGTTACCAATCCTTGGGCTTCCAAACTAATCCTTTTATCAGTGACACTAGTCAGTTCAAAACACAATTTTCCCATGAATGTGTCATGCACTCTCCTATAATTTTTGACAACCTTATCCTTCTGTAGAATTGGATAATATTCATACACACACATATCTGCAACCCAGGGTTCATGTGGCATTCCGTACCATTGTCTACTATAGGCTAAACAATACATGAGATAGGAAGACATGAAGAAACCACTACCAGTCAATTTAGAGGTATTGAGATGTTCTCTCAGGGAACTAGCAATTAACTTGGCCCAATCTAGGAGTTGTGTTCCTTCTAGAATGATTTGAACATAAAAATACATCCAGTCGAAAAAAAGATAAGCAACTTGAGACCCTCTTACTCTATGCAACATCACCATCAGGTCACTAATGTAAGGGCAGACATGGGTTCTATTAAATTTCTTAGGCAAATGTGAACCCCCTCTCTGTGGGTTTAGCAACTAGCGCTTAGCTATTAAGGTACGGTTTGCATCTTTATTTTCATTAAATTTTACAATGGACTGCGTGGGAGAAAAAGTGGAGAATGCCTTTTCTAGAATTTATAGAGCTTGTGTCACCATTTCCCTATTAACTGGCATGAGGAA
The DNA here is from genome assembly GCA_027943335.1 of Chamaecyparis obtusa. Lineage (NCBI taxonomy): Eukaryota > Viridiplantae > Streptophyta > Pinopsida > Cupressales > Cupressaceae > Chamaecyparis > Chamaecyparis obtusa. The sequence continues at coordinate 634,848 of BSBK01002973.1, read as the reverse complement.
ACTACCGTATTTATTTTTTATTGACTTAGTCCGTGCATCATAACTTTGTATGCACTCAAGAATCAACTCTAGGCACACAACAGCGGGAGGAAAAGTCACCGCAGAACACAACCCACTATGTAGGATTTCCAAAGCTAGGGTACCATCTAAGGAATTCAAAAGATGAGATGGAAAGTCCTCAATATCATAGTCTTCTAGGTTAGTGTTTGATACTATAGGACCATCACACACTAAACTCATAGTATTCCCAAACATATGAAAAACTGACCTCATACTGTAGAAATTAATCCTCTATTCACGCTGTAGATTATTGAATTTTGAAAATATCTTAGGAGTAACAGGCAAACTCACCTCTTTTTTGTAGAATATTTTGATTACAAGAGCTCCCAAATCCTACCTCTACACACCAGCTTCTTAAAAACACTTAGGCATTTGAAAAGAAAGACAAAAGGATATAACTTAAATAGAATCGCAAGAGCACCTGAATTAATTGCAAATCCTTCACAATGAATACCGCGGGGATTTGATTTGACATTTTGTACAAGTGATCCATAATTACCATTAAAAAAATCCTGAGGGCATTTAAAGATAATGATTATTCCACACCTCTAGGGTGTACTTAACAAATTCAGACCATTTTGAGCATTTAATGCCACTCCCTAGCGAGCCCTGCTTCTTAGCTGTCATTAAATTCTCTCTCCTTTCTTGACTTCCTTAGATTCTTCTGAACAAGAAAGAACATAGTTCAAGGGAGTTCGACATTGTTTAAACCTATTCAAGACTGTTCAACATTTTCCAACTTTAGAGTTAGCTCCATTGATAATTCACATGCCTGGGAACATTCACGATTAAAGGACCATTTTGATTCGATCTTCTTCAGTGCTAGTGGTGGGAGAATTTCTTTCTTTATTAACCTATCATGACCTCACAAAAGATGCAAATTGTGTGTACATCCTTGAACGGGTATGAACACCATTCAAGGTTGTTCAAATGTGTTCAAAAGTGTTCTAAGGTGTTCAAGAAAAACAAAGCTCGCAAAATTTTGAGAGACTAAAGAAACCAAAAGGAACTCAAAGAAATGATGAATGTATATGACGCAGGCTTAGGGGAGAAAACTTCTGATAAAAGATAAGGTTTTAACATGAAGCCATAATCAAAGAATAAAAGGGCTAGAATCAAACTGGGACTAACACATAGATTATCATGTCCTCCAAATATGATATCATCAACAAAAATTTCAGCAATAAGAATCTTGTCATCAGTTTCACCTTTCAAGTATAAATTGTTATTGTCACTTGTTCTAACAAATCCAATATTAATAAGATATGAATGTAGTATTTCATACCATGCTCTTGGTGCTTGTTTTAGTCCATATAGTTCTTTGTGAAACTTACATACCATGTTTTTATGATTTGGATCAACAAAACCTTTAGGTTGTTCAATGTATACCTCTTCCTCAAGTATTCCATTAAAAAATGCAAATTTGACATCCATTTGATATACTTTAAATTCTTTGTAGGTAACATATGCAAGAAATATTCTAACTCCTTCAAGTATAGAAATTGGTGCAAAAGTCTCACCATAATCAATACCTTCTTCTTGTGCATATCCTTTGCATACAAGTCTTGCCTTATTCCTACTGACTTCACCAATTGCATTCAACTTGTTTCTAAATATCCATTTGGTTCCAATTACATTCTTATCATTCGGTCTCTATACAAATGTCCATGTTTTGTTTTTCAATATCTGATCTTTCTTCATTCATGGCTTTAATCCATTCATCATTTTCAAGTGCATCTCTAACATTTTTAGGTTCAAATCCACAAACTAAACATGTTTTGTTTCTCAACTTACTTCATGTCATTATACTAGCTTGCTTGTCTCCAATAATCTGATTCTATGGATGGTGTCTTCTCACAAATTTTGCTAGTACTTGCTCTCTTCTTTGTTCTTCATTCGATGTAGGATCAAGATCTTCCTCCGTAATTATTTCCTCATTATCGGTCTCTATTAGATGATGCTCGGTATCATTATCCTATTACTCAATAATGCTAGGCTATTGCTTAGGTAGAGTGTCAGGTTTCTCATTACAAAAGTTAGTGAACTCATCACCTCTATCTGATCTCAAGCATTTTAACTCTATTCCACTTTCTCTTTCCACTTTAGCTTTATACCATTTAAACATCTTAAAGGCTTCAAATTTTTCTTTCAAAAACATGACAGTCATCATCCTAGAGTAGTCATCAACAAATAAGATAAAATATATGTCTCCATAATAACTCTGAGTTCTCATAGGACCACACAAATCAGTAGGAACCAACTCCAAAATAGCATTATATAAATAGTTTTTTTTTCTTGAAACTAGATTTTGACATTTTTCTCATTTGACATTGTTTGCAGATGACATGGTCATGTTTAGATAAGCTCCTAAAGCCTCTAACTCTCCTTTTCTTACTAATTTTAACTATGTTGTCAAAATTCGCATAACATAGCCTTTTGTGCCATAGCCACACATCTTCAGTTCTAGCCAATAAACAAGAAGTTTCAACATTGTCAAGATAAAATAGATTACCTTTTGATTGTTCACTAGTACTGACCAACTTTCTAGTCTCATCATAGATCTTCACTATTCTATTTTCAAATGTAACTTGGTGACCTGTATTATTTAGCTATGCTACACTCAAAAAATTATAGTTAAGTCCCTTCACCCACTATGCATTATCACATATGATCTTATTATTCAACAAGATAGATCCTTTTCCTTTTACCAAACAAGGTGTGTCATTTCCCATTTTAACAGATCCACCATTATAATGTTCAAGATATTCAAATTTTCTTCATCACCAGTCATATGATGTGTACAACTAGTATCAACAATCCAAGTATTATTCTTGATAACTTTAGAAATAAGTGTTGTTTCAACATACCTTTCTTCTTCTTTTGAATCTTCTTTCAAAACTACAAATACCAGCTCAATATCTTCATCAATTTTGGTGTCGATGTTGGTTTCATCATCATCTTCAACAAGGTAACACACCTTCTTGCCTTTGTCTTTGTAATCTCAGTTGCTTCTTCTGTCATACTATCAGTTGCCTCTGTGTTCTCAGTTATCTCTCCTGTCAAACTTTCTTTCACCAGATCGTTCATTGTCTTTGTCATCTCCTTTCCTGTTAGGACATCTAGCTAGAATGTGGCCAATTTCTTTATAGTTAAAATATACCAAAGGTAATTTCCCTTTATATCTTCCTTTACCTTTCTATAGTCTTCTATCCATTAATGCTTCAAGTTCATCAAGTTCATCCTCATCACTGTCACTATCACTCTCATTTCTTATCATGTGTTTATTGCTTGATTTACCAATTTTCAAGGATGACATAAATGTAGACTCAACATTAGGAACAATTCCATTATCAAAGTTATTCAATTCAAAATTAGTTAGTTTATTGATTAGGTTGTCAAGTGTAAGATGATTACCTAGAGCTGATCTCATTTCATGGATTGCAGAGATTCTAATAGCATTAATAGGCAAAAAAGTTCTGAGAATTTTACTTACAACAATGTCTTCTTCAATAATACCTCCTACTCCTCGAATAGCATTGAAAATCTCCTTAATTTGGTTGTTGTATTGTGAAATGTTTTCTCCTTCTTTCATTTTCCTGTCATCAAACTTTCCTCTAAGACTCTCAGCTTTTTCCCTAAGCACATTTACATCTCCTCCATGAACTAGTGCAAGTTTGTACCACATTTCTTTAGCAGAAGTGCATGTCTTGACATCTTCAAATTCAACATCTGATAAGGAAGTAACAATCTCTATCATTGTGACATTATGTTCATGTCTATCTCTCATCTGATCAACAGTCAAAGATTTGGTTGGTTGGATGAATTCATTATCCAAGTAGTATATAAAAGATTCTCCAATTCTAGATATGTGCAATCTCATTTTTCTTTTCCATGTCGAGAAGTTGTCTTTGTTCAGCTTTGGCACCTCTCTCTTATACATCTTGTGATATTTAGCTTAAGTCCTTCAAACTTTTCCTTCCAAGCATTCTATGCTCTGATACCAATTGTTAGATAACTGAGAGAGGGGGGGGGGGTTGAATTAGTTATGTCAAATAATCACACAGTCCCAAATATCCTAGATGTATATATAAGAACTTTTCAATCAAATAATCAACTCAGTAAGTTATCAATTGTGTCTTTCCCTTCATCTACCGATTGCCAGTAAATTCAATATTGTGTTTACCGATCTATCCAATTATAAAATGTGTAAAGCAAAATAAAAATTCAACACATCATTCACACATAACAAATATTTAACATGGAAACCCTGTTAGGGGAAAAACCACCTACGACCGGTAACCCAAAATAATTCACTCTTGCGAAGTGAGCTCGGTTAGGAGCCAACCCTGTTAAAGGTTAAAAAACACACTATAAGGTGTGACCTGGTTAGAGGATTTATCACTAACAGTTCTCCCTTGACCAACATTCAATATGGGGTCAACAAGAAAAAAATTAACATTCATTAAATGTCATATTGAAATACAAAATACTATTAAGTCTCACTCAGTTAAGAGATTTATCTATAACAATGGTTAAACTAATACAATAATGATCTGATTCAAATACAACTATGATTTGTAGATTTTCAGATCTATGCCAAGCTTAAAATACCTCCTCTAATCAATAATCGATTCAATCCTTCATCACCTCCAACTTTATTCCACTCGATGTATGCTTCTCTAATGCTCGGTAATGTCTACAGTTCAACTTGGTTCTATCTTCAACCAGTTTGATTAGTGGTGCATGAAAATAATCCTTTCACGGGAATTCTCCTATAGTATCAAAAATCCTAGACTCAATAATGAATCTCATGTCTCCTTATATAGACATCATAAACCATTTTCTTTTCATCTATTTATTTTTCCTCTTAATCTCCATCATTCATTTTTTCCACTTTAACCTTCCTTGGTAGTTGTGTCATTAACACATTTGATTCTCCTTCATTCGATCAATCTTGAATTTTTTCAATCATTGGATCATTATAACAAACATTATCTTCTACCACGAAATCATAAGCATCTGTCTAGCTCATCATTTTAGTTAGCTGTTATAATATTTCTTTCTTTCTTTCACTCAGTCAATACCAGAATGTGTCGGTGATTACCTACTTGGTTAATACTATCCTCGGTATACACTACATTAGCTCAGTGTATACATAAATCTTCATTTACCAACCACATAAACTTGTCAAGTTCTGATCTTCAATACATAAAAAAATCATGTAATACAATCAAGTCATCAATATGATGTCATAGAATCATCAATAAGTTACCCAATGTATACCATAGCCATATCTTTCATATCTATCTCATCTTCATGTAAATATCTCATTCCTTTACCATTTTCCTTTTTTAGATGTTTGTAACCATCATGATAAGTATAGTCAAAACTAATTGACATAAATGACAATACATTAACTAATTTAATTGTCTTACACATACTTTAGTAGCTCAGTGACCATCAATGACTTTCTTTCACTTTTCTATTCTTTCCATCAAGATATTCAATCAGTTGTAGGTTATCAAAAAACATGTTGTCACAGTATCAGATTAAAAAATAGTAAAAGAAAAAGATGTTTCCAATGGTAAAAACCTCTTAGAGGAACCAAAGGATGTGAATCTTGATATTATTCCATATCATTTTCAAGAGATATCTTTAGTATTAATTGAGCCAACACAACCTATCAATCTTGGAACAACAAAAGCTTCACAAATGGTTCACATTGCTCAATCTCTATCAGAAGAAGAAAAGCTACAATTCACCAATTTCTTCAAGGAAAAGAAGATCAACTACACTTGGTCCTATTCAGACATGCCTGGGCTAGATACAGACCTAATAATGCATTACCTATCTATTTCTCCTGAAGTGAATCCCATCAAACAAAAACTAAGAAAAATGAATCCACATGTGGCATTGTCAGTCAAAGAAGAGTTAGAGAAATTATTGAAAGTTGGGTTCATAAGAGCCATTGACTACGCAGAATGGATATGAAATATAGTTCTTGTCTCAAAAGTTGATAAATCTATAAGGGTTTGTATGGATTTTAGAGACCTAAATAAAGCTTGTCCAAAAGATGATTTTCCACTCCCTAACATAGATATGATTATGGACCTCATGACAGGATATGAGATGTTTTATTGATGGATGGGTTCTCAAGATACAACCAAATCAAGATGGCCCTTGGAGACCAAGAGAAGATTGCATTTACATGAGCATGGGGAACATATTACTGGAATGTAATGCCATTTGGTCTCAAGAATGTAGGTGCAACATACCAAAGGGTGATGACAACAATATTTCATGATATGATACATAGAAATATGGAGGATTATGTTGATGACACACTAGTGAAGTCAAAAGTAAGAACAACACATATAGAGGACCTGAGAAGAATCTTTGATAGAATGGAGCAATTTCAACTATGGCTAAACCATAAGAAGTGTGCATTTGGGGTGTCATTATGAAAAGTTTTAGGATTCATAGTTTCAACAAAAGGAATTGCAGTTGATCCAACAAAGGTAAAAACAATACTTGAAATGCAACCAACTAGGAATATCAGTTAGATGAGGACACTTCAAGGCAAGTTGAAATATATAAGGAGATTTGTATCCCAATTAGTAGATAACACTCAACCTTTCATGAAGATGAAGCACAAAGGAGTCAAATTCACATGGGATGAACAATGCAAAAAGAACTTTACACAAGTTAAGCAATATTTGGTGAATCCCCTAATCTTGATGGATCCAATACATGGAAAACCACTTTTACTATACATATTAGCAACACACACATCATTAGGAGTGTTTCTAGCACAAGAGGATGAAGCTAAGAAAGAAAGGGCTATATATTATATCAGCAAGACTTTGGTCTCCTACAAGTCAAATTACTCCATGATTGAAAAGACATGCTTAGCGGTAGTATTTACATCTTAGAAGCTAAGGCACTACATGTTGGCACGCAAGGTGAAGCTAGATGAAAAGATAGATCCTCTTAAGTACCTGTTGAATAAGGAAACATTGATAAAAAGACTAGAAAAATGTGTCTTAGTATTAAGTGAGTTCGATATTGAGTATGTTGACATAAAAGCTATCAAAGGAAAAGTGATAGCTGACCAACTTGCTAAAGCACCATTGACATATGATAAACCACTACATATAGAGTTACCTGATGAAGCGATCAAGCATTTAACAAAACATCCATGGAAGATGTATTTTGATGGCTCCTTTACACAACAAGGATCGAGAGTTGGATGTTTGTTCATTACTCCACAAGGGTAGAAGATACCAAAGGAATACATGATGAAATTTCTATGCATGAATAATAGAGTGGAGTATAAAGCCCTAGTGAATGGATTGAAGCTAGCAATTAAATGAAAAATCATTGAGTTACATATCTATGGAGACTCACAACTTATTATCGATCAAGTCAATGATGACTATCAAAAAAAGGATGATAAGATAATGCCTTATAAGAGAATGGTGGATGATCTAAATAAGTATTTTGTCTTCATCACATTTGAACAAATTCCAAGATCAGAGAATAGACCTACAAATGTGATGGCTGTAATACCCCAAAAATGGGCTATAAGTTCATTAATCTCCTACATCTTCAATTCGAACAAAATCGACATCAAAGTCCTAATCTAAGGCACATCTAAACATCATCAAATCTAATTGATTATCTTAAATTTTGCATCAGAGAATATTCCTAGTAATATTCCTAATTATCTTAATTATCTTTAATTTTATAATTATTTGGCAATAAATCACATTTATCCTAAAGTTTGATTAATTGAATATTTTCATATTTAATTAATTAGATTTAATATTTGCCACTTAATTGTGTAATTAAATTTAATTATATCTATTATTAATTGTATTATTTAATTTTGACAATAAATCTAATATCATGTGAATAATTGATTAAATTCTTATTTAATTAATTAAAGCAAGTTGTCATTATTTAATAATATAGTTTTTAATAAAATTTTGATTAAATAATTGATTAACCCATAAATCAATTGTTTTATTTTTAAAAGCAGTTAAGTTGGAAATAAATCACTTTATTATTAAATTAATTCATAAATAAAACATGCACAATCATAAAAGCAGACAACTATCAATTATCAATTAAAGCTAAACTCTATTTTGAGTTAAAGCTTAGCTTTTGCATGTTTTTGTGAGTTAATTATCTTTTATTTAAAAATAACTCAAAAATCAACCTGAGTTATTTGAGTGATTTATGGCTTTTTCTCACGCACCTCCAAAGCCCTGGATTTCTATAAATTAAGGCTTTAGCTCTTCACAAATCATCTCATATTTTGCACAATCACGCTGGAGAATTGGAATTGAAGAATCAAAGCTCTTGCGAATCGACATCTTTGTGAGATCAATCTTATTTTTGCATTCATATTACATATCATTGTTAGATTCATAGCATATCAGTTTTCAATAGCATTCATATCATATCAGTTTTTATCATTCTTATTGCATAGAAAATATCAAAAATATAGATTAATTGCATTTATTCCATATCTAGAATTGCATTCAAATCCTTCATTTAGGTGTCGTCTAGGTCACTGATCTCGATTACAATCTGAGAACATTAATCTCGCACTTATTAGAAGGCAGTAAATCGCTTGGTTAGATAGCTTTCAATTTTGCATGATTTTGATTATCACTAACCTCTAATGTTTTACTGAGTGTTGTGTTTACAGATCAGGTATAATTTTCACACACACATTTCTAGCGCCCACCATGGGGCAACCCACATTTGCATGCTGGTTTTGATTTTTTTGGGAGCTAAAACCCCAAAGTTTCAAAGATTTAATTTTATCTCCAAAACGGCTTGGAATTTTGATCTGAAATTTTTTTTGCAGGTTGGTGACATGTCGCGAAAGCTACAGTAAAAAATTTAGAATTTTCTGAGATGTTTTGAATTTTTAATAATTTTTTCTTGAAATTCCGGAAAAAATTAATATCTGACGCAAATCAGCATATTTTTCAAAAAATTTTATATTTTCGGAAAGCTCTTTAAATTATATAGGGGTTCCATTCTTTGTGTTTTAAATTTGGACATGATATCATAGCTCAAATAGTCAATTTACAAAAACTGGTCTGTATTGATAAAATGGGTCTCTAGGGCACAAATGAAGAGGTTTTTCTAAAATTTTTGTATTTTTGGAAAGATCTCTGTTTTTTAGCAGGGGTCTCTATTCTGAATTTCTATTTTTGTGGCCAAAATCATATCAAAAAAATTAGATCTTGTTGACTAGGTCAAGTGCAGCAAAAAAAAATAAAGTTTTGTGATGGGTATGCACTTATTTTTTTTACATGGTTCAATGAATGATATGAGTTGTCATTTGGGTTGATTGCTGGTTATTATTACTGATAATAATTGATTTTTATAGCTAACCCTATGGTTTTCATAAGTTGAATATATTTTGCATATCTTGTTTGCTTGTTTGCTTGTTGGAGAGTTCGTCACTTGCTTGCATGGAAAAGCTCAACAAAAATTGCTAAAAATCAAGTAAAATCTACTAAGCGCGTTGCAAGGATCCCAGGTATTCTCCTTCATCTAATAATATTTTGATTTGGGACTTAAAATAAATCTCTTATGTGTCAAGCTTGTGTGCATCTTTTCATGCTTTTGATCTATTTCTACACACTTGCATAATTGATACTAGGTTGTGAACCCTTAAGGATTCATTAAGTAGTCTTAGAATACTTGTGATTGATCTTGATTGCTATCTTAGGTTATTGGACTCGCTAATCCGCCGGCCCCTCATTTCTGCCCCGTGGTTGCAATCTCAGCGCCATAAAGGGGAGGGGTCAACAGGACAGAAGCGTTAAATGTTCCACTTGGCAACCCTTTTGTGCTTTTAGGAACTCCCTTGTTTTCTAAGTTGTGGACTCATTTTTAGCTTGTGTGAGGTGTTAAGTGTTCCACCTTGTGGACTCATCTCATATTCGCTTTAAACGTTAAGTGTTCCTCTTTCTACTTTTTGGATGCTTTTGGTAGATTTGCTTTCGGAACATACATCTGTGCTCACATAGTAATTAGGCCCTATGAACACTATTTGTGATTCTTGAGAGATTGGATTCCTAGCGAAATCCTTCTTGATGATAGAATCCTTGTAGGTAGGGAGGATACTTAGTGCATTTCACATTCAACTTAGTTAGTGAGTCTTCTCTTATTGATCGACACATTCTCTCTCCGGAGAGGTTGATAGGTCATGTGGGGTTGATATCACAAGCTTTGGTGAATCAAAATTGGTTAGTGCATCTTCTCTTATTGATTGATACATTCTCTCCCCGGAGAGGTTGATAGATCACGTGGAGTTGATATCACAGACCTTGGTGGAACAAAACTTTGTCTTAGCGTGTCGGATTAATCAGCTTGCTTTGTTTGGGTTAAAAGTGAAGAGGTGTCAAAACCTTGAATCTGGAGCCAAGTCCCCTTGTGGTATACTATTGTGAGTCATCTTTAGAGAGGGTTAACCGTAGCGGACAATCCCTTCACAGGGCAAACTGCATTGACGGAACCTCAAGCGGTAATAGCCATTTTCGCCATGGTAGTGACAACCGCTATATAAATGTCCTTGTGGAAGAAATCTCCACGGGTATGGTTCATTGTTGGGTTGTCAGATCTCCCTAGCAGCTCTTGAAGATTAAGTTCTCGGACTGTGTCAAAACCCTGGTGCGCTGGGATTGGAGTTCACCCCTTTGAATCATAAAAGTTGCAGAGTCAAACCATTACTAAAAACCTTAGAGAGGCCAATTTTTCATTCTCAGGTATATGTGTGTTATTGCAAAACTTTTCAGAACATACACAATTAGTACTCTCAGGGATTAGCACAATTTGGTCACTTGATTGTTCATGCGCAAGGTTGCTTTTGCCCTTGTTCATTGTTTTCAGACGTGCTTGGAATCACTTGCTTGCTGTTCTGCGTGCTTATTTATCTACTTGGATATTAAAAATGATCAAATCTGGTATAACCTTCAAAATCTGGATAGTACAATTTGCAAACAATCCAAAACTGAAAATCTTAAATTTTGCAAAAATTGACGTAAAGTTCTTTCTAGAGTCAAAAGTCATTTCAAGAAGTCAAAAGTCGTACGAGTTTTGTCAAGTGTCATTTCAGTATTACCCAATTGTCGTATGAGTTTAGCAACTGTCATTTCATAGACTACCCAGTGTCGTACGAGTCTGCAGAGTGTCGTTTGGAAAAATTTGAGAAAGTTGTCAGAAATTGTCAAATTGCAAGATATCCAATGTTTCCAGCCTAGTTCCAGAATCTGTCAAAAATATCATTGTGTCAGGAACAGAGCAGTAGCTATTGAGCATTCTACCATTTTCTGAGTTTGATCTTTTGAATCCGATCTAGTCTTCTGTTTGATCAATTTGAGTCCTTTTTATCTCGTGTCAAAACCTTGTCATAACTATCAATCTTCAATCAATCAATCTTCAAAAACAAACTAAGTGTTGAGAACTCATGTCCGCTATCTTTTGGGCGATCTATCCCATGCATCCAGGGCACAGTTTCCTTCACCCACATCTCATCAGATCTTCAAAACTATCATAATCTTGACAAGGTTGCGTCATCCAATTTTCTCAAATCAAATTGTTCTTCAGTTGTCTTCATCCTTTTCTTCTGTTTCATTCAAAGTTAATGGTGGAGACCAGAGCTTCTTCACACAAGAAATCAGAAGAAACATCTCAAAACTTACTTTTGACCAATACCCCGGGTCCAACTCTTGAACAACTCATCAAGTCAGGTATCTACGAAGACGACGGTCTCGGTAACTTTCGATTGAAAATTGGTTACAGACCTCCTCTATCAACTCATAGAGGTAATCAACAAACTCTTCCTCAATCTATTCCAGGGAGCCCAAAAACTCCTACCATGTCTCAAGCAGGGACAAACCATGGTTCTCTAGGAGGAGGATCCCAGGGACACCACTCTCAACATAATGCCGACCAAGACCCTACACCCTCTGAAATCCATCGGTGTCAGAATGACGATGAATTCAAAAGAATGATGAGGCATTTCTTGAAAATGGATAGAGAGGCATACTTTTTGCAATTAGCCCAAGAAGGAGCTAAACTTCCTCCTCACTTCAATGTCGAAGATATCATCACGCATGAGGAAGAAACTCTGATGACAGCCATAATGAACCAGCTGCACGCTATGCAGGTCAAAATGAATAAAATTGAGAAAGAGAAGGAACCCAAGGAATTATCCATGGAGGCCCTTTGTCCTTTCCCTTTTGACAAAGACTTGTATATGCCTCCATTCCCAAAAAGAGTGGAGATACCAAAGTATGACAAATATGACGGGCACTCTGATCCTCAAGATCATGTCAGAGAGTTCTGTACACAATCCATGGAATTCATGCATGAACCGACTTATCTAATGCGTCTTTTTCCTAGATCCTTGGGAGGAGCATCCATTCAGTGGTTTTCAAGATTACCTTCTACGATCAAAACTTTTGAGGAATTGATTAAATTATTTTATCAACAATATTCCTACAATATTCAACATCCGATTACCATGATCGATATCTGTAACCTCAAGCAATATCCAGGGGAATCATTCCTAACTTTTCTCAAGAGGTGGCGAAAGAAGTTTTCTTTATATGCTAGACCAATTCCCGAAATGGAGAAACTTGAAATCTTTATTAATAACCTTGTTCCAGAGCTCAACTATCCATTGCAAATGCAAGATCATGTATCTTTTGATAAAATGGTGGATAATGCAATCAAGATTGAGAAAGTACTTGTCAAGAAAGGAGAAATCACACTTCAAAAGGACAAGTCTGAATCGGGATCTAGCTCAAAAGATAAAAACAAGACCTGGAATAGAAACAAAGGTATCGTCTCTGACGGTGTTGTTGACACTATCCACACCCCATCAAAGGCACCGGCCTACAATCTCACCTTTGCCACCAAAGCCATTGAAGCTTCAGAGCAAAAATCTGCTGAACCATCTCCAAAGAAGCCATTCAAACGATGGGATAATAAACGAAAGTTTACTCCCCTGGGAGAATCTTTGGAATCTGCTCTAAGGACCCTGATAGCTAATAACATGATCTCTTTACCACCAATCCGAAAACCTGATCCGGATCCAAAACCATGTTGGTGGAAAGATAATGAATTTTGTGCTTTCCATCGAACTAAAGGCCACAGAACTAATGGATGCTTCCATTTGAAGCATACCATTCAAGACTTGATAGATCAAGGGGACATCACAATCGATAATCCTACCAGCAATAATGATCACACAGCATTTACAGAACCTTTTCCACAACATGGCAAGGGAGTTTCCACTTCTCAGCCTAACATGGGGGCAAAAGTCAACTATGCCTACCCTGAAAATGATGTTGTCATCAATATGGTGGAACCATGCCTCTCTGAGAGCTGTAATGTCATCATGATTGTACGAAGAGATAGAAATCATTCCTCAGCTAATGCAGTTACCAGATCACAAGCTCAGACGCATCTGAAAGGACAAACACCAAATTCATTTGATGTCCCTAAGATACCTTTCAATCTCACATCTGCTTCTAAACAGAAGGTTGCCTCAAAATCTTCCAATCCAAAGGATACCAGACCTACATCTTACAGCATCGTACAACAACTCCAGCATACCAATGCCAAAATCTCTATGTTTGAGTTACTTCGAATCTCTCCAGCTCACCGAGATATCCTAGACAAAGCTTTGCTCAGCTCTAATGTTCCTGATGATCTAGATCTAGACAGGTTCCAAACTATGGTTGGTCATCTAACATCTCCGCAATATATCTCCTTTTCAGAAGAGGATGACAACTCCCTAAGTCACCCACATAATCAGCCCTTGCACATAGAAGTCTTGATCCAGAACCGTCGAGTCAAACGTGTGTTGATAGATGGGGGCGCAGGCCTCAACATTTGTTCTTACAACTTAATCACACAGTTGGGATTCTCAGAGATGGCTATTGATCCTCGAAAGAAGATCACCATAAAAGCCTATGATGAACAAGAAAGAGCTTCTAAAGGCACCATTGTCTTGCCCATCCGGGTGGGTCCAGTCATCAAAGATACCACATGTCAGGTGCTCGATCTACCATTGGCTTACAATATCCTTCTAGGGAGACCCTGGATACATGAAATGCAGGCTATTCCTTCAACATACCATCAATGCTTGAAATTTCCCTATGAAGGAGTGGAGGTTACTATCCCAGCTGATCTGAGTACAACTTGCAATACATTGAAGGAAAGTGCCGATAAACTTGTTCCCAATAACAGAGAATCTTCCATCAAGCAACAAAATGTGGCTTCCACATCTAAGATGGATGACATTGCTAAAGAGATCAATATCAAAGAAAATGGGATGGGAGAATACACTATAGAGCCAGTCTTGTCTCTGACATCTCTCCCAATCTCACCTAAGTCATATGGCCAATCCTTGAAGCAGTCTAAATCAGAACCTAAGGAACCTATGGAAGCATACAAAAGACATTTTGTGGTGGAGCAAGTATCTAAACAAGAATTTGAAGAGGATGAAGCTGTGCTGGCATGGCTATATAAAGAGGATTCTGAATCTAAAATTGTTCAACCTAGTGAATCTATAGCACCTACAGTCCCTTCTAATTCATATGGTCCAGGAAACAAATTGATAGCCAAGATGGGATATTCTGGTCAAGGACCTCTAGGAATTAGGGGAAAGGGTCTTGTGACCCCCATTTCACATATTGGTCGAGCCAAAAAAGATACTGGTGTCATAGGGTTTAAGAAGAAACCCTATCATCTCAAAGGTGGTTGTTCTCATGTCATAGAACAAATTGCACCAGGAGAACCCCTTCTTAAGAAAGAAGAAATAGAACCCTCTGATGATGATTCAGATAGCTCTGAGCTTATCCCCTATGAAAAATTGCCTAAAGAGATCAAAGATCTTCTTGATGATACAGATGATCCTATCAGAAGAATTAATGTAGTAGAAACACAAGAACCTACTGTAGTGCAAGAGATGGTTGTACCACAAGAACCAGCCAATCTCGAAGGCAATCAAACTGATCGAGAAGCAGGGGGTAGTTATTCTGACACTGATTCCCATGAATATGAATTCAAGTCAGAGACTGAGGGTAATCCTTCTTGGGGTATTCATCCTGATTTCACGCACTTTCTAAGATTTCCTAGAGATTCTGAATCAGAAGATGAGTCAAATGATTATGAATGGGGTGCCATTCCAGAAGAAGATGAGCTTATAACAGAGAAATCTATTGATGTTATTCACCAATATGTCTCTCAACCCAACGTAGGTCTAGAGCGAAACAATGAACTTAACGTGTCTGATCCACCTATGGCTGAAGAGGACTCCTATGATGATGTTGAGCCTATTCATGAATTGAACATTCTGAGCTGTAATATCACCTTTGAACTTGAGCGTCAGGTTAGGACCAATGATGACATATCCACATCCGTGAACACCATATCCCAAGCCTTTCCCACTTTGACTATCCAACGCCCTAATCTTATCGACCAAACTTCCACCAACCCAAACCATGGTATGTATACCTTCCCAAATGACTATGCCCTTGCCTACTACCTCAATGCAGTTGAGCCTATGAGTACTTCCATCAGTGAACCGAGTGTCAGCATGACCGAGTCGGACATCAAATATCTTAGTCAGAAAAACAAGAGTAAAAGGAAAAAGAAAAAGAGTTCTGAGGGTGAAAACCACTTTGTGGCAGTCTCAGAACCGACAAAAGTAAAAAGAAAAGACGTATCTGAAGGTGAAAACCTCTCTGAGGCACCTAAGGATGAGATATTTGATGTCCTTCCAAGTCATTTACAGGATAGATCTCCAGTTCTGATTGAGCCAACTCAATCCATCAATTTGGGTACAACAGAGGAACCACAATTGGTACATGTAGCACAATCTCTATCAGACGAAGAGAAACAAAACTTCACTACCTTCTTATCAGAGAAAAAGATCAACTTTGCATGGAAATATTCAGATATGCCAGGATTGGATCCCAATCTCATTATGCACCATCTATCCATTGCTCCCAGAGTAAAACCAATCAAACAAAAATTGAGAAAGATGCATCCTCATGTTGCACTCTTAGTCAAAGCAGAACTAGAAAAACTCCTAAAAGCTGGATTCATCCGTGTCATAGACTATGCTGAGTGGATTTCCAACATTGTACCTGTTTCCAAACCAGATGGTTCAATCAGAGTATGCACAGACTTTAGA
Source organism: Chamaecyparis obtusa (assembly GCA_027943335.1). Taxonomy (NCBI): domain Eukaryota; kingdom Viridiplantae; phylum Streptophyta; class Pinopsida; order Cupressales; family Cupressaceae; genus Chamaecyparis; species Chamaecyparis obtusa. The sequence goes on along the minus strand of BSBK01002973.1, from coordinate 618,551 downwards.
GACGTGAACAGAGCATGCCCTAAGGATGATTTTCCACTGCCTAACATTGATATGATAGTGGACATGACTGCGGGCTATGAAATGTATTCCCTTATGGATGGTTTTTCTGGATACAACCAAATCAAAATTGCTCCAGAAGATCAAGAGAAAACAGCTTTCACATGTGCGTGGGGAACTTTCTGTTGGAATGTTATGCCATTCGGACTCAAAAATGCTGGAGCTACATATCAAAGAGCAATGACATCTATTTTTCATGATATGATGCATAGAACAATGGAGGATTACGTAGATGATACCTTGGCAAAATCCATGATTAGAACTGAACATCTAACAGACTTGAGCATGATCCTCGACAGAATGGAAAAATTTAGTCTTCGACTAAATCCTAAAAAGTGTGCTTTTGGAGTCACTTCTGGAAAGCTCCTAGGATACATCGTCTCCAAGAAAGGCATTGAAGTTGATCCAGCTAAGGTCAAGGCTATAATAGAGATGCAACCTCCCACAAATATCAATCAAATGAGGACGTTGCAAGGCAGAGTTCAATCTATCAGAAGATTCATATCACAGCTAGCGGACATCTCACAGCCTTTTACAAAAACATTACATAAAGGTGTGACCTTTGCATGGAATGAAGAATACGAGAACAACTTTAAACATATCAAGAAGTATCTATCAAATCCACCTATATTGATGCCTCCTATTCATGGGAAGCCATTAATATTATATGTCTCCGCAACAGATACATCACTGGGGGCATTGCTAGCACAGCATGATGAGAACAAGAAAGAAAGAGCCATCTACTATATCAGCCGAACTTTAGTGGCCTATGAGAAGAACTACTCAATGATAGAGAAGGCCTGTCTCGCTGTGATCTTTGCATCACAGAAATTGAGACACTACATGTTATCTCATACTACTCATTTGGTAGCTAAAATTGATCCACTGAAATATCTCCTAAGCAAAGCTGCCCTCACAGGTAGACTAGCTAAATGGGTCATGCTCTTGAGCGAATTTGACATTGAATATGTTGAAAGAAAAGCTATCAAAGGACAGGTCATTGCTGATCAATTAGCTGAAGCACCACTATTTGATGATACACCCATGCAAATGGAATTTCCCGATTCCTCTATCATGCACCTCTCTTCTAGAGCATGGCGATTATTCTTTGATGGCTCCTACACACAGAATGGATCCGGCGCAGGCATATTGTTCATTACTCCTCAAGGATACTCGATACCCAAAGCATTCAGATTAAAGTTTCCTTGCACAAACAATATTGCTGAATATGAGGCACTTCTCAATGGTATGAAAATGGCAATACAGTGGAGAGTTACAGAGATGCACATTCATGGAGACTCACAACTAGTCATCCACCAGGTCAATGATGTGTACCAAACCAAAGATGAAAAGCTCATTCCTTACAAGAGAATGGTCGATGATCTAAAGAAATACTTCATCTCTATCACATTTGAGAAAATACCCAGAATGGAGAATAAGGCTGCTGATGCAATGGCAACATTATCTACTCTTTTACAACAGCCTGAACATGAACTACGCTACGAGTTCCTGGTGGAAGCCCTATCCTATCCTGCATATGAATCCCCTGAAACCCGCATGATCTGCACTGTTGTAAGTTATGACTCATCTCGCTACAAAAATTTGTTCTCCTATCTCCACGACCAAATCATCCCTGAGTCCTTTAACCGTTTTGAGAAACAAAACCTTATCTGATCCGCATCCCGATATGTCATCATTGGTAATGATCTGTACAAACGAGGTCTAGATGGTACACTGCTTAGATGTTTAGAACGAGAAGAGTCTCAATGTGCATTAGAGGAAGTCCACGAGGGTATATGTGGGTCACACTCGAACGGGTTAACGTTAGCTCGAAAACTTATTAGGGCTGGGTATTATTGGCCTGAAATGGAAAAAGAAGCTATTAAATTTGCTAAAAACTGTCAACAATGTCAAGTACATGGCAACTTGATTCATGCTCCAGGGAGAGATCTAATTCCTTTTACTACACAATGGCCTTTTCAACAATGGGCATTTGATCTCATAGGTGCTATCCATCCGCACTCTTCTAATGGACATACCCATATAATCACAGCTACAGATTATTTTACAAAATGGGTAGAAGCAGTTCCTCTAACACAAGCAACGGGGAAACAGATCTCTATGTTCATCCTGAATTACATCATTTGCAGATATGGGATCCCTCACTCTATAATCACAGATAACGGGGGACAATTCAAAAACAAGGACCTAGATGACTTATGTGCCAAGTTCAAAATTACTCAACATTGGTCATCTATCTACTATCCTCAAGGGAACGGACAAGCTGAGGCTTCAAACAAAAATCTCCTGAAGATCTTGCACAGAACAGTGAATAAAACAGGAAGAGACTGGCATCTAATGATCAATCCAGCTCTCTGGGCATACAGAACTAGTATCAGAACGCCTACAGGGGCTACACCTTTCGCTTTAGTTTATGGGTCTGAAGCGGTATTGCCTATTGAGGTTGAAATCCCATCACTCAGAATCAAAATGAATGGACTTGTCACTGATGAAGACTACAGAGTGTCGAGGTTACAAGAACTTGAACTACTAGATGAGCGCAGACAAGCAGCGTATGATCATCTCAGAGTGTATCAGAAAAGAATGTCTAGAGGCTACAACAAGAAAGTCAGACATAGAGAATTTCAGGTTGGCGATCTAGTGTTGAGAGAAAATCCTAAAAATCAATCACATCGAGAACGCAAGGGGAAGTTCGAACCCAACTGGCTGGGTCCCTTTGTAATCACTGCTACTTTTGGCTCTGGTGCCTATCAACTCTCAACGACTGAAGGAGAACAGCTCCGAGAACCAATCAACGTTCTCCATCTGAAGAAATTCTACGCCTAAGGCATTCAGTGCTTGGTAAATGTCCTGAAAAAAATCTTAAAAATCAGAAAAAGTCCTGAAAAAATGAACATCTTGGTGAAAACCTAGCAATAGGCACCTTGATGATTCACAAAAAATATCAAAAAATATCAAAAGTACAAAAAAATTGAAAAAATGAAAAATACCAAAAAAAAAAAAAAAAAAAAGTGCCTTGGTGAAAACCTGGAAACAGGCACCTCGGTAGCAAAAATAGAATCTCTACCAAGATGGTGAAAACTCAGCAAACGGGCACCACTTGTTCCAAAATGCTCCATCTATCAGCACAAGCTTGGTCTTTCCCAGCTTTCAGTCTTGCTTTAGTTTGTACATATCTCCCGGTTTGTTCCTGCATTTCCAGTTTTCAATAAGTCGGCCTGTACACCAACCAGCTCAAGCGTTTGCATCCTATCAATGTTCACACTTGGGGGTAATCAATGTCATATCCTATGGTCTCCCATGTATCTTAGACGTGTCATATCCACTCAGAGTCCTTTGAAGCTTCAAGTTGAGTCAGTCAGTCAGTCTCGTCTCCAGAAAGGATTTTGCATCAACAACAATCAAACATCAAAACTCAACTGAAAACAATCTGTGCTTTTCATGCTTTTATCTCCTTGTATGCTTACTGATTCGCATTGAGATTTTTTCATATTGTGTCCCTTCGAGCTCTTTAATGATGTCCTTTACAGGATTTAGAGAGTGATGACTGGGGGCATAATCTTTTCTTTGTCTTCTGCTTGTATGTGAAAATCTAACAGCTTTGGAAATTTTGGATTGAAATGGTGTCCGATTGTAAGAGCCTCTATCTCGAATTGGATGGCCATGCGTACCTCGACCATTGATACCCGAAAAATTCAAGGAAGTTTGATCTAACTATTGTCTTTTTGAGTAAGTTCTTTCTCCTACTATGGAACACAATCTTGCCTAAGGATGTGAACGATAAAGGGTCACTACGGGTAATTCACATTGGATTTAGAATGATCTCTTGACTGTTTGATGTGTTTGCAATGCAAGGCGTATTCAGGTCATCACGACGTTTATGTTTTGATGCTTGTACAAATTGCTATATCAAAATGGACATGATATTCAGGTCATCCTGGCATTTGTGCCTTGATGCTTATATTTAATCCAACATTTTGAAAATAAAGTCAATATTCATATATCCATGGTTGTTGTCCAGTGGGTGTTGTATTGATTCTTGCGCATACAAATCGATATTCATATGTCTATGGTTTCATGGCTAGTGGGCATTGTATTGATTTATCCGGTTACCTAAAAGTTCAATGATGATAACAAATCGACACATGATCAGTGACTAGGTCCTAGGTCTTAGGTTGCATTTCATTTTGCATGTCTCATTGCATTTTGCATGTTTACATGATCTCACAATGATTAAACGAACTTCAATGCTTAAATGATTTTTCAAATCGCATCTTCAAGTCTAACAAGAGCTGAATCTCACACGAAGGTTCCTCCAATGAAATAGCAAGTAGAATCCTTTTTCGGGATCAAAATTCAAATCTGAGATCATTCATATTATTAACTACTTGCATATTCGACCTTCAATCATCACAGAAATCTAGTATTCAACTTAACTGATTATCTTACATCAAACTATCAAAATTTCAACTTGGTCAACTATGGTCACCTCATGGTTTAACCTAGTCAAATTCGGTCTCCAGGACCTCCAAACGATGCAGAATGCGTTCTCGGATGTAAATAACCACTTCTCAGATCAATTAACATGCTTCTAAACTATCAACGCTGACTTTTCTTGTCAGATTTCAATTTTAATCCTGAAGGGGGCATGGTATTGCACATCATTCAAAGTCTGTAAATCAAATTCTATCGATCAAGTCTATCAATATCTTTCATCAGTGATCAAGACAAACAATCACGTCTAGTTACTGATTCATCAAAAGTCCTCATCGCTCGGGGCAAATCTATCATCACTTGGGGCATATCAGATTCATCGATCCATATCAATCTGGTATTCTCTTAATCTTGTAATCTGTATCAGTTTTTGCAACCATCAGATCATAGTGTTATTTCCTTGGTTCTTCGGCAACTAAAGGATTCGGATGTGATACCTGCTAGTTCTGCTAAGACAATCGAGTCTAGAACAGGTCACTCACTTCTTATCAATCCTAAGGTTCAGAATCAAGCATTTTGACACTTTTTCGCAATAATAGGTTCATTTGCTTCTACAGTGAACATTATCTTTGGTCATTCAAGACCTATTATCTCCATATCAATTCAATATCAATCAACTCCTATCTCAATATCTTTCAATCGGTTTCTATCTTGAGATCGGTTTATCTTTTGAATCAGTTTCATATCTTTATCAAACACAGACTATCTTTGAACCACTGCGCTTCGCACAGTAATTCAAAGAGGGGCAAAATGTAATACCCCAAAAATGGGCTATAAGTTCATTAATCTCCTACATCTTCAATTCGAACAAAATCGACATCAAAGTCCTAATCTAAGGCACATCTAAACATCATCAAATCTAATTGATTATCTTAAATTTTGCATCAGAGAATATTCCTAGTAATATTCCTAATTATCTTAATTATCTTTAATTTTATAATTATTTGGCAATAAATCACATTTATCCTAAAGTTTGATTAATTGAATATTTTCATATTTAATTAATTAGATTTAATATTTGCCACTTAATTGTGTAATTAAATTTAATTATATCTATTATTAATTGTATTATTTAATTTTGACAATAAATCTAATATCATGTGAATAATTGATTAAATTCTTATTTAATTAATTAAAGCAAGTTGTCATTATTTAATAATATAGTTTTTAATAAAATTTTGATTAAATAATTGATTAACCCATAAATCAATTGTTTTATTTTTAAAAGCAGTTAAGTTGGAAATAAATCACTTTATTATTAAATTAATTCATAAATAAAACATGCACAATCATAAAAGCAGACAACTATCAATTATCAATTAAAGCTAAACTCTATTTTGAGTTAAAGCTTAGCTTTTGCATGTTTTTGTGAGTTAATTATCTTTTATTTAAAAATAACTCAAAAATCAACCTGAGTTATTTGAGTGATTTATGGCTTTTTCTCATGCACCTCCAAAGCCCTGGATTTCTATAAATTAAGGCTTTAGCTCTTCACAAATCATCTCATATTTTGCACAATCACGCTGGAGAATTGGAATTGAAGAATCAAAGCTCTTGCGAATCGACATCTTTGTGAGATCAATCTTATTTTTGCATTCATATTACATATCATTGTTAGATTCATAGCATATCAGTTTTCAATAGCATTCATATCATATCAGTTTTTATCATTCTTATTGCATAGAAAATATCAAAAATATAGATTAATTGCATTTATTCCATATCTAGAATTGCATTCAAATCCTTCATTTAGGTGTCGTCTAGGTCACTGATCTCGATTACAATCTGAGAACATTAATCTCGCACTTATTAGAAGGCAGTAAATCGCTTGGTTAGATAGCTTTCAATTTTGCATGATTTTGATTATCACTAACCTCTAATGTTTTACTGAGTGTTGTGTTTACAGATCAGGTATAATTTTCACACACACAATGGCTACCTTATCATCCATGTTACAACTCGGAGAGAATCAATTTCGCTATGACTTCCTGGTGGAAGAACTTCCTTTTCCAGCCTATGATTCACCTAATTCCCAAATCATATGTGCCATTGAAATCCAAGTCCTATCCATAGATGCTCATATCTATTCCTATCTAAAAGACCAAAACTTCCTTGAAAATGATTCAAGAAATGAAAAAATATGTCTCATAAGAGCAACATCGCGTTATTTAATCATTGCTAATGACTTGTATAGACATGCTCTAGATGGTACACTACTTAGACATTTAGAAAATGAAGAGTCAAGTTGTGCATTAAAGGAAGTACATGAAGGTGTGTGTGGGTCTCACTTAAATGGCTTTTCATTAGCTAAGAAACTCTTAAGAGTGGGACACTACTGGCCTACAACGGAGAAAGATGCAATCCAATATGCCAAAAAATGCAAGAAATTCCAAGTCCATGGAAACTTGATACATGCTCCAACTAGGGAGTTAATTCCATTTATTACACATTGGCCATTTTAACAATGAAATTTTTATTTAGTTGGAAAGATTTACCCACACTCATCCAATGGACACAAGTATATAATTATGGAAACCAAGTACTTTACAAAATGGGTGGAAGCTGTGCCACTATCCAATGCTACAGGAAAGAAAATATCAATGTTTATCCTAACCTATATTATTTGTAGGTATGGGATACCCTCATCAATTGTGACTAATAATGGGGGTTAATTAAAAAAACAAACATGGATGACCTATGTCATCAATTCAAAATCACTCAGCACTGTTCCTCGATCTATTGCCCTCAAGGTAGCGGATAGGCTAAAGTATCAAATAAAAAAATCTTGAAAATCTTGCATAGAACAATGAGAAAATCAGGAAGAGACTAGCATTTGTAGATAAATCCAAAATTATGGGTGTATCACACTAGCATCAGAACATGAACTTGTGCAACTCCTTTTGCACTAGTATATGGGTCTGAGATTATGTAGTCCTCATTAGTGACTAGATTTTTTAATGATACCCTCAGTGATGGAATCTCTACTTCAAAAGGAGTTGCAAGAGCTAGAATTGTTAGATGAGTGCAAACAACAAGCGTCTGATCTTCTAAAAGTCTATCAAAAGAGGATGTTAAGAGGTTACAACAAGAAAGTGAAGCCAAGAACATTTCAGGTAGGATATCTAGTCTTAAGAGAAAATATGAAGAATCAGCAACACCGGGAGCAAAAGGGAAAATTTGAACCCAACTGGCTAGGTTCCTTTGTTATTACAATTTCATTTGGATTAGAAGCCTATCAATTAGCTACACCTAAGAGAGATGTCCAACTAGATCCAATCAACACTCTCCACCTGAAAAAGTTTTACGCCTAACATTCTTGAGGTAGCACTTGTATAGTGAAAATAGTTCTTGAAAAAAAAGCAAAAAGAGTTCCTGAAGAAAAGCAAAAAAAGCAAATATTGATGCTAAATTTTTTTTTTTAAAATGGAAAAAGTCCTAAAAAAATGACCATCTTAGTGAAAATCTGGTAAATAGGCACCTTGGTGAGTAAAAGAAAAAAAAGGAAAAAGTACAAAAAAGAAATTGAAAAAGAGAAAAAGTGTCTTGGTGAAAACCTGGTAAACAGGCGCCATGATAGCAAAAATAGAAAAGCTTGTCCAAGGGGTGAAAACTTGGTTAAAAGGTGCTACTTGTAATCAATGCTCTATTTATCAGTACAACACTTGAACACTTGGCCACTCTAAAATTTACTTTGTATATATCTTCCAGTTTCTTTTGTGATAATCAAATACCGAGCCGCATTATCAAAGAAAAAAATCCTATTCTCCTAAGAATGGAATCTGTCTATATCAAGGTCCTAGGACAATCCCTTTCTCTATGGGGAAATGGTCATAAGTCGCGTAAGTCACAAGGTCACCTAGTCACTATTAGGACTTTTTTCTAGGGTGTCATTTATCCCTAGTCTACAATTGACACTAAACTACACAAACAAAGGTATTTCTTAATGCCACGAACCTAAAACAATAATAGTATTTATTAATACTTAGACCTAAAAAGTGTTCCTAAACACTGCATCATGATGATAAGAGTGTTTATAAACACTAACACTAAACATGCAAGACATTTAAATGAATGATAATAAAATAAATATCTATGCTTGATAATGTTTTCTACAAGTATTTGCAAACTAAACAAATGTGTTTCTTAACACTATACGTTAACAATTGAATATTTTTGAAATGAATTATGAATCGTGTATTCCTAGACTTGTCTCTATGATGTTTATGGACTAGAGAAACTAAATGAAGGAATCATGAATTATTTTTCTTAGTTTTCTATGACTTATTATCATTTTGTGATTGTTATGTTCCTTGAGTGATTCAACGATGTCTAAAAATGACTAGAGAAACAAGGACTGGGGGCATAATGTTTTCTTTATCTTCTGCTTATGGTAATGAATCCTATGATCTAAGGTGATTATATGGAATGGGTGTCTATGATAAGTGCCTCCATCATAATTGGAATGCCACATATACCTCGACCTGTTTCCTATGAAAGCTTTAGTGAGGTTGGATTTGTTTCCTTATCTGTTTTAAAATGAAATGAAAAAACTTCCTAGTAAGGTGCACGATAAAAACAAAACTATACCCAAGGATATGAATAAAATAAAAGGTCATTGCAGGTATATACTGAATGATGGTAAAATGGATTCACCACCATTCAAATGTAGAGGGGGAAATATGAGATCTATTCTCAAAACCCAAATTCCCCAAGGAAGAGATCTGATTTGATCAACCTAGAGGTTAATACACAATTGAATGAATTTGTGGATGAATATGTAAGAGAGAAAGTAAATCTAATATTTCCCTTGTGGATGGATATTATTTTTGGAATATAGAATAATTGAAATACAAGTACTAACCTCAAATTAGGGCAGATCTAGAAAATGTTGAATTCTAATGTCTGTGTACACTTTTGGGAAAATCTGAAACCTGTCTGGACTGGAAATGCCGAGACAGAGAAAACCCAGAAATCTTTCCTCAAGATGGCTCAGCTTGGGTTTGAACCTCATAAAAGGTCAAATACCACATTCTTTATTTGAAGTTCGATTTGAATTCTGTTCGTAGATCCCATAAGTTCACCGAAAAGGGTATCCAAATTTGCTCTCAGATCTAAATTTTTGCACCTATACCTACAAGAAAAGGAGGATTTTTGTTATTTGTTTGGGGGGGTTTACCTTGGTCAAACCCTAGTTTGGAATCAACCTTAATATTGAAATTGAAATGGAGAATGCTAGCAAGTAGTAGAAAAGGATCTAACAATGAAGCTATGCAATTCAATAGATATGCAATTGTATTTGAAATGTAAACAAGTATATTGATATGAAAGCTTGAACACAACAATAAATGTAAATCAAACCTCCATGGTTGTATGCTTGGAATCCACCTTGAGAGAAGAATGAAATGGATCTTGAAGATGAACAAAGGATCTTGAAGGAAGATCACACCATCATGATGGCTAGATCTAGGGTTTGAATGATAAATCTTGAATGCTTGAACCAAATCCCTTCAATGGCTTGAATGCTTGAATCCTTGATCTTCAATGGAGAACTTGGATGGAGAAGAAGACTTGAATGATTGAATGGATGCTTGCTTGATCACCTTGAGAGCTTGCACATGAAAACTTGAGATAAGATATGAAAACTTGATGTGAAAATGAGAGAGGAAGGCCTCCTTTTATAGTGATCTAGGGCACATTCCTCTAGATGGGCCACCTTGGAGAATTAAATACCAATTAGGTCCTCACCTTTAGAAAATATACCTAGATTAAATGCAATTAAAGGATTTACCATCCCGAAACCCGAAATGGCCGACCCAGAGGTGGGAAAATAAATCTCCCAAAAGCCCAAAGCCCAGAAATTTTGGAAATTGGAATTTTGGAAGAAGGGGTCAAAGTTGAGGTTAGACCTGACCTAGTCAGGGTTGAGCTCAACCCTAACCTAGTCAGGTTTGAGCTCGAACTTGACCTAGTCAAGTTCTAACTCGACCTTGACCCTGGTCCCAGGTTGACTCAGAACCAAGTCAGGAGGTCTTGGGGATGCCCAGAAACCTAGAACTGATGCCAGAACAGGATAGAATGTCAGTGATAGACATAAAATCCTATGATTATCATGATGAAGTCTAGAAGGATCCATTTCTAAATCCTACCTAGAAATAGAGCTATGAAAGATAGAAATTTAGGAGAATCCTTAAGATCCTAACCCTAATTTCACCTAGAATGAAGCAGAAAAAAAGTGGAAAGCAGGGAGAAAGCCAAATCAAAGAAAAGATCAATTCAAGGCATCCAATATGACCCCAAACCACTTACCTAGAGGGCTAAACACTCTTAACATGGAAGTGCTTCCATTTTAAGATGATACATATACATATACATAAATGTTGTACAAGAATAGCAAAATTTTATATCAACTGACAGTAACTAACAAAACATTCTAGCCTATATGCTTTATTGTTTAGGTTCATTTTGGACATGATGAATAAAAGGGAAGTATTCATATTTTCATGATTGCTAAATCTATCAGTGAAAATTATACTAACCTATGAGGTCTCAACAAAAAATGCTCTATGATGATACTAGACTCATTTTGAATAAACAGTGACTATCCTAGGTGTCTTAGTTTAGGTGCATTTCATATTAATTGCATTTAGGTTCATTTTAGTTTCATTATCATATTAATTTGTGTTAGGTTCATTTTAGATGCATTTCATGTTTTAGTTGCATTGAAGTTCATTTTAAACTGCATTCATTTTAATATAGTTACATTCATTTTAAGTGTATCAGTATGACAGTGTGAATATAATTAATTAACATCAATATGAGTGAAAATTCTAAAAAATATATAAACATTTGAAAAGTTTGACCAAGTACATCATATAATCATATCATCATAAAGATCAAAATCAAATGATTGAGTATTTATCACTGATATCTATGCACCTACATAATCATGTTGGTACCATAAATATGCCTGCATAATGCATCCATAATCATCCATACATAAATAAAAAAGAGAGATGTCCATACATCACATTACATTACATCTCATATACATGAATGCATAAAATGAAAGAACATCATTATCATAAATGAACAACATGCATCTACATCCATACATCCATAAAACATAAAAGCACAAAAATATCTGCATAAATTAGTGAAATGATATAATGACGTCAATATATCAACATCTATCTAACCACATGACCAAGTATCCACATAAACAAAGATGAGATCAATATCCATAGTAGATAAACATATCAAAGATCATAAAAAATGTATAGAAATCAGATAACACCAATATCAACAAGGAATGAAAGTACCAAAGTATCAAATTATCAAAGTATCAAAGTATCAACATATTAATATATTAGAGTCCAAAAATATATCACATTGTACATCAATAAAAAATAGTACAAGATACATCAGAGTGTATGTCAATAAGGTATAAATATCAAAATTATACAACAATGGAGATTACAAAGAAAAAATCAAGTTTGGCTCCCGCTCTCATCCTCTTGAGGAGGGTCAGAGGAGGAACATCTACTCTGCCAGGAATAGGAGGTGGCATATCACCCTCAGATTGCTATGTAATGGTAGAGTATAGAGGAGCTCTCTATTCCATAGGTACAACTGAATAGTAGAAAGTGAAGTAATATGTGGCCCTCTATCCCTGGTGGGTGGTTGTATGTGTGTATCTGTCATGTTCATATCTCAAAACTAACATTTGTTGGTCCCTATCAGCCCTAACATCGGTCATCTGGGTGTCCCTCTCTACCAGGCGGGCCCATAAAGTAGAAACCTCAATTTTTAAAGCTTCCCTATCCTTCTCACACTGTGAAAGTGGATCACCATCTCCTCTACCACCTATAGGAGGATCTCGTGGTGGCTATTGTCCACCTCTATTGCCACTACTCTCCCTAGGAGCCCTCTACTATTGTTGTGGCTATTTCTATTGCTATGCACAGGGCATAAAGGACCCACATCTTGATGCAGAGGTACCACACTAAATCTCTTTTGATGACCCTGTTGGTCACTATCTCCACTAGGTGCCGATTGCCTTCCATCACCTCCTCCACCTCCAACATCACCTCCCCCACCACCACCTCCACCATCATCATCTCCATCTCTACCCGTCCCTCTCCCTCTACCCATGTCCCTCCCTCTCCCAACATGACCTCAACCAAGACCATCCCATGTAGGGTCATAATCAAGGGCATCCTCAATGCAAGGAGAAATCTCATCTGGTGTAGTGAATCAAGCAAATGGATTGCAAATAATGGGCATGGAAACCCTCAGTAATGATACCATCTGATATCTCTAGTAAATAGTCCCAAGCAATAGGTACCATATGGGATATCTTGTTAGAGTAAAGAATTAATTTAATTACATTGATTAAATTAACTTTACTACCTCTTAAGATTTCACTTTATGCACTTGCATTAGTCATATAATAACTAAATCTAATTGTTAAATGCCTATTTACCTATTAGGGTTTCCCATTAGGTTTTTCAATCTCCTTCTATAAGGATTGATCCATTGTATATTTTTATTCATTCTTTTGGCTGATAATAAAAACTTTCATATTGTCAGAGCAAAACCCTTGTTTGCTTCCTACATATTTCTTCCTTGTGACAGGTTTTTGCATGCAAGTTTCTTGGACTTAATAGATTTATTTTTCGTCAAATCTTAAATGGTATTAGAGCTGGATCTGCTATATCTTGATCATATTTGAAGAAAAAAAGAGCAAGGGCTTGACAAAAGAAATTTGGGATTTTTCGGCTAATTTGAGAGGTTTTGGTTGTAGTTTTCAGATTTGGTATTCTTTGCAAAAAAAATAGCACTTTTTATAGGCACATGCATGTGAAAGGGAATTTTTTTGGGGTGTTCTTCCCAACGCTATTTACAGTGGTGTCCTTCCTGGTGTCATTTACTAGACCTGCACCTTATTCCTCTGATCGTCATGCATGAGTTGATGTCTGCGTTGGCAGATCTGAAAAGGAAGAATTTCAAACCTCCACAAGCACCGTACTTTGAATTGCAAGATTTTTTCCCTATGATTTTTATCTAGATCTATAGATATTTTCATCATAAAAATTCAAAGGTACACATGATACTCATTTGAAGCTCTCTCTCTCTCTCTCTCTCTCTCTCTCTCTCTCTCTCTCTCTCATTGTAAGCAATCTTTTCTAGCTTCTAGGGTTCAGTTTATTGAGTTGTGAGGGGTGTTTTATTTCTTGTTTTCTATAATTTACTTCAGTCAACTTGAAATTATATCAAAACAAAACCCATTCTAAAAATTTGGCCGAGACCTCTTCTTGTGTGGAACTTCTGACCCCTCATAACTATCACACATGGAAATCCCTGATGACACAACTTCTCCTGTCAAAAGGGTTGTGGTCTTGTTTAGATGTAGTGCAACTAGTTTTATAGAGGCCTTTGAGGTCATGCAACACATGAAAAAGATAGATGAGGCAATGGGGTTGATTGCTTTACATGTATCAGATAGTCTACATGTTAGAAAGTAAAGATCCCCAAGATAACTGAGAGGGGGGGGGGGTGAATCAGTTATTAGATAATTTATCCATTCAATAGCTTTAAACAATATAATCAATGTATTGATCAACCATAGAAAGATAATCATACACAATTGCACAATAACACAAGATATGTTAACTAGGGAACCTCTTGAAAAGAGTAAACCTCGGTGGGAATGATGCCCACAAAATGATGCACTAATATGAAAGTTCCTTGTTAGATGATGGACCCTGTTAGGAGTCTTATGAAATACATTCAGTACATATAAATCCCTATTAGGAGATTTTGAATCCCTGTTAAAAGATTCTAACCCGGTTAAGAGTTTATGGAAGACAGAAGGACCCACTGCCCAAACAGCTTCAAGGCAAGATCTCTGAACCCACTGTCCAAAAGATCTTAGAATTATTCAATAGAATAATATGAAATATATTACCTCCTTCACACTATGCCAAAATTGCACTCTCTGCTACACAAGATCACAATTCCAGATCTCTGTACTCACAAGTCTTCATCACTAAATTAGCTCTTTTCTTCACTTCATGCATATATTCGCATCTCACTTCTTCATAGTACCCATTAAAATAAGGAAAACATTCCTTCTTATATACCAAACTCAAATAATTACAAATGAGTCGGTCCTCAATTACAAAATAATAAATTCTACACACTACACACAGAATTCACATAAAACTGTCGGCTTCCAGTTACTGTAACTTTCTCCAAACATATCCTCAAAGTTTGTGCTATGAACCACATCATCATTAATGAGTCTCCAACATCCCTTTAACTACACAAAATCAGATTCCATCCCAGCTAAGATATATCATCTGATTTCTGAACATCACTACACAAAAACACTGTCTAAACACTGCTTTCACCAAAATGCTCATAACTCTTACAAATGAATGAATTTCTTTTTGCACTGTTAACCATAGGTTAATAACACACCAAAGAAAATACCATCAACTACGCAAAAGCCAATCTATAATATAACATGTGCACAAAACAAAACTGTACCTACTTTCTTGCTAATATCCAGAATATCACTGTGTTGACATCAATGACAATCCAAGTCATGAATGCAACAACAACTGCTATAGAATGACTGCCAAAACACTTTGCATTCATTCCTAACACTACAGTCTCATCTTGATGGGTGCAATACCCCTCTAGCTATGTGGACCAAGCTTAACACCTTGTTTGGTACAATGAATGAGTTCAGAACACTTCAAATTGAGGTAGAGCTTACCTCTCTTGTACCAGATCATTTTCCATCCATTAAGGACTTCTTGATGAATTTCAAGCAGAAAAGGTCTTTATTACAGGGATGTGGAAAGACAAAGACTGATGCAGAGTGCATCTACCTGATTTTGTCAAAGCTTTGGAGAAAATTTTAGATTTTCTCCTCCACCTTCCACTCTAGTGACTCTACCATGGATGCATTGGGTTAGAGATTCTAGATGCCCACTTTTGAGGTGTTCTCTAATTAGTTGACTAGAGAGCAGACCAAGCTCACATTGTTGGATTCTTTATCTGGAACCAAGAGCCAAGCTTTGGTTTCTCAGACTTCTAAGGGGACACAAAAGAAGAAGCAGAAGCCCAAAATAGATTCAGTTGGCAGTGAGCATTCCTCCAAGCCACCTCATAAAATAGAGTCTAAGAAATCCACTCCTAAGGTTAAATCTTCTAAGTCTAGTGAGTCTTCCTCCAAGACTAAGAAGTTCATAGGTGAACCTTGCAATTTTTGTGGCAAGGAAGGGCATCCAATTTCTAGGTGTTGAAAACATCTTGAGGCTCTAGAGGAAGCCTTGCAACAACATAGTATTTCTTCTCCACAGCCTTCACCTACTCCCATAGGGAAAGGCCATGCTCTTTTTGCACAAGCATTATCTTCCACTGCTACATGGATTATTGATTCAGGTGCTTCACACCATATGACACACACACCTAGTTTGGCTACCTCACTTGCTCAAAGTACTACTACATAGATTGCAGTTGGTGACTCAACACAAATTTTAGTTATAGGTTCTGGTACTGTTGAATTTTGATTCAATATTATGAGTAGTGAAATTATCAAAATTTGACAACTCAAAAGTTGTAAGTCTACCAACTAGACCTTCTAAAGTTAAGTTGTCACCAAAAGCACATCTCAATTTTTGTATTGCAAAAACTCTAATAGCATAAATAGGAAGTAGGGTCCTCATTACCTTTCTAATAACAATTTCATCATCAATATTTCCATTAGCTCCTCTAATAGAATTCACAACCTCTTTAACTCTACCACAATATTGAACAATAGTCCCACCTTCTAACATTCTCATTTCATCAAACTTACCTCTCAAGATTTTAGATTTGTCTCTTAGTACATTTGTGTTTCCACCATAGATAGTTGTAAGTGTGTCCCACATTTGTTTTTCATTAGTAAATTTCTTTATGTCTTCAAATTCAAGATAACTTAGGGATGATGCAATCTCCAACATTGCCTGATTGTGTTCTTTCATTTCCTTCATCTATTGATCTGTCAAAGGTGTCAGTACTTCTATGTAATCATTTTCCACATAATATTTTTTTGCATCTCCAATTCCAGCTAGGTGTAGCTTCATCAAAATTTTCCATGCAGTGAAGTTCTCCTTGTTCAGCTTTGGTACCACCTTTTTGTACATCTTGATCTTTAGCTACAAGTACCTCCAAATTTTTTCCTTAAAAGCACCACAATCTCTAATACCAATTGTTAGAATGATATTAGAATAACTGAGAGGGGAAGGGGGGTTGAATAAGTTATCCTCAAGTCTAGATGTACCAATTGAACTTTAAAACACTTCAACCAACTCAAATCTACACAATAGTCCACTTGGTCTCTATAACATATAACTAGTAACATAAACTTGCAGTCCACTGTCCAAAAGTAATAAAATTGTAGAATATAAAACTCTTAACAATAAAACTCATCAAATAACATTGACACAAGTATGAAAATAGGATGTGACATGGAAAACCAATTTGGGAAAAACCACCAGTAACATGCTACCAATTTTTCACTCTTCTAAAGTGAGCTCTGTGAGGAGCCAACCCTGTTAAAGATTACAATACATACTATTAGGTGTGACCCTGTTAAA
The DNA here is from genome assembly GCA_027943335.1 of Chamaecyparis obtusa. NCBI lineage: Eukaryota > Viridiplantae > Streptophyta > Pinopsida > Cupressales > Cupressaceae > Chamaecyparis > Chamaecyparis obtusa. Next base: position 601,329 of record BSBK01002973.1, on the reverse strand, counting down.
TGATTTAATCACCCTGTTAGGAGTGGCCTTGGTAGAGGACTTAAGAACATCCTATTAGAATGTCACCTTGATTAAAGGATTTACAAATGACTATTAGGTCAACCTTGATTAAAGGATTTCAACTGATACAATATTTAGAAATTAACAATGGGTTTTGATCTGATGTAAACAACTCCCTTTTCAATTATAGTGTGAGGCCTCACCTTGACCCATCATAGCATTGTTGATTCATTCATATTTTGATACTTTATGATTTGAGATTTTGATGCACTTTTGGTCAATTTGACAGTGACTCATGTTATTTATGTCTTATGATGTTGATTATACTATGTGGATTCTATTTATGATGATGATTAGAACCTAGATCATATTTGTTGATTATGTTATACATGCCCAGATATGTATTTTGATGAGGAAGATGTAATCATGGTTAGAATTAATTATTACATGGATTATGCTTTAAGTTTAAGAAATAGTATTGATGATATGTCTTGATATTATAATTCTACAAGTACTATGTATGAGCATTAGCTTAATGGAAATAGTAACTAGAAATTGAATCATGCATATTGAATAATGTCTGTAATTAGGTAATATTGAATTGTATATATATATTTATATGTGATTTTGTTTCCTTGGATAATTGATGCTCGAGTTTAGTGTGCAGAAAAGAAAACCATGGAACTATTTAGAGAATCAAGGCTAAACCTATGTGCAATTGTGAAAGCCAAGGTTTAATCTATTGAAGAGATCGAAACCTCGTTGTAATGTGATTTTATTTGTAAACATAATTTGTATGTGTGTTACTAGATTAAATTCATTTTGTTATTTGGACATGTCACTTGTAAATGTGAATTGTATTTTATGGTGTCACTTGACACTTGTGATGTCTATGTAGATAGTGACATGTCAATTAGGGTTTCTTAAGAGTTACCCAACCTAATAGGATACCTAATTAAACCCACTTGCATGTAGATGTTATGTAGGGTTCACATCAAGTTAAAATTCATATTCAAACTCAAGTTGAACTTTAGAGGGGTTAAAAGTGACCCTAGGGTGCATTTTTGGTTAAAATTAGCTAACCATGTGGGGGTACCTGGAGTTAGGGGCTAGATTTTGCCTATGGGAAGACCTAGATCACAATTATGGCACTCCAAAAAGGCTACTCTTCAAGAGTGGCGAAAATGGAGAAGGCCACATGCATTTGAATTGTTCCACACTCCTTGCTAAACTCACCATTAAGAGGAGGAGGACAAGAGGTAAGGCCAAGGAGTAGTGGTCAAATCACATTTAATGCTAGATAATGAGTAGGATTTGGAGGCCTTTTTA